>CABFVX010000745.1:15616-29602 GCA_902151425.1 Timema shepardi | reverse complement strand
TCCACCCTCATTTTTCTATTAACCTTTTTTTATGAATAATAATAAATTTTAAATTTGGAATATTTCTTTATTTGTATTAAAATTGTTTACTATTAATTAAAAATGTATTACACCGCTACAAACAAACAAAATGACATTATAATTTACTGATTTAATGATTATCGTATTTCATATTTTGAGTAAAATATCATTTTCCCGGATTTTTATTGTGATTTACCAAATTCCCGACTTATTCCCGTTTTTTCCCGATCACTTCAAATTCCCGGCTAATTTCCGTTTTCCCTGATTTTCCCGGATGATACAGTAGCCCCACGACTTCTTTGGTGCTGACTGACAGCTCACAGCTGACTTCTGACAGACAACATTTAGGTATATACTTCAATTTTGACCGTCAGAAGTGACAGCTGCCAAACACATGTTTTTGCAGATCATACGGTTCGGCGTAGGGATACACAATTTGGTCTGGTAACTTTTAAAAGCTGTCATCCAGCACCAAAGAAGCAATAGGGCTACTGTAGACACCCTGCTTCTAATAGTTTTTGCCTATATTTTGTTGAAAGCTACATTTAAAAAAAATCAATCAACTTCTTAAATAATGGGGGATTTCTTAACATCACAGTGCTCTGCAATGTAACACCCATAAATTTTTCACAGGCTAGACCGGTTAATGGGGTGTGATAAGGCTTCTAATAACGTCACGTGTTCACGTCACGAACTTTCGACTAAATAAAGAGAGACACAAATTACCCCACAAGTAGAAACAGCAGCTGCACACTTTGCGAAATATTTCTGTCTAGTTAAAAAATCTTCAAGTTATTATTTTCGCAATTCAGAAGGTAAACGCGGTCATCATGTTCACTTAGGCAGACATTCATTTTAATACCACTTACATAGCGTCCTTCGGTAATTTGAATAAAAGTAAAGAAGCTGGTTTTTAGCATGACATAAAAAAAAAGTTCATTCTCTTTATTACCCAAGTCAACTGCACGTGAAGTTTCTTTTTGGTGAGTCACTTAGACACTTAATATATGCGGGCTTTTCGCACCTGGGATTCCATTTCATAGTGGGCCTGTAAACCGGTTCTACCTCTGCTATTAATGATCCAATTGAATTAACAATGATTCAGGGTTAAACCCTGTCCACGCTAAGAAGGTATGTCTGAAAGGTCTTTTTTCCCTACAAAAATCCTACTATACATATAGTATTTATTATTATTACTAGCACCGCGTCTTACTACCCGTTCGGGCTATACTCACTTACGTTAATGTGTAATGTTAGGGTGATTGTGAGATGAAATGGAGGACCTGCAGTTTAACGTGGGATCCGAACCACAGTGGAGGTCTGGCAATCCACACATTCACAAGTTGGGATTAATACACGTCTTGTCGGAGGTGAAGGAAGGGTTTGGTGATCAGATAAATCCGTGCCGGGATCGAGGATTGAACCTCAGACCCCCAACACAGAAGTTTGACACCTTACCCTATACGTATAGTAGAATTATGACAGGGAATAAAGGCCTTTCAGACCACTCTTTCTACCATAAACAAAGTATATACTATATAATCAAATTTTAATAGTACATCCATAAAATTTACTAGATTTACCTTCACTTATTCATACGCCAAGTAATGTGATCTGTATCCGTCACTTTTGACAAATAGTATCAATGCCAATTTGAAAAAGTTACATTAGGTTCATATTGATATTAACAGTTTATTATTGTTTTTATTATTTCCACGTTTCTCTCACTACCCATTCGATCTATTCGCAATTCATTATACTAAATTGAATAGGAATGAGGAAGGTAGACCGGGATGGGATCCGAACTTTGACCTTCACATTACCGGAAAAACCAGATGAGTTTGAACTTTATTCCACGGGCCGACCAGTGTGTGTATGTGTGTGTGTATTTTTTTTTAAATATATATATATATTTTTTTCTAAATCTATACCTTGATTTTCTTATGAATAGACATTTGAAGCCCCTTTAATAAAATACAAACATATTTTATACCGTCATCATTGATATTTTACTATATTGTTAGTGTTGATTATATCTATCAAAGGTGACAGCTGCAGACCACAATACAATTTGACGTATGAATACGTGAAAGTAGATCTAGTAGTTTTTTTTAGCTGTCACCTATGTCCATCCATAAAAATAAATTGGGGTACATTTGTTGGTGTATTTTGTATTCATACGCGGGAATACAATCACAGATTCCTCTACATTAGCTTGTAACTAAATTGCCTTTTAAGCAAATATTAAGTTAACTATGTTTACAATGTTTACAATGCTTTCTGAATAAATATCCGCCGAAATAGCTCAGATGGGAGAGCGTTAGACTGAAGATCTAAAGGTCCCTGGTTCGATCCCGGGTTTCGGCAATTCTTTTAAATTAATTAATATAATATCGGTGGAGGATTACTCCTTAGTCTTCTGTTTCACAACCAAATACATAAATCTTTTAGTTCTTTAGTAGGATTCTGGCACGAACAAATTTTAGAAAATAGAATCACTTGTTTTTCGTAGTATCATATTTTAACTCGTAACATATTTTTAGTCTGAACCTAACTTAGTTGGTGGCGTGTCAACCTAGTAGGTCAAGGGTCCTGGGCTCGATATCTGGAATGACCAAAAAATCAGTTGTTGGTGAAACGGAGATTTTTACCCTGTCTCAGAGTTGAACTAACGACTGGAGGCTGGATGTTTGTTGTGTCTGCTAGAGTTTAAAAAGAGTTTATAAGACGGTTTTCACCTCTGACAAGACATCTTGTGAATGTGAGGAATGCCAGGTCCCCACCGTGGTTCGGATTCCACGTTAAACTGTAGCTCCTTCATTTCATCTCTCAATCACCCTACCACTAAACATTAGTGTAAGTGCATATAACCCGAACGGCTAGTAAGACGCGGTGCTAATAATAATAATAATAATAATAATAATAATAATAATAATAATAATAATATAAGACGGTTCAGAAGATGCACTTTAAATAACGCGATTTTTCTTTAGAGTATTGTGTTACTAGTGTTACTTTATAGGTTTTGATAGTGTATTTCAAAAATGACAGTTACAGATAATATGACCTGCCGTATGAATACGTGGGAGTAGACCTAGTAGCTTTTATAGCTGTCTGATAAGGTTCTTCCTTTGTAAATTGGCCTGTATAGTACATAGAAGTGGTTGTAACTGACAGCTAGCATAAGATATAAAAACGGTTAATATAAAAACATGATTATAAACAAATTGTTTGTTGAAAAAGGTTTTAAGGCTAAAAGTAACAACATCTCAACATATGGTCTCGCGGGTCATGTGGTTTGGTGAACGAATAGATGAGGGTAGATATGATAACATCTGCTAGATACCCACTTCAGTGGCGTCATGGTCTAAAGCATCACTCGCACAATAGACTACCCTCTCTATGACGAAAAGATCGAGGTTCGACTCTCAATCGCGTGTACTGAGGTTTTTTTTCAAAAATGGTTTTCCACTCTCCCTCTACGCAAATATGGTTAAATTCACTATAACTTTAACCTTCCTCTTTCCTAAAACCATCAGTGTAATTATCACATAAGCATATAGCTCGAGCGGGTAGTAAGAAGTGGTACTAAGAGAGAGAATCTATTGCTAGATGTCAGTTACCACCACTGCTATGGCGAATGGAATATACAAATCTACCGTGATTATACTATCAGGGTGACCTGGTAGTCTAGGGGTAAGGTGTCGGACTTCTGTGCTGGGGTCCGGGGTTCAATCCTCGGTCCCGACACAGATTTATCCGATTACCAAACCCTTCCTTCACCTCTGACAAGACGTTTATTAATCACAACTTGTGAATGTGGGGAATGCCAGGACTCCACCGTGGCTCGGATTCCGCGTTAAACTGTAGGTCCTCCATTTCATCTCACAATCTACCCTACCATTACACATTAGCGTAAGTGCGTATAGCCCGAACGGGTAGTAAGACGCAGTGCTAATAATAATAATAATAATAATAATCTTCTCTTGAGTTAATGGTCAGAAAACCGGGACATCTCTTTACTATTGACACTGGAATGTAAATAAATATCGTCTACGCTGTCGTGTTTTGCGAGTCGCTATTTATTTTTTTGTCCACAGAGTCTTACTACCCGTTCGGGTTATATGCCTATATACTAATTACGCTAATGGTTTTAGGGATTAGGGAGATCATATTTATAGGAATGGTACCCACATTTGTGTGGAGGGAGAGTGGAAAAACAATTAGGAAAAAACTACCTTCAGTACACCCAACCGAGATTCGAACCTTGATCATCCCGTCATAGGTAGTCTAGTCTACTACGAGACTAGAGCGTTAGACCATTCGGACACCAGAGCGGGTGCCAATCATTATTGGAGTGTCAAATTGACAGTGTGAATCTCAATATGCGTCTGTTGTCAACAAGAAACCTCCTGGTCATCCTCGATGTCCGACAAAGATGTGAGGTTTGTCTGACGCCTGGTGGAGCTCACCTGAGTGATATTATCTTCAAAAACTGAAAAAGTGTTGTATGTAGTTTACTTTTATTTATCTAGTGAATATTTACTTCTCAATTAAAGTGTTAATTTTCAAGTTATTAGCGTATAACCCGAACGGGTAGTAAGACGCGGTGCTAAATATTATTATTCAAGTTATTGTAACCTATTGGTCTAGGGGGTAAGGTGTCGGACTTCTGTGCTGGGGGCCCGGGGTTCAATCCTCGGTCCCGGCACAGATGTATCTGATTACCAAACCCTTCTTTCACCTCTGACAAGACGTGTATTAATCCCAACTTGTGAATGTGGGGAATGACAGGCCTCCACCGTGGTTCGGATCCCACGTTAAACTGTAGGTCCTCCATTTCATCTCACACTCACCTTACCATTACACATTAGCGTAAGTGCGTATAACCCGAACGGGTAGTAAGACGCGGTGCTAATAATAATAGTTCAAGTTATTAATCGCTTAATTGTTGCAGCCTCACCTTGTATTATATCCTGGAGCTCACATCAGAAATTGGGCATCCAATAAGTGAGCCATTAATTAAACTACCTATGTGCGTTAGTAACCTGTGATATATTTTGAAACCTTGAGTAGTTTTTTTTTGCGCCTTGAAGTTACATATACTGTAAATGGTAGATTAGTAATATATTAAGTGACCGATATGATATGTATGATATGGGGGAAAACTCTTAAGATAAAACTAAAAGGTAATTGTCAATTACTACATATTACGTAATAAATCTAATCTGTTTAGACAAATAAACAGCAAAAATATAGTGGAGGGACAGTGGGTGGTCGTGAGAACTTTAATAAATTCATAAGTCACTTACCCGCCTCGGTGACGTAGTTAGCTAACCCGCCAGTTTCTTGGTTGAGCTAGACTGCCGAGGACGGAGAGATTGAGGTTCGAATCTCTGTTGGGTGGTTTTCCCTAAATGGTTTTTCCATTCTCCCTCCACGCAAATGTGGGTTCACTTCCATTAAATTAAACCTTACACATTCATATTCATAACCCACTAGCGTAATTAGTACTTAAGCGTAAAACCCGAACGAGTAGTATGACGAGGTGCTAAATAATAATAATAATAATAGTCATTTGCATCCAGAGGTCGCGGGTTCAATTTTTCTGTGAAGCAGAGGGTCTGGAACGGGGTCAAACTCAGCCTCGGGAAAATAAATGAAGATATACTTTTAATAAAAAGAGGGGGCAACGGCTCTGGTCTAAAAAACTGGAACTAACGGCAGAAGGGTTCGTCATGCTGACCACATGATACCCTCTATCCGCAAAGGTTAGCACAAACATCGATAGTGGGGGTGGCCGCTCGGTCGGTATAGATCGATCCTGGTCTCACGCCTTGAATAATTTTTTTTTTATCTATAACAATAACAATTCAGATTATTATTTCGGGGATTACCAAGATTATGCCAAGTGTTCAACTGATACAGAGCCTGGCTTTTTATCACTCTGTGGCGACATATTGTTTCCTGTGCTGCCGATAAAACAAAATTTAATTGGCAAGTTTATTATTATTATTATTAGCACTGCGTCTTGCTACCCGTTTGTTTTATACTCACGCTAATGTGTAATGGTAGGGTGATTGTTAGATGAAATGGAGGACCTACAGTTTAACGTGGAATCCGAACCACGGTGGAGGCCTGGCATTACTCACATTCACAAGTTGTGATTAATACACGTCTTGTCAGAGGTGAAGGAAGGGTTTGGCAATCGGATAAATCTGTGCCGGGACCTAGGATTGAAACCCGGACAGAAATACGACACTTTACCCCTAGACCACCAGGTCAGCAATTGGCAAGTTACACATACAGTCTAGTTTTATAGGAAGAGCGTTTTAGAAAATACAAAAACATATTTTTGCGACAAACATTGATTAATATTACTATAATTTTTTGTTTGATTTTACATATATTGTTTGACTTCGGTGATCTTGAGGTAAAGTGCTTGACTCATGATTCATTGATCCTGGGTTCAAACCCAACCGGAGTCAGTAGATTTTACTTGAAGGATAAAAATTCATAGCACAACTTCCTACGGAGGGTAAATAAAGCCGTCAGTACCATGTCGATTGTGGACATTTAAACGATCCCTGGAAGGTATGTTGAAATACGTTTCCTGGCAAAGTTAATAGGTACTTTCACGCTCGCTCATATAACCTTTAGTGTGCTGATATAATCAGACGGTTCAGAAAGTGCAAGTTAAATACCTCAATAGGTATTAGGTAATAGGTATTAATATTTAAAAAATGTTATATATAGAGAGATCACGTTACTTGATGCATGAATGTGTGAAAACATATCTAGTAGCTTTACTAGCTGTAAGATATGAACTTTGAACTTTTTCAAACTACGTTCCAAAAAAATTATTATTTAAAAATAAAAAGCGATTATGTCCTTCCTTTCCCATTAAAGGTAGTAAGCTTACCTTTCTTGGTTACACTATGGCGTGGCTTATAATATAGGGCCATACGTAATACATCAAGGTAAGACTGCTACTTTTCATGTTAAACTGAGTGTACCACAGTCTTTATCCACCAACACTTTGAAGTTTCTACTTATGAGTACAGTCAAACTTAGATAGGACGGAGCCATTTTTTTGAGAGTTAGAAAAGTTAATTTTCATTTAGGGATTGATGCGTAAAGTTATATGATCTGTGACTGCTATATATTTAACAAATAATATCAATATCTAAGAAATAATACCGATAATAAAATAAAATTTTATCAATATTGATTGGAATAGAAAAGTTATTTTTACAAAAATCCCTTTATTGCTACCTACAATTTTTTTATTACAACGAGTTTGTTTAGGAAGAATTGTTTTCAACAATTATATTTGAATCAATAAAACAATTTGTGGGATAATACTGAATATATATATATATATAGTATTGTGTTTTACTACCCGTTTGGGTTATACTAATTATGCTAATGGTTTTAGGGATTAAGAAAGTTAAATTTAGAGGAAGTGCCCCCATATTTGCGTGGAGGGAGATTGGAAACCCGTTTTGAAAAACCACCCTCAGTACAGCCAACTGAGATTCGAACCTTGACCTCTCCGTCATCGCCACTCCAATCCAACACGAGTGGCGCGTTAGACCTTGTGAACAATATGTGGAAATATAAAACTACAGACGTTTTAGGACACCCTATGGCATATAGAAAATTAATGATAGTAAAATATCCAACAAACCATACTTTGTCTATGCAAAAACTTTGCACACAATGGACAAAGGTGTTATTTATGAACACTATTTGCAGTGAGCTCAATTATTATGAAGGACAGTTCAAGATTGACCTTGGAAACAAACCTCATGGTGAGGAGCCGAAAAATAAGATGAGATCACTACTCAGCTGTTGCCCATTCCGAATCCACCAGGACCACAGACAAGTAAGAAACAGACTCTCAACCTTACGGGAGGGTCGTTTCGCTCCTTTTGGCAGCGTGAGTCCTTCAACACTAGGATCGCTGTGGCTAGTCCTATCATCACCCAGCAGTGACACTAGCGAAGCTCAGTGTTGAACAGCGATCCTAGTGTTGAAGGACTCAAGCTTCCAAAAGGAGTGCAACCATTTTAAACTGGAGGTTGAGTGTCTGGGTAAATTATTTGTCTGTGGCCAGGGCTATTGAGAAGCTTGGCCTGTAAAGGAGCACGGGGTTGAATTTCTGTGCGAGTACCCAGTCACAATCGTGACGCTTAAGGTGTAACCGAAGGGAACGAAAGTATTTGTACAGTTTTTATAGAATTGAAATTTATTGGCCAAAATAAATCAAATATTTCTCCAGCGCAAAATAGATCTTAGTTTTACTGCACATGCTAGTATCAACAGATCCTGAATATCTCTCAATGGTGTCCTGGAATTTTTGTCAAAACTTTTTAAATAAAGAGAAAAAGTTTTGACAAAATTCCAGTACACCCTTGACAGATATTCAAGATCTGTTGATATTAGCATGTGCAGAAAACTAAGCTCTATGTTGCTACTGGAGAAATATTGTATTTATCTTGGCCAAAACCTGTGAAATTACTCGCGATCCCTTCTGCCACACCTTAACCTCTTTTTATGGTTAATTATTATATACCTTGAGTTGAAACCAATGAATTGTGGCTGTAAATAACTTACAGTTGTTGATAGTGATAGTGTAATGAAATGAATGATAGCGCTTGGTCTCGGGTGTAGGAAGGTTCTCCCCCCCCCCCCTTAGGATTGATTAGGTATGATGGTGCTTGTGGGTGTATTACGACAGTCGTTGTTTGTTTAAGTGCGGGTATGGGATTGGGATTAGGTCTGGAGGTGATACACTTCCATTCCCAATCTGGGACCCGATTCCGGCCCAAGTATTATCCTCCTATTTTGAGATCATAGCCATATACTATTTTTATTATAGTCGGTGTCTGATTGGTTAGGAATGAGGGGGAAGAGATGGGGAAGATTGGTGGGAAGGAGAGAAAGGTAGGGGAGTCATTTTCATGTGTAGCTCTAAGCTAAGTAATAGTCCTACCTAATATTATATTATTTAATATTTATATTTATAGACCCACTTCGGAGGTAGAATGATCTAAGAGAGGCCACACACTTGTCCAAAAGTTGCAGGCGGAAAATGCTAGTTCTAGCATGCTATACCCCATCTACGGTAGGAGTGGTGATAGCTGATAGCCAGTAAAAGCTACCAGATCTACTCTCAGGCATCCATTCGCGTGGTAAGGGGTCGAGCCTCCAAAACACCCCGACATCTTCCTCGATACAGCTCTGATTAACCTAGAAACTTTTTGCCTATTTAAAATAGTCTATCCCCCCCCCCTTCAGTGGCCGCATGGTCTAGGTCGATACTCTCACAATATACTAGATGGCCGATGATGGAGGGATCGTGGTTCAATCTCGGTCGGGTGTACTGAGAGTAGTTTTTCCTGAGTAATTTCTCCATTGTATCTTCACGCAAATGCTAGTACACTTCCTCTAAATTCAACCTTTCTCATCGATAACCCATCAGCGTAATTAGTACATAAGCGTGTAACTTGAGTGGGTAGTGAGACGTACAGCTAAACTAAAGCTTGAGGTTAAATATCCCTAATAATTTATTAAATTAAATTAATATACTCTTATTAAACTAGATTGGTTGTTATCAAAACATTGCTTGAGATTTTTAAAGGTCAGATGAAATATGTTTAGATTATAAAGGGTTAGTTTAGGTATGTGAGCACATAATTTTGATTGAATTTGTTGGTTTTATTCTAAGTTTTGGCTTACTTTGTGCACACTTTTAATTATAAGTACACTAGCCCCATGACTTCTTTGGTGCTGACTGACAGCTCACAGCTGATTTCTGACAGTCAGCATTTAGGTATATACCTACATTTTGACTATCAGAAGCGACAGCTGCTAAACACATGTTTTTACAGATCATTTGGTCCGGTGTAGGGATACATAAATTGGTCTGATAACGTTTCAAAGCTGTCAGTCAGAACCAAAGAAGCCATGGGGCTACTGTAGAACTCATTTAAATGTCAACCTTTTGTTTTACAGTGCAACACCTTACCATTGAAATACATACACACATACATAGGCCTACATACATACATACATACATACATACATACATACATACATACATACATACATACATACATACATACATGCATACATACATACATACATACATACATACATACATACATACATGCATATCTAATTACGCCGTTTTCTTACAGGTAACTGTGATACAGTTCAAAACATATCATTGTAACCTTAAAAAAACCTGATGCAAAATCCCCCGAAGAAAACATGTGACTAAATACTTGTCAAAGCGAACTATACCAGTCAAACAGGGCATAAAGTCATTCCCCTGCCCACCCACCCCCTCTTCCTCTATACTCCTCAAACGTCTCTATGCCCAGCATCTCATGCCTCATAAATGATTAAATAAATACTATTTATATGTTCTGACACCTCATTTCATAAGTATCATCATTAACTTTGTTTTTTATGGCACATTTGACCGGGAGGGATATGACATCCACGTTTGGCCGCCTTATGTGTAGACTATTTGCCACTCTCTGGCACAGATCGTCACCCAGAGTACATCAAAGGAGGTTGTCTAAAGTCCGTTCACGATAGGTTTTTACCTGGATGACAGTTCGAAAATCATATGTTTAGGTTCTGGGTTACCAACACTTTTAAAATATCACTGTTTTGTTATAAATGTAAAGATTTTAAACTACCTGTTATATATTACATTTAAAATAACGTAAACTTAAGTTTTCTCATACTATCTCAATTTTTTAAATAATTTCTTTTTATCCAACTCGAAACAATATTTTAAACATAATTAAAAGTACTTATTTTTTGTTTTGGAACGTTACTTATTTTGTGTAATATAGTGCATACATCAATACCTTTTAATACAGGCATCGTATTTACTTGGAAAAGAGAAAATTGTTGTCATTTTTACTTAACTACAATAAATGATTTTATGATTATTTTATCTTATTTTGAAATATTTAACTGAATAAAACATTTTCATCAACTGCGTGTCTGCATCATTGTAAAAAACTTGTTTACCGTCATGTTCTACCACACGGTTTAAATTCGTCAGTCGCCATTTTGAAACTATGTTCGTTAGAAGTTTTCGTGAAAGTGGTGTGAATATTTTTTTAAGGGGAATTAAACGATAAATAAACTTTGTGTCCGACCTCAAATAAATATATAAATAATATTGTCCTAACTTACTGTGGTTAACTATCACATTAATATATTACCATCTGTTTTCATTACAGTCATACAAAATGATAGATATCAGCTGTTGGCGTAGTGATATATTAGGGATTACTTCTAGTAACATTTCGAGCTGTCATCCAGGTAAACTTAGGTCGTGAATGACTTATACACGTCGTACCCACAATGAAATTATGTGAAGATGGTTATTATGAAGTTGTGGAGTCGGGGTGAGTCGTAACCTAACTTAAGCCGAATTTACCAAACCCTGGTGACCGTTGGGTACAATCCCCTTAAGGGAAAAATACCTAAGGTATCAGCCAGGAATCGAACCCAGGACCCCTTGACTTGTAGGTAGGTGCAGTAACCATCACACCACGGGGCCGGTAACCAATGACTCATTCCTCATCATAAAATGCGACCAAGGACCTGAAATACACAAAACAAAATCTAATATTCCCCAGTCAGGGCTACACTTCTGTTGGTTGATTGGATGCGTAGAAGGCCTAAATTTAATGCATCCGTACCGCATCATATCGGCTCCGGTAAGTTATTTTGGATGTTATCTTACACCTTCGCACCATATCGGCTTCGGTAAGTATTGTTAAATGTTGGCGCACCACATTCGCACCATATCGGCTTCGGTAAGTATTGTTAAATGTTGGCGCACCACATTCGCACCATATCGGCTTCGGTAAGTATTTTTAAATGTTGGCGCACCACATTCGCACCATATCGGCTTCGGTAAGTATTTTTAAATGTTACGCCTTCGCATCATATCAGCTCCGGTTAGTAATTTTGGATGTTGACGTACTCCTGTATGTACCTCATCGTATCGACTTAGGTTTTGATATTGGGACATATTCATCCGTATTGCATCGAATCGACTTATGTCTCCTTTTTTTGCATGAAAATGGGGAGAAACTCAAATTGAGAATAATTTCTGAGCCAGTGAATAAAACGCCATTGTGCATGCCTACATACAGTCCTAAGATGAAGGTGTAGTCGTGAAGGTCTTCATTTGCTAGCAGATGTCCCGCAAAGTTCATGCTAAACCTTCAGAGTAACTGATAATTGGCAGCATCTTCCTTCACATCTTGTGAACGGACAATTAGACCGTTTAAAGAATAGCGGCACCAATTTGAAGGCTCATGTTTGTAAATCGGATTTAAATATTTCGTGACAAGGTGAGCTTAGTTACGTGACGAAACCTTAGAAGAACACGGATTACCTAACAAGGTTGTTTTTGTCTGTGTTTATATTTTGACTAGATTTTTTTTATTCTTACAAAAATATGATCCCCACTGTTGAGGTTTAAAACAACCACAACAACAAAAACCACCAACATAGATCAAAAGTTGGGATTAGGAGGATAAAAATTATGTGAGATTCAAATAAAACATTAATCTGGATCTTAAAACGAGGGGACGGAATTGTCTCCACTCGGAATGGTATCCATTCTGACAGTTTTGTAATAAACAACTTTTGTGTAAAACCTGAATTGTATCCACCTGAAGTATATCCACTCGGAATGGTATCCATTCCAACAGTTTTGAAATATACACCTTTAAGAGAAAAACTCAATTATATCCACAAATGGCCGACTTGAGGTTTAACAGAAGGAACGTTTAACGCAAAAGCTTGTCACACTTCTGGTAGAGGGCAGAAAGATGGAACTTCTTAACTTACTACCTGTATACTAGAGTGCAGCCCATTTGTATGTTTGTCTATTAATTATTTGATTAATTAATAAGCTGAAGATTAGAGTAAGAAGGGAATATGTCCAGCTCTATATAATCCGTCAGCTGTATATAATCCGCCAAGTAATCTAAATCAAACGTTCAATCAAAAAGAAAAAATTACACGTTTCATCTTTTAGAACCACAAATCTAATTATTAGTGTTTGAACTACAAGCTCAACGAAAATATTTTACATCATTCATATCATTCATGAAGGGGTAAAGATCTAGAAGCAGTAATCTTAAATGCAGATCCTTTGAAAGGGGTTCTATAAAATCCTTTAGTTTACTAAGAAGTGAAGCTATGGTAGAATAAAGGCTCATGTTAATATCTAAAGTTTCACATCAATCTTCTTATCTTGAAACATATTCTCCAGCTTTGACATGTTACCTTTATGGCTACAGTTTTTCTTAAAGACGTTCACCCTTTTCATTATCACCGACATGTGAACAAGCACGGATCGTGGTGAAGGATTATATTTACCATACGTCTGTTCACCTCCTTAATAGCAATGCATACCTCCTCATTATTTCATGCCCTCCTTTGTTCCCTACCAACCACGATGGTTGAATGAATCTGTCATGTTGGAGGATTAAGAACAAATTTTTTTGGAGATAAACAGATGTTTTTACGTAAGGCTAACAATATTTATTTGTACTTTTTAGACAATTGACACGCTTTTCTGATTTTAATAGAATATCTTAGTTTTAGAATTACAGGTTGTTCTTGGACTTAAGTGCTGTCAATTTGGGGTTGGTAGGCCATTTTAAAACCATGAACCCAAATTTTGGATGATTGATTTTTTTTATTTACATTAGACAACGGTTTCATAAAATCTCGTCAACATTTAATACTCTCTCATGGTTAAATATTAAACTTATACCACATCAAACCAACCACAACTGCTATACACTGATTAACCCGGCTCGGTGGCGTAGTTAGCTAACGCGCTTGTGTTGAGCTCGAATGCTGAGGACGGGGAGATCGAGGTTCGAATCTCGGTCGGGTGAACTGGGG
>CABFVX010000745.1:0-15542 GCA_902151425.1 Timema shepardi | reverse complement strand
CCTAAATGGTTTTCCACTCTCCCTCCACGCAAATGTGGGTTCACTTCCTCTAATTCAACCTTCTCAATTCCTAATCCATTAGAGTAATTAGTACTTAAAGCGTATAACCCGAACGGGTAGTAAGACGCGGTGCTAAATATTATTATTATTATACACTGATTACCTACTCAAATGGTCTTTCAAACAAAGATAATAGTTATCATCATTACAATAGTTCTGTTCATGTGTATCAGCCGAAATAGCTCAGTTGGGAGAGCGTTAGACTGAAGATCTAAAGGTCCCTGGTTCGAACCCGGGTTTCGGCATCTCTTTTAAATTTTGTTAATGGTTAGTAAATTCAATTTTAATTGTTTTTCAATACTTCAATGCAAGCACAAGTGAACATTTATTCAGTGTTTTACTGAAGCAATTAATTTTAAATAAACCTAAAGTTCATTGGCTCACTAAAAAAAGTTGATTACAAATTACATTTACTCAGGCTTTTTTCCCTTAGTTGTTATTCTGGTTAGAATAAAAATAGAAATATTTTTTTGACTTCTTGACTTGTCTACAGATTTTTTGTAGGGGAAGGGAGAAAGATGTTTTCTCATATTTAATGTTTAAAAAAAAATGGAAGATTTGAAGAGAAAGGGGTGTGTACAAATTATTTATTTTAAACATTCTTAAAGTAGCCCAACTTTGAACCTACTTTTATCGATATTTAACTAATTTAATCACGCCATTCAAAAATGAATGCCCATTAATTGCTATCTTTTTGTTGTTGTTGTTGTTGTTGCTTTGTTATAAATAATGCGGAGAGAGCTTAGAGTTTAGTCTCAGCAGAATTCTATAACGTGAAACTCTCTCCTACCATATAACAAGGAACCAGAGAGGTTTGAAACAAATATAAGAACATTGTTACGCGTATAAGCGCGCCTAGTTAGGTATTACGTTATGTTTTTATCTTGAGGAAACATATCATCCTTACTTATCTCCAAGGCGACGACGTTGTTTGCCTAAGTATGTCAATCATGTGCGGATGGTTCGAATGATGTGAGATCTCAAGTCATCCCTCCAGAACGTGCGCTTCTCAGGGTCAATAGCAAGGCCGACAAGATCGCATCGAGGATTTGAAGAGGAATATGACGTCAACATAGCATCACCAAGAGCGTCTGACTTCAACACCTGTCGAGAACAATGACGTCATATTACTCATCCATTAAAGATAATGTAATTTTCTAAGTTTACTACACACACACACACACACACACACACACACACACACACACACACACATAGAGTAAGTTCTATTTTAGTTTTGTGAACAGAAACAGGGGTTGTACGAGTGGACACCCTACATGAGGCATCAGGTTCACCATTGGCTGGATTGTCGGTGACGCAGTGGTCCGAGTTCAAATCTCAACAAGGTACACTGAAGAACATGGGTTGTACCATTTCTTTTTGTTGAAGGAGCAGTTTTATCCAACACCTTAGTACAGTCAGTAACACGACTATCTCCTGAACATGGGGTATTAAGTTTGATTCCCGACAGGCAGAGAAAATTATTGTTGGACAAATTGAGGACTCCCCTTTCCCAGTAATGAGTTAACGGCAGGGGGACTGGGTGCAGTGGATTTTCTAATGATTATTAATTACTAGCGCCGAGTCTTAATAACCGTTCGGGTATATGAACTAGTGACACTAATGTGTTAAGTATGAAGAAGATATAATTTGTAAGAAATGTAAAAACATTTGCTTGAAGGGAGAGTGAATAGCCATTTAGGGAAAAACCACCCTCAGTACACCTGAGAAGGGTTCGAACCCCGATCTCCCCTTCATCGGCAGTTCACTCTATTGCGAGAGTGACGCCTTAGAGTGTTAGACCTTTCGATCACCGAAGTGTGTTTGTTCTATAATTAAGTTAATCTGTAAGTCTTGTGCTGATATAAATCCTTTCGGAAATGTGAACATGTTAAATTAGCTCATTTTTCAACTAAGTTTTACGCAGATCGATGCAGGTCTATGATTAAGATGAAAGATTAGGAAAATTTTAAGAAAAAAAAAGCCTTTCACTTTTTTGATTAAACTTGATTTTATTTGACTATATCATGAGTGTCAATAGTTATTGATAATTATTTCTATCAAAATTTACAGCTGTAATAATAATATTTAGCACCGCGTCTTACTACCCGTTCGGGTTATACGCTTTAAGTACTAATTACTCTAATGGATTAGGAATTGGGAGGCTGAATTAAAGGAAGTGAACCCGCATTTGCGTGGAGAGGGAGTGGAAAACCATTAAGGAAAAACCACCCCCAGTTCACCCGAGCGAGATTCGAACCTGGATCTCCCCGTCCTCAGCAGTTGAGCTGCTCCACACGACAAGCGCGTTAGCCAACTACGCCACCGAGGCGGGTTTACAGCGGTAGATTATATGATTTGGCTTATGAATATAGACCCCTACTTAAGTTTTTTAAGTAATTTTGCTAACTATCAGATAATGTCCTTCATATCGGAATCGTACAATAGACGTAACCTTCCTTAAAAGGGGATTTACACACCTCATGGTAAGGAGCCGAAAAATAAGATGAGATCACTATTCAGCTGTTGCCCATTCCAAATCCACCAGGACCACAGACAAGTAAGAAACAGACTCTCAACCTTACGGGAGGGTCGTTTCGCTCCTTTTGGCAGCTTGAGTCCTTCAACACTAGGATCGCTGCGGCTAGTCCTATCATCACCCAGCAATGACACTAGCGAAGCTCAGTGTTGAACAGCGATCCTAGTGTTGAAGGACTCAAGCTTCTAAAAGGAGTGCAACCATTTTAACCTGGAGGTTGAGTGTCTGGGTAAATTATTTGTCTGTGGCCAGGGCTATTCAGAAGCCTGGCCTGTAAAGGAACACGGGGCTGATTTTCTGTGCGAGTATGTTATTATGACCCAAAAAGAAGATTTTAAGTTATCTGAGAATTATTTTGGTTGTTTTTCTTTTGGACTTTAGTGTGTCCCAAATACATTCTCATAAGACACATAGAAGTATGAGGATGTTTACCCTTAATAAGGCTGTACCCTTATTTAAATGACGTGGCCTACCTCTGACGTAATGATGAGTCAAGTTAGGATTTACAATATATTTAGGTTTTATTTGATTTGTTTTAAAGATATAACATTAAAACAAAAATCATAAATTCTTAAATAATTCTTAAAATTGGCTTAAATGGTGATCAAATTATATTTTTAATCTTGAAGAAGTTTTTATGAAAATGTATTTTTATTAATAGTATACAACTTAGGGTTTGATGGCCTGTAAGAATATTACCGCCAATATGTATATTAAAAAAGATCATGGAAACATGTTAATCTAGAATAGGAAACAAGAAAAAGCTTATTTTGAAACATAAATAAATGCTGGCCAGGCGCAAACAGTAGAGTGAGTGTGTATATTCGTCAGCGGAAGAAGGGGAGCGTTATCAGCAGATGAACTAAAGGTCACCCCGGGTGAATATCACGAATTTGCCAGAAACAACTAAGAAACAAACAAAAAATCCTCTAAAAACATTGATTTTTATGTAAAACTCCCCTTGGTAAAAGGAAGGTCTTGGAATTACCTACTTAAATTGAGTTCACGTGACAAGACCGGATAAAGAATATGTACCTGGTTCTTCTATAATAAACATGTATGCTAAAAGGAAGGGTTCCAACTCACTTACATAAAAATAGGTCACATGACTCGATAAGATGAAAAATAGAACATTTAAATGATGTAACTGACACTTCCTTAATATAAAATAGCCACAAACACATCAGAAACAATCAAAATAACTAAAAAAAAATTGATTTGTTGTATAAAAATCCCCTTTGTGAAAGGAAAATCTCGGAATCAACTAATTAAAGAGAGTTCACTTGACACGTGGGAGTAATAATTACCGTCCACCCACATTGAGCATACGTAATTCAAGCTTCATCACTAAACATAAATTGACTGGAAAAGCACAACATAATACATTATTTAAAACTAATGACGACCCAGCCTAACGTTTTTCTTAAATAGTTAATCATATCAGGAAGATTTTTAACGAGAAATCCAGGTAAGCTATGGCAATCTAGGAGAGGTGGAGTGACATGTTTTATGTAGCCTATCAACACATCAATTAAAAACTTTTAAATGACAAGACAATTTCAGATTTTGTTAGTTTATGGTGATATTAATTTTGTTATAGGTAAGACTGGGACACTCCGATAATCTAGTGCAGTGTTTCCCAAACCTTTCCCCAGTCGTGTATACCCTTTCCGGGGCCACGTCCTAACCAGTATACTCCTTCCAGGTCCTCATAACAAAACAGATATCTGCTATCTTGTAAGATATAAAATATCGTTATAAGAATTAAATAAAATGTTATCGGCAAGCTATACAATGTCATGACAGAGGGATAGATTGCCCCATAAAAAGGCAATTACATCATTTATAAATATGTGGGAATGTATTAATCAAACTCTGCTATGATCTCCCAATTATTTTACTACCAATAAAGTTCAGTGGAACGTCATGCACGTCTCGGGGTACACGTCCCACAGTTTTGTAAGCCCTAATCTAATGGAAGCTAACCTGGAGATCCAATGCTCGATTCTCGATAGGGGTGCCTATTTTACAAATTATAATCACACCAAATGAATACATTCACGTTTTCTTGTATTGAAAATACATTCCCCGGATAATTATGTTACATACGTGTTCTTAAGTCAACAACCTGAAGATTGGTTTAATACGATTTTTTTTATCCATTCGGGGCTGGTCATGCCCTTAGCCCTTCGGCTGGTTAGTGCTGCCTGTGCCATCTGGTAGAAATCCCATATACAGCAGCCGCATGACTTCTTTGGTGCTGACTGACAGCTCACAGCTGACCACTGACAGTCAACATATAGGTATATATCTAAATTTTGACTGTCAGAAGTGACAGCTGCTAAACACATGTTTTTGCAGCTCATATGGTTCAGCGTATGGATACATAATTTGGTCTGGTAACTTTTCAAAGCCGTCAGCTGTCAGCCAGCACCAAATATACCATGGGGCTACTGTACTAAGGAGTTCAGAAAGTGTAGTGGTTAACCTGTTACCTTCCATACTTAATTTCTATGAGCGAGCACTAAAGAGACTACCAAACTTGCAAGAAAGGTATTTTCCCATGACGTCCAGGGTTCTTGTACATGCTCCAATTGACATGGGACTGACCGGCTACGGATTTGTGTCGTTCAAGAAAAGTCCGTCGACATCGGTGAGGTTTGAATCTGCGAGCTTTGTGACTCGAGGCAAGTACTTTACCCCAAGACCACTTCAACTATGTTACATTAGGTACAAATAATAAAATTATTATTATTACCATGCTATGTAAAGTTTTATATGTTACTATAATTTGTCCACGATTGAAGTCACTGATAGCCTCTAGTATGCCAATTTAAAAAAACTAAAAATTAGGTTTAAATATTTAATGGCGATTTTACGTTACTCTAAGCTGGTTTATAATTAATTTTATGAAATACCCTCATAATCGAAATAAGAGGTTAAATGCAACCGATTTATTACCTCAAGACTTTTCATGCCTAGCCATCGTATATGTACCGGACAAAAGCTCCATTTCTATGTGTTGTAACGTCATTTAGGCGTCTTCACATGTGCATACATACACCATTAGAGAGCGCATGCGCTAGATTCGATCGATAACTCTCCAAGACAGTGACGTCATTTTCCTGTAGCCTGAAGCTTTGGTGCGTAGTCTAGAAGTACTAAGTCTATTTTAAATACAAAATCTATTAAACTCTTGTCATGAAAATGATGAAGCGCATTAGTGTCAGCCACACGATTGAGCTTTACGTAAAGCACACTAACACTTTTGTTTTTATAATATTCTCTCTTTTAATCAATAATGAAATAAGAACTGGCAACAAGAATTCGTAATCTATCTTATGAAATCTTAATGAAAATCAATCATGGGAGTGTCTTTTCTCCAACAAAGAATGTAGAGTAATTCTTCTGTAAACACATTTTACAAATGTATTTATTATATTACTTGTTTCTTCTTGGGTAGTCAGGGACGTATTTAAGTAAACCTCTTTCCCACCCATTTATATTTTAAAATTTTGTTTCGTATATGATACTACCGACCGGGATGTAATTCCCTAAAGTCACTGGGATTTAAACAATTATTTTTGTACTTATTTTAATGAGGGTCTATTTTCACGTACATCCATTACCGTGCTCATGTTTGAGACTAAAAAGCACATTTTTTGTGATAATTTTTAGTTCGTTTAGTTAACTTTTGTACCAACATAATAATGACTACAAAATTAATCAAACTACACTACAGTAACCTCAGAGGTAATTTATTTTTCTATGGATACTAATTAATTAATACACTTTCTACCTGAATGGGTAGTAAGACGCGGTGCTAAAGTTAACTAAAAAAGTACACTTTTTTTTTCCAGTATACAATAGTTAACTTTCATATAATTTAATTTAAAATGGTAAGAGGTTGTTATATAAATGTATCAGCATTTCGGAAGAGAGATCGGGATAACTATCATTTGATGTGGAAGAATTGCCTCTATTGAATCAAGTCAAGGTTGGAACTCTAGACTCTTATGAACGGTTACCGTACCAGTTGGTTTTACAACATGCTGTATAAAGGACCACGAATTTAACCCCAGACCTCATACAAGTGAACAAGAAGCAGGACACACACTTCGGTGGCAGCATGTTCTAAGGAGTCACTCTCGCAATGAACTAGACAGCCCATGACGGGGAGATTGGGGCTCGTTTCTGGTTGGGTGTACTGAGGGTGGTTTTCCACTCTTCCTCCATGCAAACGTGGTTACACCTCCACTACAATCAGCCTTCCCTAGTCCTTAACATTTAAGAGTAATTAGGGGTGGCTGCGTTTTCTGTTAGCTCGTGATCTTATTTGATCGCACATTTGTAGGCGATGATTTCCGCACGTCCATTACAGACTCTACCTCTGGACAGCTCTGTGGTTAGCTCATTGGCACACTAAGTCAAAGGTCCCGGGTTCTATTCCCGTGTACAAGTGTCGTTTTTCAATTTACAAAATATGTATTATTACTTATTAGTGTTATTTTAAAGGAATTGAAGATATATCAAAAGTTACAACCACAGATCATATTACTTGACGTATGACTATATAAAAGTAGATTTAGTAGCTTCCTATAGCGGTGAGATATGTTCATTAATAAGGAAATTAGGATTTACCTTACAGCAAAGGTGTTTTTTTTTTGGCAGCTCAGATACATACGTTAATATTATTATTAAAACATGTTGGTGACCCGGTGGTCTAGGGGTAAGGTGTCAGACTTCTGTTCTGAGGGTCCGGGGTTCAATCCTTGGTCCCGTCACAGATTTATCTGATTACCAAACCCTTCCTTCACCTCTGACAAGACGTGTATTAATCACATATTGTGAATGTGTGGAATGCCAGGTCTCCACCGTGGTTCGGATCCCACGTTAAACTGTAGGTCCTTTATTTCATCTCACAATCACCCTACCATTACACATTAGCGTAAGTGCGTATAACCCGAACGGGTAGTAAGACGCGGTGCTAATAATAATAATAATAATAATAATAATAATAATAATATATGAACTTTATAACAATTAATATATCGAATAATATATATTTCTAGAATAAAATATTTTAGTGACTTTCAATCAATGTTGGTGGTTGAAAGTGGGCTTCCAATAAAAATCAGGGTTTATACTAGATTTTTTTAGTACTGCCGCTACTGTGTCTTATTACCTGACCAGTTTTTACGCATCTACTAGTATTCATACACTATCAGATTAAACAGCTATCTTTTTTTTTTTACAATTACTACTGTTTCCAACCTATGGCCCGGGTCGCTTTTTTTTACTCACGCCATATATTTTCCACTACCGGCTGGCTAGGCCTGTCGTAGCCTTATACGCTAACTAAGACTAGGACAGACACAACATACAGTCCCCAACCGTTAATTTATCAATGTGAAAGGGTAAACCCATATTTTCATAAATGATGAATTTTTCGGCCTTGCCGGAAATCGAACCTGGTACACTTAGCTCAGTAAGCAGACATGCTACCGACTGAGATGAGATAAACAGCGATCTTCTTGTCTTTAAAAAGAAAAAAAGGTAGAAATCGATCAAACGCACGTTTTCTCGAATCCAAGCCTTGAATCCGAACGTGCCCTGATTACAGTGGGACTTGAAAGAATGCAAAGACGGTCTCCTTTTATGATCGACATTGTTATTTTCCCCATTCCTGTACTTTTAACGGGACAATTTGTTTACACGTAGAGACTGTCTGATTGAATTCCTCCGAGTCCCACGGACAAGCGATACAAATAAATGAGAATGAGTGAACAACATTACACTACACTTGATATCATCTCTGAGGCAACGGCGTGGATACTGTTGGGAAACAGCGCTGTATTCTCTGGTTACCGTGTTGTCAATCTTACCTTGGATATAAAACAAATTTACCGATGCTAGACCTAAGGTCGAATGGCCAGATATAGATCATTAGCCTCATCCATATTGTAGAATGTTATCTTAGTTGGTCACAATAAAAGTTTGTATTTTTTAAAGGGCTCTTATTATGAAAATTGGACTGTACTAATACGAACTGTCAGTTTTAAAAATTCCTTTCAAATTAGGTTTTAATAAAATTAAATATTTAAATGAAGCTCAACTTCTGGAACATGCCCTTAAGGTGAGAAAGTAGAGAACACGAGTTAAGGCCAGTATTTTTTTGCAGTTTTTTTTTATAGCAAAACACTTTTTCGACAAAATAAATAAAATATTGCTCCAGTATAAGCTTAGAGTTTACTTTTCTTTACATGGTGATATCAACAATTGTTGAATATCTGTCAAGGTTATCCTGGAATTGAATGACAACATTTTCTCTTCATTTAAATAGTTTGTCAACTAATTCCTCTATGTTCATGGCAGATATTCAACAAATGTTGCCTACGACCTTAGCTTAAGAGGCCATTGAAATATCCCCACACAAAGAAATATTGCATGAGTCGGCAATCGCAAGGTCAAAAGCGCTACTCTCTCAATTGACTGGGTTGCCGGTAACGAAGAAATCAGGGTTCGAACCCTTGTCATGTGTCTTAAAGCCGTTCTTACCTAAATTCGGACGTATTTAACATAAATTACGGTGGATAATCAGGATGGCTATTAAAATGTGAATCACTGGTGAAAATAACGAAATGTGTTAAAGCTTCAACCCTTTATATTTCACAGCTGTAACAAAGTTCTTAATTTTTTATTAGTACACTTTAATTATAATGTAATGATTTGAGGTTATTAATCCGAGAGAACGTGGAGAGTAGGTTAAATTGTTAAATAAGTGCACCCTCATTGGTTCAAATATAAGGAGTGGAATGAGCCAAACATTTTCCCCATAGGTAGGTACGTTAACGAACATCCTAACTCTTTAGGCCATAACTTCCACTTTTTAAATTAGAAGAGAACTCAACTCGAACAATATGAAATATTCTGAAGACATATATTATTTTGCTTGAAAAAAATATTATTTTGTGACTAATTATATAACTTTAGACACTAAATTAATTCATAAAATGTTTACTGTACAATTGTCTGTAATATTTTGTTTTAATCTGATCAATTTAGAAATCACAACTTGTAGTTTGGATTTTTTCTGTATGAATATTAATTTCAAGTGAATATAACAGCTCACAATGGAAATAATTTACCATGGATTGAGTAGTTTTCAGATGTTAATAGTTTTATTGGCGAGACTTTGTAAAGGTCAAAGCAGGAAAAAAAATTCTAGGTGAAGTCGAATTTGATATTAGTTTTGAAATCAAGTCGAAGTTTAAAAACTTCGTAAACCACCCAGCTTTAAAAAAAATTTAAACGGCGTTTAATGTATATTCAGTTACGCTTTTGCGCTTCATTCGCTATTTTAACTAGCTAGACAAAGCGCTGAGCACAGAGGTGCCTTAATTTATTGTCTGGAGACTCTGAAAGTTCTAATCCTAATCGCGGTGAAATTTTATTACAGATGGTGTAAAGCAAATAGGTTTCAATTTATTCAAAGTACCTTCCTAAGCGCTAATGATCTATTATAGCATGTGATAAGAGATTAGACATAAAAAATAAAATCTCTCACCAATTTTCCAACTCACCAATTTAAATACAGTACAAGGAGGTTGATTAAAAGACAATCACATCTGAACTGTCCTAGAGAAAGAATGAAAAGCCAATTAAAAGTAAATTCAACACAGCCGGTTGGGATTGAACCCTGGTTTCCAGGTTAGACTCAAGAGCCTGCTTTGTGGCAAAACTTAACCTACAAATGAGATTGTGATGAACGTCTCGTCTTGTTTGTTTCTTACACATGTTTTTTTTTTTTTTTGCAAGTGGTCTATGTATCATTATAACACAGCGTACAACTTGACATCGACAGTAAAGAATGTGTACTTACCGACAAATTGTTTTGTACGATAGTGGTTGTAAAAAAAAAGGCAATTCATTTTATTATAACCTATTATTTTTTGTCAACAAGAGGCTGTCATTCTTATTTGCTCATTGTTCGAGTTGACAAGTGTGTTTAAGCGCCTATTCTTTGGAAACCGACGGGGTGATTCTATCATAATTATTGTGCCACGATGCGTTTTCAAACCAGTTGCTATTGTGGTTGAGGTTTAGAGAGGTGCGTTGACACAAATTACATCGACAACTCCCGAACCCACGCTGTTACAAATACATACATTCTTTGAAAGTAGGTTGACTACTTCAACATCAGAGATTTTAATCTCTTCTCGGATCTTCACACGAAAGTTTTTCTGTAAGCATTCAGCAGTGATCCGTGGGAAAAAAAGAAAAGTTTCGAATGTTTGGTTCTTTCCGTGAGGGATAAATATTATGTATGGCAACAATAATGTCAGTTGGAAGGTCTCAATAACTGTGAATTGTTAGCTAGACCTTAGCCTCTGTTACGTAACCAAAGAGCTACTCGGCCTGTGTTGCACATTTTTATCAAATTAATATCCAAGACCATAAAATATATCTTCTTCACATTTGTGAAATTTGATTCCTATTAGATTTTTTTTTTCGTCTAATTTTTTTTTCTTAAAACTTACATCACGTGTTATATTATCAAGCCTAGGCAATCCATATATTCATATTAATAGAACAAGGTTGAGTACAATTAGAAATCATTTGAGATGATATGTACTCCTAAATATGGAAAGTCATCCTTAGTACAGCTGGCCGGTATTTGAAACCCTGACCTTAGTACTCATCGCCACTAGTGTGGCTGCAACAAAATATATATTCAGTTGAGACATTTAACATACATATGATCAGTTACTGACTTAAAAAAATTATAGATACTATTTTTTTCTCATGCCACCAAGGTTTGTTGGTTTGTTTGTCTGAAGAGATGGTGTAGTGATGATTATAGAGTGCCAATTTAGGTCTTAAGCCTAACTAACCAGACCATGGCGACCATAGGAAATTTCCCCCCTTCAGGAAAAATAGCTATTTTGCCGCTGAGAATCAAACCCGGGGCATCTAGATTAATAGGCAGGATGTGCTGACCAATAGACCAAGAGGTCGGCCTAATAAATACATGATCTAAGTTTATAAGTGATTATAACTAAACAAATCTAGTGTCCAAATAATAATAATATTATTAAGTGTTCTTACGGCAGATTCATTCCTTTGCTTCTTTCCGTCAAGTCATCCACTATTTGAGTCCTCCTTCTCCCTAAGCTCCTCTTTCCCTCAACCTTTCCTTCTACGACACTGTGCGGAAGACAGTTCCTCCTAAGGAGGTGTACGATCCAGTTTGATTTGTACCGAAGAATCAGATCCAATATGATTATCTTCTCACCCACTCTTCTTAGATAATAAAATGAATAATAAAGAAGGAAAAACAAGGAAAGAAATGAGTCAATAGTAATAATAATTTAATAAATACATAAAATAATAGTGAATAAATACGGATATAAAAATTATAAATATAACGTACTAAATAATAAAAATAATTATGACATTATATATATATATATATATATATATATATAATTTTTACAGCCGTATTTGGTTTTAACCATTTTACTTATTCACCTATTAATGTGTTTCATAGATGTACCACATGTAAGAGTACATAAGAATCATACAAAAAAATTGTACTTTGGGAAAAGAGGGTGGAGAGTGTTCTAGATTTACTATCAGGGGTGGGTGAAGTACCCCAACACCAAGCCCCTCTTATAGAAATTGTAATTTAAAAAAAAAACATAAATGAAGTTGTAGGGGCTATACATTTTATAAAACTGAGGAGGAAAAAAAAAACACACACACAATTAATAATATTTTCGAGAGGAGGCTTGAACTCTACGAGCTCCTTGCTCCCTCCCCCCTACCCCCTTTCCCTTTTCGTTACGATCCTGATTACATATCAACAGCAATTATGGTTTGATTTGTTACAGCTCTGCGACATGCGTGCACGTCCCAAACGAAAGAGGAACCCCAGCCCTTTTTTCGTTCGGCCTGCATGGGACCATCACTGTACGGAAGTCCCGATGAAATCTCGAGGTGTCTCGGACCCCCCTGAGGCACTTTTCCAGGACTTTAAGCCCGTACTCGTGTTCTGCGCTATTTTAGGCATTTTCCCTCTTCAATTGAGAAGGACAGGTAGGATGGAAAATATTAAAATATCACTGAATTAAGAGCACGACTTACTACTGATGTACAGGAATCTTAGATATAAGATTACTCTCGAACCAGAAAACTTATCCAAGTGCGGTTTTTATTTTTTGCATCATTCACATGGAAAAACCAAAATTGAGTTTATTACTATATTTCTTTATATTATAAAATATACATTGCTTCAATTTTGTTGCATTTTTTACTTTCTCTATACAACTTGGAGGGAAAGTAGTGTGATCGTAAAAAAAAAATAATCGAAACTGAGATTTTAATAAATGTCAACGTTTCATGACCCCCTGAAACGAAAAAAAAGTAGTTTTTTCAATGCCGTTTGTCTGTACCTCGGGCTAGAGCCGAAACTATTTCACCGATTGGGCTAAAACTTGGAATCTGGGGTTTTCATTAGCTCCCCCCAAGAGGTTTTGGAATTAGATATTTAACCCTAAATTATTTAAGGGTAGTTTACTGAAGGACAAAAAAACAAGAGAGAAAAAAATTATTTTCTCGAAATTCACTATAAATATTTTGATTAAATTTTTTATCTAGACTCTGGTTATCATAATAAACCAGATGGCCATTCTTATTTTCTAATGAAAATTAATTTAAGAATTTTTACATGGAG
Source organism: Timema shepardi (assembly GCA_902151425.1). Classification (NCBI taxonomy): domain Eukaryota; kingdom Metazoa; phylum Arthropoda; class Insecta; order Phasmatodea; family Timematidae; genus Timema; species Timema shepardi. Next base: position 2,208 of record CABFVX010000745.1, on the reverse strand, counting down.
TAAATTTTACAATTTTCATAATTAATCCGCTACTATTTGAGATACGAACTAATAACTTATCATGGTAAAGTTGTAGTATTATTAATGATAAAAATCTTTATTTGAAATATATTTTTATAAAACCAATAATTTCTGAGCTACAAGCAAATATATATACTTTTTAATTCATTTTAATTTAATTAATTTGATTCTTATGCTCTTTGGTGGACAAATATATATCTCTTTTCTCAATCTATAACAATGTTCCTAGTTCCTAATGCCATGGAGTAAGTTACAGTGTATATTATTTCATTTGTGACCTTTGGTGTAGTATTTCTACAACAATGTACAGACCTATTATTTCGTTTCATAAACCTTGCGAGATTTAGTAAGATAAAAGAGAGAAGAAATCTGTGTGATGTACTCTACCGTTTATTTTTTTAACTATGGTGAATCTCTTTGACTACTACAGTAGCCCCGTGGCTTCTTTGGTACCGACTGACAGCTCACAGCTGACTTTTGACAGTCAAAATTTAAGTACACACCTAAATTTTGACTGTCAAAAGTGACAGCTGGTAAACACATGTTTTTGCAGATCATATGGTTCGGCGTAGGGATACATAATTTGGTCTGGTAACTTTTCAAAGCCGTCAGCTGTTAGATGTGAGCTGTCAGTCAGCACCAAAGAAGTCATGGGGCTACTGTAGTTTTAATTACACTGTTATCTAACGAAGACTTCAGGTTACACTACCACGATACAAAGCCTATCTCGGGATTAGTTATTATCTAATTACAGTAATTAGTATGTCTTGGCCAGAGAGTTTCAACCAACGGCACACTGAACAAGGAAGTAAAATTGTCAAGGCACACCGTCAATTTTTTTAAAGAAAGATTTTATCATTAAAAATAACGAGTATTAAGAATATTGTGTTTAAAAGATCATTAGTTAAAATTCTAATAATATCGTTATCATTAAAAAACAAACAAGGTATCAATTTCGTGTTGGACTAGCCTGCTTATAACGGAAAGGTTGGGGTTCAGATCTCGGTTGGATCTACTGAGGGTGGGTTCTCTTAAATGGTGTACCACTCTCCTTCAAATGAAAATGCGGGTAGATTAACTCTAAAATGCTTCCATCCTTATCCTTACTGCAATATAATAATTATCATATAATATGCGTACAACTGGAACAGGTGGTAATACGAGGGGAGGGACGGGGGTTGTGACAGAAAGTATGCCAAGCACAATACTCCCAGTAGTAATATTTACTACAGTTGCCCCATGGCTTCTTTGGTGCTGGCTGACAGCTTTGAAAAGTTACCAGACCAAATTATGTACCCCTACGCCGACCATATGATCTGAAAAAACATGTGTTTAGCAGCTGTCACTTCTGACGGTAAAAATGTAGGTATTTACCTAAATGTTGACTGTCAGTAGTCAGCTGTGAGCTGTCAGTCAGCACCAAAGAAGCCATGGGGCTACTGTAAGTGGATGGAAGGACTACCCGTATCGATGGGCAAGCGGTCAAAGGGGCAAGATCATTTAGTCTGGTTTACCGGTGACAAGGCTGTATTTCAAATTTCGACTGGACAGTCATTTGTTGTTTTCCTAAATTGTTTATAACTCTTTTAGATGATTTTTTTTTTAAAGTTCTGCGTCATACGACCCGACCGGGTTATACGCTTATGTATTAATTGCGCCAATAGTCTTAAGGATTAGTATGGTTATATTTAGAGTAAGTGTACTCGCCAGTAGGCCTACATCCGACCAAGATTCAAACCTCGATCTCCTCTAGTCTACTGCGAGAGTAGCGCGTTAGAGCCACGCGGGTGTATCTCACTCTTCCTCTAAGCAAATGCGAGTACAGAACCTCATAATTACACTTTCCTCATCCATACTTTATCAGCGTAAATTAATATTACATCAATAGTCGCATCGTATTAGGCATCACTCTTGCAATAGACTGAATTGACGATGACTAGAATATTGTGGTTCCAATCCCGGTCAGCTTTAGTGAAGTTTTTTAATACGCGCTTTACCACTCTCTCTCTCTCTCTCTCCCTCCACAGAAATTCACGTATGTTTAACCTGAAGTCCCCCTGCTAATTCCTTAACAATTACTGTAGCTGGTAGAACACGTGTACACCCTAGAAATCAGCACCCAGAACGTATCAAACACTCTCAGTCACGGGGTCTCTCAACTTGTAAGCTACTACCCTCGAAATCAGC
>CABFVX010000744.1:218205-233427 GCA_902151425.1 Timema shepardi | reverse complement strand
TAAACATTTACTCTTACTATATGTGTCAACGATTAATGGAATTAAAACTTAGGACTTTGACTTAAGTTGAAATATCTAATGGTAATTTTTATATTTATTTTTCACTTGTGTTTATTTCAAAGAGTAACTAACTTTAACTTAAAACGTTTACTCTTACTATATGTGTCAAAGATTAATGGAATTAAAACTTAGGACTTTGACTAAAGTTTAAATATCTAATGGTAATGTTTACATTTCTTTTGCACTTGTGTTTATTTGGAAGAGTAAAGAACTTTAACTTTAAACTTTTACACTTACAATTGTACCGCCCTCCTTCTCCTCTAATGGACAAGGGCAGGGGTACATATACATAAACTAAAGAGGGCTAAAAAAGGGTAACAAATGATTAAATTGCAGAAGAGCATTAGGACCACATAACGTTAATAGGCCTTCTGTTTGACCTATACAACGATTTGCTGTCATGAACCTTCCCAACCATCACCCATTATTTTGTACTATCAGTCAAAAGAAAAAAGGGGCGAGAATCCTTAGAGTAAAAACAATGACTCTTTTACCTGTAATAGTAAATTAAAGATTGCATATGAAGTAAATCAATATTTATTTAGAAAAGATTAACAATAGGTGTATATATATATATATATGAATATAGGTAACAATAGATAGTAAAAAATAAATATATAAATATGGATATATGAAGAATGGGGTTATGCCCATGATCATACAGTTGTACCGTTGCCATAACAACGCTTGTCCTAATAATTACATTCATGATAAATATACGACCCCTCAATGGGTCTCTGCGGCAACCCGCAATATACTGACAATACTTAACTAGCCGCCACAGGCTAACCATCCGCATTTCAACAACGGACTATATCGTATGACTTAGAATTACAATTTACAAGCACAACTATTCATGGCAACCAAAATCTATCTTCTTCGTTAAATTAGATAGTCCATGATTTATTTAGTCACAAGAATAAATCCAAAAACAATATTTAGCCGTATGGGCTATAAACATTTTCCATATAATCCAGGCATTACGCCTTCAAAAATGTAAGATAAAAAACTTACAATGATAATGTCCCTCATTCTTTCTAAACATTATTTACCAAGCCGGAAGGGAAAAAACCCAGTAATACTATTAACCTGTAATAAAATATATTACGCCATGTTGGGCTACGCAATTCATCATTTCTACAAAGTTAAAGAATTAACCCAAAATAACAGAAGTAAGTCCAAAATTAATTTTGTATCGTACTAGCCGAAAAGAAATTTACACCCAGCATAAAATCTACAATTAAATTTATAACATAATTCTGAAAGTGTAATTTTAACTAGTACAGCCAAAAATGAATTTATACCTTGGGAAAAATCCCATCCTAGAGCAAGTGTCAAAGGCACGGATGATTCAAGAAGTGAAGTTACGACACACACAATACCAGTATATAAACTGTTATTCACTGAGAGGAGGGGAACATAGGGAAAAACAAAAGAACATCAAAGAACAATCGCACGGAAAAGAGGGAAAGGGGCAGTAAGTTACAAAAGGAAACGTCAAGATCATTGGAGGGGTGCGTAGAACATCACGTGTCCATCACGAGGTCACTCCCATGAAGCAACGGGTGACCTCGCGCTCAACTTGCCACACCTGTCACTCTGTTAGTCATGTTTTTACACTCGGAGCGAATATAGTGCGCGCGGGCAGGGATGTTGTTGACGAGACTCGAGACACACTGACCGAGAAATGGGGAATTTTGGTGAGTACAGTATTGTTTATTCTTCGGTGTTGTAGAAATAGTGTTCATTCACTAGTATATCCTTCATGCTTGTAATGTTGATGGCAATCAACGTTACAAATATGTGTTAAAGATCAATAGATTTAAAACTTGGGAATTTAACTAAAATAAACAAAAACAATGTTTAATTATTCTTTATTGGTATTTAATAAATAACATAGTACGATGCATTTTGTTTTTACTCCCTTTTTAGGTTCATCCTTAGGCATCACATGGTAATCAAATTCTGTAATATGATCTTTTCTGAGGCATAGTTACGTTCTGGTTAAATGGTATTTGTTGCTGAGGTAGGCCGTGGGGAACTGCCCGCAGTTGTTCTATATTGCGAGGGCATTGCTGATGTTTATCTCAGTTTTTCTGCAATTTTTTAACTTACCTAGCACACGCTTTCAATTTGCGTATTGTTATTATATATTTATTTTGTATTTGAACCATCAAAGTTAGGCGTTAGGGTAAAAATATGGTTCACTACTATAATATCAATTATTAAAATTATGTTTATATCTGATGTCCAAAACAGCGTAGTGAATAGTTTAATATTAGTTATTTGATAAAGACATCTACTTATAAAATACATACTATTAAAGGATTTTATAATATACTGTCTTCTACAATTTTTAAATTTATAATGAGCTATCAAATGGGTGCGTTTTCCAATATATTCAATAAATCACTATTAATATTTCTAAATTGGTTGATATAATCGACTGTATTTCAAATATAAAGTAATATTGCTTTTTTTGTAGATGGGGCTGGAACTCTCTCACATTAAAAAAAAACTATCACCTACTATCCGCACTGACGGAGACTTGTTTCTCGTAGATGCTATCAAGCCAGAAAGTGAGTTTCTCGTTTTTCTGCTCAAGGAAATACTGTTAGCATTTCTGTGATTGTTAAATTTGTTTCATCTTTATATAATTCTAATTTTGTGAGTGATATTTCACTGTATTATTTAAATACAGAAAGCGAGGAAAATCTTGTAGCTATTAGTCGTCTTTTAATTGATTAGGGGAGAATTTTTTTTTTTTAGGAAACGACGATTCTGTGTTTACAACAGCAACAGGAAAAGACTTATGTTTGGCGAATACCACACATAATTTCCTGATCTGGTTGAAGATGACGCCAACAATTCCGGACCGCGCTTGATTTTAATTCCCTCGCCCGGACTTTCTGTCGAATAGTGGAACGGCGGAGAGTCTGTTACCGGCGGTACCGACGTAATGGCCGCATCTTGATAACAAATAATGCTACAAATTCAAGTGTACTCTCCGTTCCCTACTTGCGGTCCATGCGGTACCGAACCAATGGGCGATTACCTTAATACCATGAAATTAGGAATGATTTATTATGCTGAAGTGAATTTTGAACAAGGATGTATCCTGCAACAATCATAATTTTCCAAAAATTCCACTGATTTTTAATAAATATCTATGGTTCATATTATTTGTATTTCCTTTCTCAAGAAAGTATAACATTTAAGACTGTGGGGGAAGTCAAAATACTTGAAATCATATATTTTATTTATTAAATATCAATTTTATAAATTATTTTATTGCAGTTAAAACACTAATAAAACGACTATTCTCATACGTAAAACATTAAATAAAACAATTATATTATGTCAAGAAAGAGGATTGGTATCAATTTTCCATAAATCATTTATTATGTATTTTTCCCCTCTTGTATTAAAATAAGTACAGAAATCAACTTCATCAAATACATACCCCCATTAACTTACTATATTAAATTATGATACATATATTACTCTTTGTTCAGAAAATCAATTAGAAAATTAATTTCTAGTTAAAATTAACTTTGAAGAATTTCAAATATTATAGTTATTTAGTGTTGAGTATAATATGTAAAGTATACATCAATAAAAATAAATTTATAACATTATTCCATTAATTTAAAAATGTTAAAATTAGAAAACTACTTTTTTCCAAAACAATGGTCAAATGATTGGAAATAAAAAGTGTTGGAAACAGTACTTATAGATTATACTTTAAACCCATAGTTTTCATCCATAAGTTCATTCCTAAAAAAATCTATATAATAACCTAGAATAATTTATAGCCGGGTCAGAACTTGTATAAAAATTCTACTTTAGAAGAACTGGTATTACCGTGCATTTAAAAGTAAAACATATTTGATTCCCAAAGCTAATACCAGGATCTTATGAAAATACGATATTTTGATGTAACATAAATTTACTTTTAAAATAGTTTTAGGAATATAGACTGTGTCAATTCATTTTCCTCGTATGCAAATCAGATAAAATTTATTGGATATTTTTTCTGATCCTTCAATCAATATAAAAGCCATATTAATTAAATTAACATTTTAAATCTGGGCATGTTAATATTAAGTACACAGATATTGAAATGCACCTTAATTTAAAATTGAACCTGTTAATAAACACTTATCGTTTCCTTTACTACAAGAATGATGCATTTGCTTCAATTAAATGGGACATCATTTACAAGTTTGTTGTCTGGCGGTTAAAACAGGATACTTACTTAATTTATCTAGACATCCACCTAATAGTTTTTGAATCCAAACATACTATGTTAACTTTGCAATAGTATAATATATCTTCTTGATTTAACACTAAACCATGTTTACGTTTAAGCTTACGATAAACATTACAAGAATCTTGATGCTAAATTAAATGCTACCTATATATATATATTTGTTTATCTTCATTATTTATGTTTTATACCCCTCCTCTGTTGTATAGTGGTGAGTCAAAATGACCGATTTTCACAGAGTTAATTTATTTGCTTTAAATATGTTTGAAAATATTAATTACTTTTATGAGAAACTACCCTTTAACCAAAAAAGAGTTTAGACGGGAAGTTGCTTAATCATTATATTTTAGGTTAACCTACTTGGATAAGGAAATCTGGTTGAGTTCAATAAATATTTCCTTTAAACGAATAATTTATAGTTTATATTTACTTTTATAATCTACAAAATTTGAGATATTTTCACTGATTTTTGTTGTTTTCGTTGGACAATAAGCATTTCCAGTATCCAAGGAATGACGCACACTAACGTTAGGCCTGTCATCGTATGTATGCAGAGTGAATAGCTCCCGCTCACATCTCTAATAATACCTGAAAATAAATAAAGTAAATCAACCATCATGCCATAGTGGATCCTAGACTTAATCAAAACCAATGGTGCTATTTTGGCCGAGTTTCTTATAGCGTGGTGACATACATTCCTAGGGCTATGGTTAGCGATGTCAACTGCTATAAAATGGATTACGTAGGGTTATTATTTTTACTACAACCAGAAAAACTCCATCTTTAAGAGGTTTTCTTGGTGTAGTAATAGTAGAGGAAGTTAATTTGTAACTTTTAAGGTTAGGCTGATTACCAAACCCTTCCTTCACCTCTGACATGACATCTTGTGAATGTGGGGAATGCCAGGCCTCCACCGTGGTTCGGATCCCACGTTAAACTGTAGGTCCTCCATTTCATCTCACAATCGCCCTACCACTACACATTAGCGTAAGTGCGTATAACCCGAACGGGTAGTAAGACGTGGTGCTAATAATAATAATTTAGGGGAGGCACATTTTGGATAGCATTATTTTTATTTTTATATTTTGTTTTTAATAATTTAATTTATGGCGTATATTTCTTTAATTCCCCCTCCCCAAGATCTCTTTCCTCCAAAACCTCCTGAAACCCTTGGGGGGGGGAATGTGTGTGTGAGGGGGAGGGGGGTATTATAATTGTACCTAGTGGCGCCAAAATTGCAAACCCACCACAGATGATACGATACGGCTGTGGTGGGTTAAGAAAGCCTCAGGAGGGAACGACTGTTTCTCCCTGAGGGTACCAGATGTTCTGCCGATTATGGCATTGGTTGGTTTACCAGTCATACATATCCTATTACTCCGCTGAAGGTAAGCTATATTGTCACTTCCAGTCGGGGCGGACCATGGAATTTCCAGTCCATCAGAACTGATTCTCGTCACAGACAATAACAATCCATTACTAGATGGACACCTTCTTAGACCCGTGTAAACCCATGCAGGTGGTAGCTGTCTTCAATGATAAGTTATATAAAATAGAATAAACGTTCCGACAAAGACAGTGATTAATAAATAAAGTTTTGATCTCATTAAAACCTCAATAGACATTCCCACAGTGTTTCCCCTAAATTTATAATCAGTGATTGTACCAATTATTGGCCCGACGAAGAAGCCTACGATGCCGCAGATTACAAGGTACAAGCCGTATGCTGAAGGGAACCTCTCAACACAGCAGAACTCAGCGAAGACTAAGGGTAGCTCCACCATCAGGAAACTCCTAAAGAAGTTGAGTACGCCTGTCAAAATAACGATGGTCAGGTGGTCCTCATACATGACGAATACTGAAACACAACACTTTAGTAACCATTTATGTTATACATTCAATGGCACAAAACATGGGGTATCGTTAAACTTAAAAACAGGGAATAAAAATTAATATTTCCTGTTGAAATTAGGGTCAATGTTTCATTGGGTGTGTAGATCTCTATAACCTCTTAGTTAATTCATATATGTTTATCAAATATGTTACGCATATAGACACCCACAGAAGCATCCAAAAATTATTTAGTAAATTACTACTCAAAATTTAGATATTGTTATGTTTTTATAGTTTAAAAAAAAATTGGACAGTCTAGAGCTGACAAATAAGAGGTAGCAAATTATACATAGTATCGTAATTTAATTGTGTGTGTTGTGCACCAAGATATGTAAGAATAAAAACTTGTTTCAGATTTGATCAAAACTTTAAAAAGTTTTTATAGCCTATTTCAAAATCAACATAACTATATAATGTCACATCCATTCAGCAAAAGTAAAATCAAAATTTACACCCCAAAGTTAAGAGTACCATTTTAAATGGTTCCTTTTTCTTAATGCTTTTTTTTTTGCCATCTAAATTACTAATTATTCTATAACGGCAAATCTTTCTTTCTGGTCCCTTCTTCAAAAGGTCTGATTTGCTCAAATAATCTTGTGGTATTGTCCATATACGTGAAATACCTAACATTCTGTATATGATCACATGTTACTCGTATAAATATACATGACCAGGTCATATGTGAGAATCCCCAGGTTTATGGTTTCCATCTATTACTATTATTTTAATATAAACGGAGAACATTGTCAACCTATCTCTCACAATATACAAGTCCCTTAATATAATCATAATCATCTTAGACTTACTTAATCTCTAAAGAAGAAAGACAATTTGCTCAAAGTGTTGAAATATTTTGGGCTTTTATATACTCTTGTCATTCACCCTCATTCGAAAGTATTTTTTGTACGAAATTTCATCAATTGTGGACTTAAAATAGCCTTCTTCATGAGAACATCTACAGTATCCGTATATTTAAGATGGGATGGAAGTGAATGTAAAAAAAAAGCCAGTGTTTCTACAATTTTTATAGCAAAACACATTTTTGGCCTAAATAAATAAAATATTTCTCCAGTGCAAACATAAAATTTAATTTTCTTCTCGTGGTGACCTAAACATTTCTCGAATATATTTCAAGGGTGTCCTGAAATTTAATGACAATTTTTAATCTCCATTTAAAATGTTTCTCATTTAATGCCACTATGCTCATGATGGGTATTCAGGAACTGTTAATATCAACATGTAAATCAAATTAACCTCTATGTTTGAATTGGAATAATATTTTATTTATTTTAGCCAAAAAATGATTTGTCATAAAAAACTGCAAAAAAATATTCGCCTTTTCTCGCGTCCTCTTCCATCTCATCTTAGGTGCAGGAGTTATAATCTACAACAATCGGCTTCTAAAATAAAGTCTAAAGACAGATGAATAATTCCTTATTTTGGCAAATCTACCCTCTAATTTAATTAAAGGCAGTGCCTTAATCACTGTCACCCTACAGTGACAAGGAGAAAATGTTTACACTTAATAATGGTTTAGTATTATAAACATATAATAGTTTTTACTAAAGCCTTTAAAATTGTATATCAGTCTCAGTACTTGCGCTCAACTCAGTTATTATAAATCATTAGTGACAGCCCATTTGCCAAATAAATCCATTCCCTTCTAAAGTAAGGCTAAAATCCTTATTCCATTCTTTGTTTAGACCATATTTAGACAGGAACTATTACCTTTGATAAGTTCACAAGGTGTATAAGTAGCCTTAACTGCACTTTTCAGGGAGTTCCCTTAATATATTATTTTGATTCATTCGAACCACAGCGAAGACGTTTGAGTTAAGCTTAAGAGTTCTAAAATAGCTGACCAAAGTGTAGCTGAGCTAGATTATATGAGTGCAAGATTGTCTTCTCGGGGTGGTGTGACGCCAAAAATAGTTTTAAAAACCATGGGTTGTTAAAGACCATGTGTTGAAAATTTTAATGCAATGTCACCTTACTATACTCGAAATTAAGCTTTGTAAAGAAATTTTAGTGAACATTTGTTAATTTCATGGTTTTAAATAACACACACACATAAAATATATTTAACACCGCGTCTTACTACCCGTTCGGGTTATACGCTTTAAGTACTAATTACTCTAATGGATTAGGAAATTGGGAAGATTGAATTAGAGGAAGTGAACCCGCATTTGCGTGGAGGGAGAGTGGAACACCATTTAGGAAAAAACACCCCCAGTTCACCCGACCGAGATTCGATCCTCGATCTCCCCGTTCCTCAGCAGTCGAGCTTCAACACGACAAGAGCGGTTAGCCAACTACGCCGCCGAGGCGGGTCACACATAAAAATAAGTCTCAGTTACTCTACTATAAAACATATATATATAATCATGTAAGTACTTGTTCTGAAGAAGACAGTGGCGGTGGAGCCAAAGAGTACCAGTGTCCTGCTCTTCACTTGCGCGAACAGTCCAAGAACGGTGAGGAACAGACGACCTCCCAGGTCACAAGCAAGCCCTATGGAGATGCAGGCGGCCGTCTCCGGATTGGAGAATCCGAGGTAGAAAAGGTAGATTGGGTGGATAGTGAAGAACATTATGTCGGCGGTAAACGTGAAGGCTATCCCCACGGCGATGTTAGAGTAGATGGGATCCAACAAAAGTTTCAGGTCGAGGAAATTCACTATTTTCCCCCAGCAGCTAACCCTGAACAGAAAATTCGTGTGGTCACTTTAATCGTGTTCAACAAGAGAATTTATGCTGGCGGCCGGGGTTCAATCCTCGGTCCCGGCAAAGATTTATCTGATTACCAAACTCTTCCTTCACCTCTGACAAGACATCTTATGAATGTGAGGAATGCCAGGCCTCCACCATGGTTCGGATTCCACGTTAAACTGTAGGTCCTTCATTTCATCTCACAATCACCCTACCATTACACATTAGCGTAAGTGCGTATAACTCGAACGGGCAGTAAGACGCGGTGCTAATAATAATATAACAAGAGAATTGGAATTAGGGAGTCACCTATTTTCTTATAAATAGTATCCCTGCACGAACACGCTACAAGATCTCTTCCATTATACTCGATTAGAGAGTTAGAATTAAGGAGGCACCATTTCTCACCATGATTTAGCCTTTTATATTTACGTTAAACACACAACCCTAAATGTTTCATACCCCTGCCAAATGCATATACATTATAACACACATTGCTTAGCCCTCACCGCCATTTGTACGAGTATTATGCTCAATACAAATTTGGGAATCACATTCAGAATTATGTTTTTGATTAAATAGCCAAACTATTATATTTGTTAATTACGGCTATAGTTGCGTTTAAATATCATATTATTTACATTGAAAAATAACACCTGAACCCGGGAATAGAACCCGGGATCTTTGATTTAGAACACCAATGATCTGACCACTGAGCTATCCAAGAGTATTTCCCGTTCCCAGGGTCATTCTTCACTCATATTTTAAGGCAGAGTCTGTGGTGGACGTGCGAAAATCGTCAGCTACATGTGAGTGATCTATATCGAAATATGAGTGAAGAATGACCCTGGGTACTGGACAACTCCTGGATAGCTCAGTGGTTAGAACATTGGCGTATTAAGAAAAAAGGACAAGGATTCGATTAGAGTGTCTTGAGTGTCATTTTTCAATTTTATAGAATTTAATTAGATGTGTTATCGCCATTACTAATATGATTCGGTAGTCAGGGAACTATTCCTGGCCATACTTACCAAGAGGGTGTTTACCCCAAAATAAATATATTCCCTCAAGAAACTAATGGGTGTAATTGCTTAGAGGGCATAATATTTCATAGTATATAAATGTTACACTCCAGTTGTGAAACTGCCCATTTAACGAATTGGGCAAACTTCTGTCCATTTTCATCAACTGGCCTCTTCTTTTGACCATTGAACTGGGCAAAACTGCATTAACTCTTGCCCATTTCATGAACTGGAACTTAGTGTACTACTATCTACTATAAGTTTAACTGAAGTGCATTTTAAGATATTATATTAAACTAATCAAACATGGCTTAACCTAAATTTCCATTCTAAAACGATTACCAATTAAATTAATTTAAAGATCAAACTTGTTCTTCATTTCTCCATTTCATGTACCAGGCACAAACTGGCCCAACCCATGCACTAACTGCCCAGTTAATGAATAATAATAATATTTAGCACAACGTGGGTTATACGCTTTAAGTACTAATTACTCTAATGGATTAGGAATTGGGAAGGTTGAATTATATGAAATGAACCCGCATTGGCGTGGAGGTAGAGTGGAAAAACATTTAGGAAAAACCACCTCCAGTTCACCCGACTGAGATTCGAACCTCGATCTCCCCGTCCTCAGCAGTCGAGCTTCAACACGACAAGCGCGTTAGCCAACTACGCCACCGAGGCGGGTCCCAGTTAATGGAATAGCCAGTTAGTTCATGAACTGTGAAAATTCACGAATTATATGTAAGGATATAAAACACTATGTATCCGTTATATAACCGAGTAACGCACTCTATCTCACCTGTGATTGACCACATCCTCTCCCTTATCAAAGACATCGTCGCTGGGGAGAATACTTGGTGACTTGTTTAGTATTTCCAAACTGCCAGCGAGACTCGTCACCGAGGCTTTTGAGAGGTTCCGTTGGGAGCCGCTAGTGGGCGCCACAAGTCCCACCTCACTGTTCTCAGACATATTAATCACGGAAGAGACGTCGTGGTCATGCTCCTGGATAATTGCGTTAAAAAATTGTTTTACTAACAATTTTAATTATTAGAAATATTACACATGCATACAATATATATAGTCAAAATATTTTGGCTTACAATTTTTTTTACCACCGGATCTTAGGCCTACCTCCCACCTTTTCAGACTATATTATTATTATTATTATTATTATTATTAGCACCGCGTCTTACTACCCGTTCGGGTTATACGCACTTACGCTAATGTGTAATGGTAGGGTGATTGTGAGATGAAATGGAGGACTTACAGTTTAACGTGGAATCCGAACCACGGTGGAGGCCTGACATTCCCCACATTCACAAGAAATTTTCAGACTATAAGTATCTGATAATGACTCCAATGTAATAGGAATGAGGAAGAAAGCATTTGAGAGGTAATATACCCACATTTGTGCGGAAGGATAGCTAGAATTTAAAAACCACATTCAATAAACCCGACCAGCATTCAAACCCCAATCCCCCCATTATTAACAAGACAGTCTAACACGAGTGTGACGCTTTAGACCAGTCGGCCTCCGAGGTGGGTTTTTAATTACCATCGCGAGTTACCGTTAGTTTTATTAAACATGTAGGAGGGTTTACTTATTATTTTGTAAAAAATTTTAAAATTCATTACTGGTAATCATTATTTTAAAAAATCTGCCCAGTTAGTAATAAATGAATGCCGCTATGAATGTAAACTATAACAACCCATGATGAAATAAATTCAAAACCCTCTTTTCGAATATAATATATTATCTTATTATTAAAATTACTTAGTCGTGATTCTTTCTAAGGGCTCTTGTTTATTCTAGTAAGGGACTTTATATTTTTAAAAGTTTAAGCTTATTAAGAAATGGGGACATATATAGGATACATTGTGTCCTTAACATAATTCGATATAAGATTTTCTTACTCTTTTCCCTGTTTGTGACACTTATTGTGTTCTCAAAATTCACTCATTGTTGCGAGAACCAGTTTTCATGTTAGTATTAGTTTGATATTAATGTTTTAATGCAGCGCCTTCATTTTTCTCTAAATGACAACTATTGTTGCGGTTATACTATATATTATTGGCATGGTTATCTCAATAAATTGGTTGTGGCTTATCATGGTTCATTCTATATTTGTTTGTTGTTTGTTATTCTAAAATAAATAATGTATTTTAAATAAAACTATTTTTACTTTCACATTTTTGTGTGTGTGTATATATATATATAATATATTTTTTTAACAAATTTTGCTATTATTTTCAAAAATAGGTGCTATGTTCTCATTGTAGTGTCCTCATTCACAGTCTTTCCATTCTGGTATATTATTGAACTTCAAGCCAAAGTTTTTACTTAGGAGATTCTACCCCATTATTACCAATAATCTTTCATTTTTAAGAAATCAGGGATTAAATGGTTTACTCCAAAGTAAATACCCTTTCAGAATTTCAATCTGTTTAAAAGTTTAGGAAAATTTCATATATAAGATTAAATATTTTACTAATGATAATTTGGTATGTTATTCATCTAGATTCTGGAACATTCGTGTCATTGTTCTCATTATTAGAACATTATCGATATTTAAATAATCTAAATGCTTAAACATTATTCAAACTTATTTAGTGTAAAGAGTATAAGGGAAAGTTGATAAAAGGCTACATGGTATTTTCAAAAAATCTTCAAGAATCTTTGTTATCTTGAATTATTGAAAATTGTCACTGCGACCATATTGAGTTTAATTGCCTGAGATATCTTATCAATAATGCTCTGATTTTGATGACCAAAAAAAGATTATAAAATTATCTAAATATTCTAAAAAATTACTTCAAATTTTAAAAAATACGTAAAAATATGAACAATACTTGGTGTTGTGTTTGTTCTTTGCACTTAGGATTGTTCTAATATTATTTCGCGTGCTCACGTGGCTGACAACTTAATCATCTGTCCCCCAGTTGCGCGAGACACCTTGTATTTACAAACTGTTTCTCTAAGATTTAGTATCACTGACTGTCAGTCAGAGCGGTCTATCGCGAAGTCAGCTAGAATGCTCAGTTGAGTAAGGTAAACTAGAGTCAAATGGGGCCCTTAAGAGTAGATTGAATCTTGGACAGGATAGCGTGGGCCATGAGTATAGCCGTCTCTTCGCAGTATTGCCGGTTAATGGTTCGCGAGTCCGTCCTGTAAGGAACGGTGTATCGCAAACAGGTGATGTTTTAATAAACCAATTAACTTTTAATGAACTTACCTCGCTAAACTAAAACTATTAATTCAAGCCCGGCATATAATTCCATCTTTACTCCTCATGTAGGTTAATTTCAGTTTTGTTAAGTACTAACGAGATTGTGAATGATGTTTCGTGTTTGAATTTGGGAAATACTAAAACAATTGTCAGGCACTTAATAGTTATTCCTGGTTATTAATTTAATCATCAAAATCACCTTCCCCACTAAACTGTGAGCCCATTTGATCCACATATAATTGCGTAAGGAAGAGTGCAACAAAAGTTGTAATAAATGCACAAGACTAAATCAAACACGTGCTTTGCAAGTGTAAACTAAAAATCATCCATACAATAAAGTTCTTAAAAACCGAACACTTTCTCTGCTAAATATAATATTGATTTACAAATACAAAAGTAATAGCTACCCCTTCCCAACTTAGTTGCAGTGTCTCACCAATAATGTGTATTTTACAACCAACCATACACGAGTTGAATGAATGAAAGCATGCAATCATAATAATTATACAAGCTGTATTGTGTATATATATATATATATATGTGGCACCCATAACTCTTTCCTAAATGGGGACATGTAAGGTACATCACAGTTTTAGAATTATGTTGTAAGTAAATAGTTCGTGTTTAAGGTGCGGCAGAAGGGAGCGCGAGTATTTTTACATTTTTTATAGAACTACACTTTTTTGTCCAAAATAAATAAAATATTTCTCCAGTAGCAATGTAGATTTTAGTTTTCTGCACATGCTAATATCAACAGATCTTGAATATCTGTCAAGAGTGACCTGGAATTATGTCAAAACCTTCTCTCTTTATTTAAAAAGTTTTTACAAAATTTCAGGACATCCTTAACAGATATTCAACATCTGTTGATATTAGCATGTGCAGAAAACTAAACTCTACATTGCTACTGGAGAAATATTTGATTGATTTTGGCCAAAAAATGTCAATGCTATAAAAATTGTAAAACTACTCGCGCTCCCTTCGGCCGCACCTTAAGGTAAAGGATTGAGACATTATGTGCAGTGCTGTTTGCCATATATTTAAATAGGTGTATATATATATATATTTAAATAGGTATATATATAACTTAAAATGTTGTCTAGCTATAGAATTTGTTAGATTACTTCAAATGTTCTTATTAAATTTATAGTTCTATCTTACAATGTGATAGTCTAAACATATCGTAATGTGTATATAATATTGTAATGTATTGATTTGGATTAATCTAAATTATGTAAAAAGTCATGGATGAAGGTAATTTTTCTTTAAAGCAATATAGGTAGAGTATCCTTTTAAGATTCATCCATGAACAAACACGCGTTTCTCAGAATGAGGTGAAAAGGACTTCACCCCTAAAATATATTTTTTTATACCTTCTTTCCTGGTAAAAGAGTAACTGCGTCAATTCCTGTTGAAGGGAGGAGGTTCGTAGTATTTGGTAGAGCACGCCATTTCTTTATACCAATAAGAAGCTAGCCCTCATAAAACGTGTCGCCAGGACTCTGTCTATTGGTTAGTTTTTACTTTGTTGACCAAGGGAGAAAATGCAAGGGGTATGTCATATATAGACCATAGTGCGTATGTTTATATACAGTATAGCAATAGCAATTGACGACGACGATGGGGAGGACGATCTCCGGGACCTCGCTCACGCACGAGTCAGTCACAGTCCAACACATTATAATATAAGTCACTTCAATATCACAAGTGTGCAGTGATAACGAACATTTAACTGAAATATGTGCAAGCAATTTACTGGTGTAATATAAATAAACCGTGTGTGAAATAACAGCCAACAACATTTCTCTTTCTTTAATAATATTAATACCGATTTAATTAGTTCTCGAACACGGGGCTATAGACAGCTGATTAGACGGTATATTTTCCGTATAGTGGTGATAGGCGCTCGATAACGGAGCTTTAAGACAACCTAAAGTCATCACATCATCTTTTATCTGGGAATTAATCCGTTGTGTATCAATTGACGCCCGAAGCGGGGTGATTGATCACATAGTTTTTATTATTGACGCCCAAAG
>CABFVX010000744.1:197382-217212 GCA_902151425.1 Timema shepardi | reverse complement strand
GGAAAAACTTTTGCGTGAGCTAGTAGGCATATTTTTCCTTGACACGTGCCCAGTGCCCAGTGCCCAGTACCCAACCCTACAATCTCCACTAACACTGCCCAAACTTCCATCAGTCTAATATATATATATTGATGTAATGGTAAGAAACAAGCGCGAATTTAAGGGGGCACAGGGTGCATGAGCCCCCCCCCCTGGTAGAATAATATATATATATATATATTATTCTACCAGGGGGGGGGGCTCATGCACCCTGTGCCCCCTTAAATTCGCGCTTGTTTCTTACCATTACATCAATATATATATATTAGACTGATGGAAGTTTGGGCAGTGTTAGTGGAGATTGTAGGGTTGGGTACTGGGCACTGGGCACTGGGCACGTGTCAAGGAAAAATATGCCTACTAGCTCACGCAAAAGTTTTTCCATTCAATATATCTGTGCCCCACCTTTTACAATTTATATATTCGTGCTTGGTTAGAAGGTTATTAAAGTACATGATTTAGTGAATATCGAGACACAATTTTAAAATAAGCCTCAAGTAGATCTAATTGTTCACAACACACCTTATGAGTTTTCTTTAATAAAGGCTCCTCTTGATCCAATGTTTCATCCCCAGGTGTATCACTCAGATTTTCGTTGTTCATCTGTTCATTTGAACGGAGCCCACTATGGATTTTTAAAGGATAATTTAACTCCTCGTTCAGTTCAGAGCTTTCTTTATTTGAAAAAATCTCCGAACTAGAGTCGACTTCATTCGATATCTCCATACTTTCAGTTGTTTTATCTAATAATAAACATTTTTCAGAATATTTTTCTGTTTGTATACCTAAGTTGTTTTGAATGCCATTGCCAAAATTATCTGTGGATTTCAACGCAACACCAGTGGAAATTATGTCCGTAGTATTCAAAGCTTGAGAACTATTCCTCTCATACAAAGAGCGTCTAGTTTTAACTTTAATATGTAGCTTGACTGGTTGGTATGTAAGCATGGCGAATAAAGAATGAAGTGTTAAGGCTGTCATGATGGCTTGTGTGGCTCTGAAGCCGTACTCGTCGTACACTGTCTGTATCATAATGGGATACACCATGATACCAACTCCAATCAAGACTTGTGACAGACTCATGACGTAGCTTCTCCGTCGCAAGAAGTAGGCATTGAATATGGCAAAGGAAGGTGTGATCATAAGACCTAAACCAACACCTGCAAAGAGAAACAGAGCTTTAGAAAAGGAAATTTCCCATTTTGACTATCTTTAATGGAATGCTGGTAATTTATCAACACGATATTTTTTTGCGCGTAAGCAAGATTAGATTTGATCAACAGTAAATAAATAGTACGATCAATTGCATAAACTTTCACATAATAGTTATTATAATTTGGAAGAAAGTTTTCAAAAATAAGTTTTCAGGAAAGCTACCCTTAAGCAAGTTTTCTTCATAGAAACTAACAGATCATCTTGATAATACTTTTTTTATGGTTTAAAAGACAACTAATTTTTATAAAATTTGAATTAAAAAAAATCTTCTACGACTTTGCACGAAATTAATAGGTATCAGGGGATGATTTTATATAATACATAACAATGTATCTTTATTTTTATCAAATGAATTATGGTAAGGTTAGCTTACTTACGACAAATAATTATAAAAAATTTGAAATTTTCGAAATTACTCTTGAAGATTGATCTCAAAATAGTTATCTGGTAAAAGTTGTTCATGATAAATAAAAACACGCCTTTGATTTAACAAGTTAAAGTATCTTCTGAAAATTGACACCTGGACACGGGAATCGAACTCGGGACCTTTGGCTTAGTACGTAAATGCTCTAACCACTGGACTATCTAGGAGTCGTCCAGTGTTCAGGGTCATTCTTCACTCATATTTTAAGGCAGAGTCTATGATGGACGTGTGGAAATCTTCGGCTACAAATGTGTGATTTTATTTAGATCACGAGCTATCAGATAACGCAGCCATGCTCGACTCGGTAGTTGGCTTATTGCTGCCACTTGTACAATTATTATGATTTTAAGGGATCGTATATTTAAGCTAAAGGTCGCGAGTTTGATTCCCGTGTCCAGGTGTCATTTTTCAATTTTCAGAATATGATATCTTGATGGAGAATACCTCAATAAAAAGCATAAATAATAGCTTTGGCCATTTGATTCTTAAGTTAAAAGTAACTAATTAATTTTTGGACATTTAAAATTTGTTTAAAATATTTTATCAATTTTATTTTAAATCTATATATAGCAAGAAGTGTTTGTTTTTATGAGGAAAACCTACGTAATGAAAGTTTAACAAAAATCTATTTTTGAGACTTTTCTTCCAGGCTCTAATACAAAACATGAGAAAGTTTTTAGAATTGTGTCGTACCATTTATTTTAATAGGCGCCGTGCATGAGCACCGAGTAATTTCGCATGATGTGTTGAAGATAAAGTAATATTCTCTTGTGAAAGTGTAATGTAACCAATAAGAATGTAAACAAGTAAATAGTAAAGTTAATATCATTTATTGGGTGCTATGATATTATAATACTTATATATGCCATGATTTATTTTTTTGTAACGTGACTTACTATCCATTCAGGTTATACGCTTATGAGTAAGAGATTTGAGAGGTTAAATTTAAAGCAAGTGTAACCGCATTTGCGTGTAGAGAGTGGGGAAACAATTTAGGGTAAAAAATCAATACACCAGACTGGAATCGAACCATGATCTCTCTGGCATTACAGAAACAATGAAACAAGCTTAAATACTTAGAATCGTGTCTTACTACCCGTTCGGTTATATGCTTAATTACTAATTACGCTAATGGGTTAGGAATTGGTAAGGTTGAATATAGAGGAAGTGAACTTGGATTTGCGTGGAGGGAGAGTGGAAAACCATTTAAGAAAAATCACCCCGATTTCACCCGAGCGCGATTCAAACCTCAATCTCCCCATCCTTGGCAATCTAGCTCAACACGAAACCAACGCATTAGCTAACTACACAGATGTGGGTGAGAAAAGGGTAACATAGATATACCGGGCGTTAATTTGAAAAAAATCCACCAAAATATCATGTAAACAGCGCATTTCAGGAAAAAATATTTTAAACAATAGTTGTTTGGCTCTAAGGGGGAAGTAAGGTGGTAAGACTGGTATGACCTTGGATGGCGTTGCTAAGGTGACGTTAAGGTCACTGATTTTTTGATAAGACATTTTATAATTACATATTATTATATATCATGTTGTGCCATTTTCAAAATGGTGGTTTTAAGCTTCTTTTTTTTAAATAAAACTTATCGGGAAAAAAATTAACCTCACAAGTTTCTTAGTCGCCAGCACCAAGCGCGGCATTAGAATTTTGCCTTCATATTAATGTTTTTTTACAAAATATGTTATAAAATAAAAAGAAAGAAAATAGCTTTTTTTTTTATATTCAAAAATTGTTGGTGGGTCCGGACCCCTTTGGCTTGCTTTCTACATGCTTTCCTAGTGGGTGAATCGGTACGAGAGGCACTATCACGTGAAAAATATTAAGATGTGTTATAACAGATAACTAAAGGAGAAATAAGAACGACACAAAGTAAAGTACTGCTCCAGTGTGGGTCTTCCTCTAAAAGTTCCAGTACTTTACAAACTTAATTTGTAGGATACGTGGGCTACATCATTCACTATACGTAAGTTTTCAAATGAATTCTCACACAATACACTGTTATAATATAAGGAACGCACTTAGATGTTACATTTATTTGAACTGATATGTATAAATTCATTTGGTCAATTAAATCAAGATGAAAATAAGAAAAATAACGTGCAGGATGATTATTTAAGGAAATATTCTCAATTTACTATGAATTGTGAAGTCAATTAAAACAGGTACAACATCACTTCTAAAAAATCATCAATAAGATTGTTGCAATACTAATTTCTGTAATTATTAAATTAACGGATAAACAAGGAAAGAATAATAATAATCTGTGGTGGTTAAAATAGTTTAGGAATATAGGTTATAGGGTTGGCTGAAAACCAAATTGACTAGTGGATAAATGGGCAATTTGACTATATTGTAGTTATTAATACCTTAAAAATGTTAACAAAGACAATTAATAAATTGTAATCACTTTGACATAACATATTTTAAAGTCTATTTGAAAGGTATGACTTATCAAATAAGAATATTTATACAAAAGTAATAAGTAAATTAGTATGCAATTATTATTATTATTATTATTATTATTATTATTATTATTAGCACCGCGTCTTACTACCCGTTCAGGTTATACGCACTTACGCTAATGTGTAATGGTAGGGTGATTGTGAGATGAAATGGAGGACCTACAGTTTTTAACGTGGGATCCGAACCACGGTGGAGGCCTGGCATTCCCCACATTCACAAGATGTCCTGTCAGAGGTGAAGGAAGGGTTTGGTATGCCATTATTAATGAACTTATTAGTTGAATAAATTATATATACTAGTAAATTGTTTGAAAACACGTTAATAAGGAGAGCGTGTTCTGTAATGATTAAAATATTTTAAGCAGTGAAAGTTATAAAAATGACTAATAGAAAACGTTAATTAGTCTGACATATTATTATTGATGTACTTTACACATGTGAAAAAAGACGACTAATATTATAAAATATCAACATGAAACATATTAAAATTAAATATATGACATATCAAGTAATTTCTTTTACAAAATTAAAATAAGTATTAACGATATATTAGTACTGTAGTTGTTATTCAAGTCAATTGTTTATATAATTTAGCCTGTATCGAGATAATTGATTATTTAGGAGATTTAATTGAAAACCGATGGCTGTGTCACAATTTGCCAGTCTTTATTACCTCTTGGAATGCTTTGGGTATACTTCCACTACTGTAGTAAAAATTCCGTTATTTTGCCATTTTGTTACTACCTTTAGTTTAGCTGAAACTTCCAACTACCGAACAATTCTGTGCAATTATATTGGCACAAAGTTCTTCGTCATTCATTTGTTTATTCACGCCAACAATTTTTATTTGGGGATTATGTAGAGTTGGAACTTGAACAGAATAGTTGTTACCAATTTTGTCCACCAGATATTTCTCTAATCTTTGTAATTCCTCTTCCCGGTTGTACTTAATAACTACTTGACCGCTCCTAGCATCTTTCACTGACCTCACTCCAACCATAAAGGATAATACAGTATACATTTCTCTATGCCCCAACCTACATCTAAGATGGTTTTATTTTCTCTTGAAGTTCACCCCTTGTTGTAACACATTCTTTAACATGCTTTGGTGTTATCACTATAGCTTGTTGGCTGGACGATTTGACCTTTTCAGAATAGGCTTAAGGTAAATTAAGGTTGTGCTTGGGCAGGGTCAAAGATTGTTTCATTTCCTTAATGCTCGATATTTTTTCAAGTAAGCACCCATGGCAGCATTCAGTTTTGTTTCCATTTTGGCCTTTACAGTACCCATAAACTCATTTTCACAAATACACATATCACAAATCCATTTTACTCCTTTGCGCTCTTTAAAAACAACAAAATGTTGTTCTCTAATTTTAACACATTTGATGTGAAATATTTATTTGCAGTTACCTTCACATTCCAGAACTTTGTAATCTTTGAAATATATTCCAAACTTGACACACAATACATGATCCAACTATTCCATCCACCATGTTGAATGTACCTATAACCACCTATCCACCTAACCTCAGCGATCGTTTGAATATAAGACTTCTGTACAAAGTTTTTCATTCGTACGAATGTAAATAAATTTTAAATCACCTTATTTCATTGTAGTAATCGTACTTCCAATATATTACGAGTTCTGAAATCACTTATAAGCTAATAGCCAACTTTAAATATATTGTAATACGGTAATACTTCCTAAAATCCCATAACCTAAATGAACGTTTGAACGTTCGACAACTACACAAAGTTTGTCATTCAAACAAGTGTAATCAATTTTAAGATCTTATGTCATTATAATAATCAAAATTTCAATATAATATGGTTTCTGAAACCAATATACAAGCTTTTAGCCAACTTTAAATACATATTGTAGTCTTGACAGAATGTAAATGACATGGATGATAGCCAGAGCCAGGCGCCCGGGGCCCCTTGAACATTTTTTTTTCTGTAATATGAACGGTTCAAACAAAATTAAAACCATATGCACAATCATACATTATTTAATAATCAGACCCAAAAAAACATTTGTTGGAAGATCAGTTTGGATATATTTGATATATATATATAGTTTTGCAATTTCTTTTACACAAGGAAATAATTTAGATAATAATAATAATAATAATAATAATAATAATAAAGAAAAATTACTTGCCAAATCATAAAATATTTTATATTTACAATGTTTTCAAAGGTTTTGCAAAATCAAAATTTTCGAATTTCCATTGTTAACACAACTCTCAAAGGGACTTTACTTTTTTTTTTTGTGATTTCTGACACAACTTTATCAAAATACAACCGTCGTGCTAGGTTACTTTCCATTGATAAAATAACTAAGTGATTTAGCTTATTTTTACCCAACAGGTTTTCAGTCACGGAGCGAGCAGCCCAGTGCGAGATAGCGCCAGCCATTCTCCTGTAGCGCGCGTTCCTCAATCTAGAGCCGACATTTATTTCTCCCTCCAAGTGTCACCGGCTACCGGCAGTCTTATCTTTTGCTAGTTTCAAGCATTTTAGTTAAATAATTGAAGCAATAAAACATTCAATGTGCGGGATACTCTTGGGGGGCTTCTTCAAGCAATTTTTCTATAACCAAATATGGTATAATAATTCAGTATTTTCAAATAATAGCACTTTCATTTGCATAGTAAAAATGTTTGTAAAATAAACAAATATAATTCAAAAAGGTCTCTTTTGTCGTACTCACCTTGCAGCACCCCAAATGTGAAGACCATGTACATTACGCTGTTCGCAAATATGGTTAGAAAGTTTCCCACAAAAGCCAAGAGGCATCCAACCAATCCCACTTGTCTGCAAGAGTAGATGTTCAAGGCATAGGTGGTGATCAACCCTGCAACAGTATCAGAAGTAATATAATATTACTCATCTGCAAGAGTAGGTGTTCAAGACATAGGTGGTGATCAACCCTGCAACAGTATCAGGAGTAATATAATATTACTCATCTGCAAGAGTAGGTGTTCAAGGCATAGGTGGTGATCAACCCTGCAACAGTATCAGGAGTAATATAATATTACTCATCTGCAAGAGTAGGTGGTCTAGGCATAGGTGGTGATCAACCCTGCAACAGTATCAGGAGTAATATAATATTACTCATCTGCGAGAGTAGGAGGTGTTCAAGGCATAGGTGGTGATCAACCCTGCAACAGTATCAAGGAGTAATATAATATTACTCATCTGCAAGAGTAGGAGGTGTTCAAGGCATAGGTGGTGATCAACCCTGCAACAGTATCAGGAGTAATATAATATTACTCATCTGCAAGAGTAGGAGGTGTTCAAGGCATAGGTGGTGATCAACCCTGCAACAGTATCAGGAGTAATATAATATTACTCATCTGCAAGAGTAGGAGGTGTTCAAGGCATAGGTGGTGATCAACCCTGCAACAGTATCAGGAGTAATATAATATTACTCATCTGCAAGAGTAGGAGGTGTTCAAGGCATAGGTGGTGATCAACCCTGCAACAGTATCAGGAGTAATATAATATTACTCATCTGCAAGAGTAGGAGGTGTTCAAGGCATAGGTGGTGATCAACCCTGCAACAGTATCAGGAGTAATATAATATTACTCATCTGCAAGAGTAGGAGGTGTTCAAGGCATAGGTGGTGATCAACCCTGCAACAGTATCAGGAGTAATATAATATTACTCATCTGCAAGAGTAGGAGGTGTTCAAGGCATAGGTGGTGATCAACCCTGCAACAGTATCAGGAGTAATATAATATTACTCATCTGCAAGAGTAGGAGGTGTTCAAGGCATAGGTGGTGATCAACCCTGCAACAGTATCAGGAGTAATATAATATTACTCATCTGCAAGAGTAGGAGGTGTTCAAGGCATAGGTGGTGATCAACCCTGCAACAGTATCAGGAGTAATATAATATTACTCATCTGCAAGAGTAGGAGGTGTTCAAGGCATAGGTGGTGATCAACCCTGCAACAGTATCAGGAGTAATATAATATTACTCATCTGCAAGAGTAGGAGGTGTTCAAGGCATAGGTGGTGATCAACCCTGCAACAGTATCAGGAGTAATATAATATTACTCATCTGCAAGAGTAGGAGGTGTTCAAGGCATAGGTGGTGATCAACCCTGCAACAGTATCAGGAGTAATATAATATTACTCATCTGCAAGAGTAGGAGGTGTTCAAGGCATAGGTGGTGATCAACCCTGCAACAGTATCAGGAGTAATATAATATTACTCATCTGCAAGAGTAGGAGGTGTTCAAGGCATAGGTGGTGATCAACCCTGCAACAGTATCAGGAGTAATATAATATTACTCATCTGCAAGAGTAGGAGGTGTTCAAGGCATAGGTGGTGATCAACCCTGCAACAGTATCAGGAGTAATATAATATTACTCATCTGCAAGAGTAGGTGCTCTGACATAAGACAGAAAAATATTGGTTTTAAATTCGTTGTTTGATAAACCCATTACCTCTCTTTATTGCGTTTTTGTTTGCATGGAATTTTGTGTATTTTTATATTTAAAAAAATCACTCAATAGAGTTTTTTTAAATAAACATCGAATAATAGGTGTTTATGTTTAAGGAAATTTCCTACCTGTTACATTACGAGAGATTATGATAGGAATTCCCATGCTAATGAATTTACATTTACCTGAGTGAGCTTTAATTATATAAGGGTTAAACAAAAACTATAAACTCTTAAATAAACCCTAAAAAATAGTCCTACAGTGTCACAAAATTATCATTTTAATCTTGAAGTAGTTTTTCTATAACTTGTTTTAATAAATCATCTACAGCTTAGGCTATTTATCTTAGTCATGAAAATATGGTGTAGGAGTTTTTCTTCCGGAATATAGATTAAAAATTCCGTAGTAGTATAAATCTCTCTAAAAAAAGGAAACAAAAATGGGTTAATTTTAAAAAGCAGGTCAATGTTTTCAGGTTACAAAGAGTATAGTGAGTGTATAAACCCGCCACAGGAACAGGGGAAATCTTTTCAATAGATAAACAAGAGGCCTCACAGCGTGAACTGCTCTTTTTCTTCCCTCTTATTATATTTCGTACATTAGTGTATAAGTGTGCTTTTATTCTTAGACAGTTTAGGCACGTCAAGTTAAGATGAAGCTCACTTCGCAAAAAAGCTTCGACATTTCCAAGGACAACATTTCATAACATAAGTCCTAGATTCTGAATTGGGTGGTAGTTTCAAAGAAATTTCACCCAAATTCGAAGAAATCTCAAAGAGACTGCATGATAAAATCACCGTAATGGATCAATTATAATAAAAACTAGCCTAAGAGAAGAAATCTTTGTGGATCCGAGCCCAAAACTTTCTATCAACTGCAATGTTAAGCTAATGTCTTTGAGCACGTGGTCGTTGATAAGAGTATAGTTATTTTTATGAATCACGTATCTTTTTGGTCTCAACTATTTCAAGCAACATATTTTTTAAATTAAAATATATTAGCGAATGTACTTACGTATGTTTATTAACAAACACACATACATACATACAAATATATATATATATATATATTGGCAAGTTTATGACCATTCCGTGAACTGATATTTCCCTTTACGATTTCACGAAGTGTTAGAATTATAAATTATCCTAACTTAACTGAATCTGTCCATACATTCTAAAACAATAAAAAGTTTGGACAATCCTGGCCTTCATTCGTCTATTTCACGGCACGGGTAAAAACTCGTCTAGTTCATGAATTGGATGGCGAGCACAGTTCGTGAACTGAGCATCTTCACAAGTGCTTCCAAATTCATGAACCGGATGAGTTTTTTTACCCGGTCCATGAAATGGACAATTACCTTAACTATAATATACAGTGCTAAGATTGATTACTAAGGATATGTGATGTCTTAGGTTAAGAGTAGAATATATTTATATTACATAGATTAGTTATCCCTGTTATTTATAGTTTGCCTCTTTAATACGTACCCAACTAAATATTGTTATTATTTAGAAGTACAAGTTTGGAATACATTTTAAAGCCGCGACTGAAATGAGTAAACAGCACAAACAGAATACGGTACTGGCGCCGCGAGATAAATATAATACTATTCTTCACACAGTTGTATACTGCAGGTTGCTTCGTAATCAAACACAGGAGTAGTGATTTAGCTATGAATTTATTATTATTCTATTCTGAAAATTGAAAAATGACACCTGGACACGGGAATCGAACCCGGGACCTTCGGATTTGCATTGGCGTACTGAGCCGAAGGTACCGGGTTTGATTCCCGTGTCCAGGTGTCAATTTTCAATTTTCAGAATATGATATCTATGAGGATCCCCACTAAAATGCATTAACAATAGTTTCGGCTATTTGTTTCATTTTTATTATTATTATTATTATTATTATTATTATTATTATTATTATTATTATTAGCACCGCGTCTTACTACCCGTTCGGGTTATACGCACTTACGCTAANTATTATTATTATTATTATTAGCACCGCGTCTTACTACCCGTTCGGGTTATACGCACTTACGCTAATGTGTAATGGTAGGGTGATTGTGAGATGAAATGGAGGACCTACAGTTTAACGTGGTATCCGAACCACGGTGGAGGCCTGGCATTCCCCACATTCACAAGATGTCTTGTCAGAGGTGAAGGAAGGGCTTGTTAATCAGATAAATCTATGCCGGGACCGAGGATTGAACCCCGGCTGCTATGAATTAATTAATTATCTATGTTAAGTTTAATTTGAACTTGTTTTGATCTTGTTATTTTATAATAAAATAATATGGTCTTTAACTCACGCTTCGTTCCCTATTGTCTATTACCTTATATGTGTCTAGAATTAACATAGACTAGTGCGTATCATCATATAATCGTAATTAATTGTAGTTTTGGTTTACTAATACGTATAAATATTTGTTCAGCTATTAAAATTACCTGTGAATGATACAGATGATCCCAATACTCCATTGATAACGGTGATTGCCTCTGTACCTCCTCCCAAGTCTTCCAAAAAATCACCAAATATTAGTCCAAATGCTGAAAGTGGACCTACCATGACAATCTAAGGGAGAGCATACGTGATCAATAGTAGCTAACAACGTCTTTAATAAGATGTAGACATGTGTGATTGTAAGAAAGGGTTAAAACGTTATAGTAAAAATAAAATCATAATGTGTTAGTGATTACCAAATTTCGCATTTTAAAACTCCCCCTGAGATACTTATAATTTTGTATAGCTTCATTTTACAGTTTATCATTATAAAATATCCATTTGTGAAACTTGATTATCAATTAGTCTAATCATTAAATGAGGAGAAGAAAATAATGCAAGGATATTGTTTTTTTAATAAATGGTACGACAAAATCGAGCATATGAGTACTTTCTCAAATTGTGTATCGTAGGTAGGAAGAAAACAGTTTTAAATAATTGTTGATTATTTATGTAGGTACTATTTGTAGAGATTTAAAGATAAGAGCATTGAAATAAAAACTGTAAATTCTTGAATGCTTCTAAAAAAAAATCTTACACTGTCACAAAAATATGTTTTAGAATATAAAGTGTTGTTTTTGTAAACGTATTTTTTTAATCGTCTAAAACTCAGGTTATTTGGTTTATTCATGTAAATGGGGAGTAGGAGTCCTCCTGCAAGGATGTGTATTAACAAAAGAATTTAGAATATTATGCATATCTAAATTAGGAAATTAGAAAAAAAACTAGTTTTGAAATGCAAGTTATTCTTGTTCAGGCGAAACTAATGAGCGAGTGTGTGTGTTAGTCAGCGGAAGAGAAGTAGTGTTACCAACAGATATACAAAGAGAATAGTGAGTGCAGCCCTCTTTGCAAAATAACTTCAAAATCACCAAGTAGGAAACGTCGTTAAGGTGGGGATCTGGGAACGTGAGTTAGGAGAAGTGTTTTTGCAGTTTTTATAGCAAAACTTTTTTTATCCAATATAAATAGAATAGTTCTCCGATGGTTTAATTTTCTTCACATGATTGTACCAACAGTTGTTAAATATATGTCAGGGGTGTCCTGGAAATTATTGACCAACTTTTTTCTCTTCGCTTAAAGGTTTCTCGTTTCATGTCACTATGTTCTTGACAGATATTCAACAACTGTTGATACCACCATGTGAAGAAAAGGAAAGTCTTTGTTTTTACTGGAGCAATTTTTTTTTGCCAAACAAGTTTTTATATAAAAACTGCAAAAACACTGGCCTTTCCTGGCGTACCCTACATCCCCACCTTAAGGGCCCAGACCTGGTAAACTCGGCTCATATGTCGAATACAAGGTCTATGAGATAATTCCACTATTAAAATTCTCCCTCGCTATCCTACTCTCCTGATAAGTCAGTTTAAATTCCCGATATGGAGGACTATCATAAAATCAATCACAAGAATATAATGCAAACCAAGAAGGTAATGAAAGGTACATACAAACATGAGAGCCATACCGAAGGCGACCATCCACCCCCAGCCCCCCTCGGGCACCTCGCTCTCAGATCGGTCGATCTCTGACGTCTGCGAGAGTTCGATCTTCTTCTCGTCCAGTGAAGGTCTCGACATCTTACCCCTGGCGTACACAGAGTAAACATAGACTCGAACAATTGTTTGATTACCTCCGTCATGATTGAACAAACGGCGGTTTCCTGCTGTCTCGACCTCGCCTACGTTCCAGCTTTACTCTACTCTTAGATCAGGGAATCCCTGTTGCTATAGAGCAGGAGTTCTTAAGGTGCCAGAGTAGTTAAACAGAACTTGATCAATTCCAGAAACAAAGTGGGCTTATAAAGTCACTTGGTGAAGTGTTCCAGCAGTAGAACAAGAACAAATAGAGGAGGAGGAACAAATTGCAATGAAATTTGTGTTGTGACCCGCTATTAATTATATCATTTAACTCGCGAAGATCCATTCTGCTTGCCTAAGCCGGTTACTTTTCGTTTCCCGGGCATTTAGTTATTAATAATAAACCAAAATATGTGAATATGTGGACCTTTCATAGTGGAAGATTTCAGCTTTTGAATTACGTCCATAAATCTATAAGCTTATATTTCTAGCGTAGTATAAAATAGGTTTGTATTCGTTCCAGCAAACGTCAAACGTGTGTACTGTTAAGGGTTTTGTCAATATTCAACCTAAGTGCAACATCTCATATACCTAGGCAGCCCTCTTAACCTTTTTTTGTGTGCTGTAGTAGTATATTTGTAGGAGACCATGGAACCCATCAAAAAATATTTTATTTAAATGCATAGAATAAAATAAATAGGATTACAAAGGAATCTAATAATAACTATCGTAATTTCAAAGAAGTGATGAGTGTAAACGATATTTTGAGTTATCTAAAGAACTATAACTTAATACGTAGCTGTGATTTGTATTTGTGACAACATCACAGGTACGTATACCTTTGTGGTGGCTATATCTGGTTCGAAACCTCGTCAGCTCGAATTTTTATTTTATTGCGGTGCACTAGAAAATGGGGTACGTGGAGTGATCCGTTTGTTATAAAGAACTTGTTAAAACAGTAATGAATAAACTGTGCCGATTATAGTATACACATTTGCTTATGTTTCTCTGGTTTTGATTAGTTAAAGTTCCTATTAAATATTTGTCATATTTCAGTCGTCCATGAAAAACATACATTATTGATGTGGCAAAACCTGAAGGTACTAAATTAACAAATGAAGTGTAGAGGGAAAGTTAAATTACACACATTCTCCAAGCCAGTGACTTTTATATCCTTTTTTAAACACCTCAGCAAATACTTTATTTTAAATTAATTTAAATATGCGATAGGCCTCCTTTAATAATAACCTAAAGTGTATTAGAAAAGTTTCCTAGTTATCTAAGAGTTTGCAGTACTTAAGAGTTAAAATTGAAATATCTTTCTTTTCTCCTGTACTTTTCTAATGGTATTTTTTTAAAGTGTTTGTAGAAATATATATGCATAGCTAGAATAGGTTAACAAGTTCATTAGTTTAAAACTAAAGACTTAGATAGTTATTGATAAAAAGATTAATGAGAAAGAAAAAGTTAAAAAGTTAAATCAATGGAAAGTGAAATTAATGCGTTAAAATCATTTTATTTTAATAGTTAATAGTTCATTAGTGATATATTTAGCTTAATTTTACACACAAAGCAATATCAAATATTGAAGATTTGTCTGAACATAAATGTAAATTAATGATAAACATATTAAATTAAGAGCTGTGCTGGCGGCCGGGGTTCAATCCTCGGTTCCAGCACAGATTTATCTTATTACCAAACCCTTCCTTCACCTCTGACAAGACGTTTATTAATCACAACTTATGAATGTGTGGAATGCCAAGCCTCTACCGTGGTTCGGATTCCACATTAGACTGTAGGTCCTCCATTTCATCTCACAATCACCCTACCATTACACATTAGCGTAAGTGCGTATAGCCCGAACGGGTAGTAAGACGCTATAAAAAGATTAATGAGAAAGAAAAAGTTAAAAAGTTAAATCAATGGAAAGTGAAATTAATGCGTTAAAATCATTTTATTTTAATAGTTAATAGTTCATTAGTGATATATTTAGCTTAATTTTACACACAAAGCAATATCAAATATTGAAGATTTGTCTGAACATAAATGTAAATTAATGATAAACATATTAAATTAAGAGCTGTGCTGGCGGCCGGGGTTCAATCCTCGGTTCCAGCACAGATTTATCTTATTACCAAACCCTTCCTTCACCTCTGACAAGACGTTTATTAATCACAACTTATGAATGTGTGGAATGCCAAGCCTCTACCGTGGTTCGGATTCCACATTAGACTGTAGGTCCTCCATTTCATCTCACAATCACCCTACCATTACACATTAGCGTAAGTGCGTATAGCCCGAACGGGTAGTAAGACGCGGTACTAATAATAATAATAATAATAATAATAATAATAATAATAAATTAAGAGAAAAAGCTATAATCAAATTTCAGGATTCTTATGACAGATATTAAAACACTGTTGTTGGATTAGTATGCATAGAAACTTAAACTAAACGTATCCACTATAGCAAAGTTATATTTATTTTGTCCAAAAACAAAATTTTTGTCATAAAACTGCACCAAAATACTTGTGTTAACTCGTGTGCCCTTTAATACTCCCGTAAACACATCACGTGATATAAATTAGTCATTGTTGAATAATGAACTAACTAACTTTATAAAACAAAGCATTACAGTTTGTCATTGACTTCATAATCTTTTTTAATGTCGTCCGTTATTTAAAAATACGATTTATGATCCTTGAGGTCAGTGACTTCAGACACTAAGCGTGTTCAGTTTTGTTTGGAAAAACAAGTATGTGTTTTTTATTACTAAGATCAAAATTAATGGTAGTACCATAGTGATATTTAAAGAATGAATACATAAGGTAAGATGGAAGAGGAAGTAAAATTTAGGTAAAAAAGTTGAGATTTTTTTTTAGACAAACATTTTTTTTTGTTGCTAAAGTGAATTAAATATTGGTTCAGAAGAATTGTTTAGTTTAATTTGCTACACATAGTAATCTAAACAGTTTTTGAATAATTGTCCTGAGCCACTTGAAATTTGATGAAAGCATTTACATTTAAAAAATTTCTCGTTGAACGTCAATATAGCTTTGACAAAAGAAAAAAAAAATAATGTTGATATTAATATGTACAGTATTAAACCAATCGTATCTACCAAATTAATATTTTAAGTCAGTCAAAAATTTGTTTTGCATTAACCACTCATAGATACCAGGCCTTAGCTTGCGTTCCCTTACATTCCATCTTAAGTAAAATTTAAACGTTAAAGTTAAGTCTTTATTAAATTATTTGGGAAGTGAAAAGCCCACTTTATCGATTCGAAACGCTCGAATCGAATATATTAAAATATTCTCGAAGCTGAGTCAAAAGTTCAAATATGCTCAAAAAATATTCTATTTTGTTTATTTATGTAACTTTATACATTACAATTACATGTAAAATGTTTTTATTGCGCAAACATTGTAATATTTAGCTTTATTCTGATAAGTTTAGTTATTATCGCAACTTACAATTCAATTAATTTAGATATTTTCCACATAACTGAATATTGTTTTGTTCTGTACATAATAAATCAGAATGGCATCAATTGACTGTTATTAGTAAAGATTCGTCGTAAATGTCGAAGCCAGAATTTCTTCATAACTAAGATGAAGCTGATATTTGTTTCGAAGTGAAGTTGAAGTTTCGCACCCCTATAAATTATTAATATTAAATATTATTATTATTAGCACCGCGGCTTACTACCCGTTCGGGTTATACGCACTTACGCTAATGTGTAATGGTAGGTTATTGTGAGATGAAATGGAGGACCTACAGTCTAACGTGGAATCCGAACCACGGTGGAGGCCTGACACTCCTCACATTCACAAGATGTCTTGTCAGAGGTGAAGGAAGGGTTTGGTAATTAGATACATATGTGCCGGGACCGAGGATTGAACCCCGGCCGCCAGCACAGAGGTCTGACACCTTACCCCTAGACCGCTAGGTCACCATAATATTAAATATGTTTGAAAATATTAATTGTTATTTCATTAATAAAGCTCACCTATTTTATCGTATCCTGGTGTATAAATAACCACTTTTAAAACGCACGCCAATAATTCTTTTACAGATTCAATCTATAAGACTTATAGCGTAGTACTTAGTGAGTAATGTATTTATCAACAATATCGGCGGAGTGTCTCGTTGATCGTGTTTACATCGCCTCGTGTATTTACTCAAAGACTCTCATGGATGTAACTCTCGCTTGTTTCCGATTCTCGGCCGCTACTACTATTTGTTTGCTCTACATTACTGTAGTAGTAGTTGACGAGATGGTATTCCCTCTTCTGCACGGGCCTCCATTGCACTCTGATCTGTGTAAGAGCTTTATTATGACATTGTCCTTTGATATCTCTCTTGTGTACGGTGAGCCACTAGACTAAAATGTTTGTTTAAATATTACTCAATATCATTTCATGTGTCTTTTGTTTTTTATGTCTCGTTCATTTGTCAAGGTTTTTCAAGGTGATATTTCACGGATTGTCCCCAAATAAAGTTGTGTTGCATATTATACTGAAACATAAATTGTGGGCCCGTTGATTAAACGTCAAGCTCCTAAGTCTGATTTGTTGGTTATAGAAAGGAAGGGGATTGAAACCCTACCGGTTATACTAAAAGTGTATTCCAAGTTTGTTTTTCAGCCCCCCTACACGTACATTACACTATATTCTACCTCCCTCAGCCCCAACATCGTAGACACGAGGGTGTTCTGGGAAGTCCGGCACCCTCTGGGACTTGTTAGACCCCCTTAAAGGGGGGTTCACATACACATGTAGTTTTTTTTTTTTGTTTAAATAATTGTACATGTCATCCACCAAATACGTGTTAATACATATGTTTATACTCACCTACAAGATGCATCTTGTAAAATTTCCTATTGTAAAATTAGCTCTGTCACCATTTCAAATGCCTTTATTTCCCAACGTCCAATATATTATTGAAAAACAAAGAACATTTCTCAAGGGTGCCCGAAAGATTTTTCTCCAGGGGGGGAGCAAACCGGGGGTTATTGAATACCTCCCAGTAAGTCCCTCCCCTGGAAAAAAATTATTAAATTGAAGCCTCAAAAAACTCTTTTTAAGTCAACCCTTGTCTCCTGAAAATAAGAAACAGCATAAGAAAAAATATTCAAGGGACCCATTTGGTGATCAAATTATGTAAGTCAAGGATCTACTGACTGACTGATTTTATCCAGCCCACAAAATATTTAGCAAACAAACAATTTGTTAAAAAAATTGACTTAATAGTTAATTACTAATTGGGAAATGTAAAATTGAACTTTTATTTTTGCTTTACTTTTTTTTCAAATTAGCCAAACATTTTTTTTTAAAACCCCATAAAGCCCACGATATCAAAAAGGTTACCAGCCTCTCGCACTACAATGAACTGTCGATTACAGGGAAATTGATGTTCAATTCCGGTTCGGTTCACTGAGGGTGATTTTTTCCTAAACTTTTTCAACTCTCATTCCAAGCAAATATGGGCGCACTTCTTCTAGAATGATCCATCTTCATCACTAACACATTGGCGTAATTGGCATAAATGTGTGAAAACCGAACGGGCAGCAGGCACTAGTGATGGGTCGCTCGTGGGTGAGTCATTCAAATTGAACGACTCTTAAACGAGAGCTGTGAACGAGTTGTTCACGCCACCATTATACACTACATCACGCGTTTTATATTATGTTGAACAATAGGACAACAGTTTTTACTACACATTTCTATTATTATTTGTACAAAATAAACGTATCCACGGCCTGTTACATTTAAAACAAGAACTTAGATCAATGAAATTAAATAGGCCTATTACCCTAAATGTCAGGCCCTGTCGCAAGAATGCATCAGGTACCACTCCCCTTCCCCCCTGATCATTACAAGCTTTCCATGTGCCGCTTTATGGGAGACATCGTGCATTAGTTTGATGTTACTTTACATCACTTCTTTTCACTCAAACGCTACCATTATGTTTTCCTACTCGTTTTGCGTTTTCGTTCAATGTTCGGTTTGATTTTCGATAATCTTGGCTATCAACGCATCGCTTGTGCACTATTTCCAACCGGCCTTCTTCGTTGAGCTTAGAGAGTTGTCATTCACGACTTTTATTTCGCTCTTGTTCATTCGTTTAGTAAAGACGCAGGAGTTTTTGACATTCATGACTCTTTTTTCAATCTCCTTTATTTGTTCTGGAAAGAGTCAGGAGTGTTTGTCATTCACGACTCTTCTGTCGTTCTTCGTTTGTTAATACGAAAAAAAGTAATCATATATGCTTACTATCGTTACTAGATTGCAGCACTGCCTAAAATATTAAATTATTTTTCTTAACATTAACAGACATAATTCTGGGAATTAGAGACTAAAGGCTATATGCTAAGGTTAATTATTATAAATAATAGCGTAAGTAATAAAATAAAAGAATCAAACGCAATAGGCTTCGGGTAAATTACATATAAATCCTAATCCGTTCGTAAATTGAAAGAGAAGGAACAGATCTGCAAGCTCAGAACGGGAATTGTGAGAACTAGTTAGCGCTCGCTCGTCAAGTTTGTTGGTTAAAAGGGTGAAGGGATTGGGAGCGAGCCAGCCATGCGGTGAACGATATGACATATGAATGACTCTTTTGAGTGAGCGAGCTTATGTGAGCTAGCTCGCGTCAACTATAACTGGTTCGAATCATCACTAGCAGGCACGGTGCAAAAAAAAAAACTAGGCTGGTATTAGGTACGAATACTGTAACTAGGAATGTTCGATCTTGGATCGATCTTTTAGAAAATCGATTCTTTCCCCTCGATTAATCGATTTTTTGAATCGATTCAAAGGCCTTGATCTGATTAAAGTATCGACTCTTTTTCTAGCGATTTATAAAAGATCGAAACAAATCAAAATTTCAAATCAATTAAGGAAAATTTAATTTTGTTGTTGGCCTTAGGAAATGTTTTGTTGACTATTAGTACTAGGAAAATTTCGAAACCAAGTCTTTCAACCTTGGGCTACTAATTAGTTATTGTCGGTGACCTGGCGGTCTAGGGGTAAGGTGTCAGACTTCTATGCTGGCGGCCGGGGTTCAATCCTCGGTCCCGGCACATATTTATCTGATTACAAAACCCTTCCTTCACCTCTGACAAGA
>CABFVX010000744.1:175853-197003 GCA_902151425.1 Timema shepardi | reverse complement strand
GGCAAAAACCTTTAAAAAATACATAATTTTACTAACTGCCTTCTTCCCCTCATATAAATATGATTTTCTACCAGCATTGATTCTTCTCTTCAAGTAAAACATTTAAAGTGCTCCTCAATGTGAAAAATAATTATAGTAGGCCTACCACCACACACAAGTGCATCTAAATTTAAAAATTGGAAAACAGAACAGGAACAAAGTGTACATTGTATGTAAGGCCACACACATTATTTAAATCACTGCCCTTTGTGGTTACCACAAAAATAATTTAAATATCTTCCAGAGGCATTTAATAAGTCATACATTTTTGCTGCCCCCTCCCCCTAATACATTTTGACGCCACCCCCACCCTCAGTACATTTTGACACTTCCCCGCCCCTCCACTCAATACATTTTGACACTTCCCCGCTCCTCCACTCAATACATTTTGACGCCACCCCCACCCTCGGCACATTTTGACACTTCTCCCTCCCCTCGATACATTTTGACACTTCCCTCCTCCCCTCGATTCAATTTTGACGCCTCCCACACTCCTCCCCACAGTACATTTTTGCTGCCCCCACTCCTCCCCATGGGTGTAAATTTCTAGGTGCGCCTCTTTTGGTTAGTGTAGAGCAAACTTTATTTACATGAATCGTTAGATCGATATTTGGAAGATCGATTCAATGCACTCGATTTTTTGCCTGAATCGATACTACGTTTCTTGATCTAGATCGATCCAGAGAATCGATTCAAAGCCCATGAATTGAACATCCCTAACTGTAACTGTGACAAAAAGGAGCAGGTCCAATGGAGGAGTAGTAACAGATAGTGATGGGTCGCTCGTGAGCGAGTCATTCAAATTGAACGACTCTTGAAAAAGAGCTGTGAACGAATGATTCTCGCTTCGCGAGCGAGTCATTCCGCCACCATTACTCACGACTTTTTCGCTCTCGTACATCCGCTCTGACAAGAGTCAGGAGTGTTTGTCATTCACGACTCTTCTGTCGTTCTTCGTTCGCTACTAAGAAAAAATCAACTATAAATGCTTACTATCGTTACTAGATAGCAGCACTGCCTACAATAGTAAACAAACAATTTTTCTTAACATCATTTAAACATAATTCTGTGAATTAGACACTAAAGGTTATATGCTAAGGTTAATTCTTATAAGTAATATGAGTAAGTAATAGAATTAAAGAATCAAACACAATAGGATTCGGATAAATTACACATAAAACTTAATTCGTTCATAAGTTGAAAGGAAAGAAACAGATTTGCACGCTCGGAACGGGAATTGTGAGAACTAGTTAGCGCTCGCTCATCAAGTTTATGTAAGGAAGGGGTGAAGGGATTGGGAGCGAGCCGGCAATGCGGTGAACGATATGACTCATAAGAACGACTCTTTTGAGTGAGCGAGCTCGCGTTAACGAGCTGGTTCGACCCATCACTAGTAACAGATCGCTCCTGCTTCATTAAGTAAAGGAGAAGTTTTCTCAGCTCTAATTAGTGGAAGAGAGCTGAACTGCTAAAGCTAATTTTGATGATAAGTAATACGGTGAGTCCTCTTAAGGGTCACCACCAAAAAGAATAGGAAAAAACACCTCCCCGTTTAGGGGAAGAGAGTGGAAAACTATGAGACAAGCTTAAGTTTATATTTATATAAAATTAAAATGTAAGTGTCTGTGGGTGAAATAAAGAATGACTTTAATAAACTTTTTTAATTTAAATCTGTAATCATTTTATTCAAAATATATTTATAATATAATTAACATAGTGTATTTATTATATTAAAGTCTATATTAATACAAAGAAAAATAGGTAAAAATGATTTGTCTAAAACCTTTGATACAATATCATAGATTTAGTTCAGCACGATCTAGCGGAGTTAGTGTTAACTAATTCACAAATGGGATTTTATTGATCGTTTTAAAATTAAATTACTCATACAAATTCAATTGCGCTTCTGCATTTAAGTAAAAAATATGTAAAAGAAAACCGGTTTGCGAGTAGAGACCAAGGATGGCAAATCTGTGGCACGCGTGCCCACACGTACATGATTTGCGTGGCACGCTGACATGGAATAAATAAATCTAAAATAAAACTTTTGCCAATATGATATCATTTTTTTAAGTCAATAATATTTATATATCCCTGAAGGTGTTACTTTCAATTATTTAATTAAGGAAATTAAAATTAATAATATATATATAACACTCTATTGACCACTTGACCATTTTAAACATTTTTCTTCTTTAAAATGCAGCCATTATTAAAATATTTACAATTTGATTTGAGTGATTCATTACATTTCACAACAGGCTTAGTCTACAAGTTATTATTTTTAAATCATCGCAAAAGAATCGCACACTAAATGAGTCCAAAATTTAGATAGTCCTTAAGTGGCATACTGGTCGGAAAGTTTTGCCATCCCTAGTTGGCCTATATACTATAATGGGCTATTTTGTGAGCTATTAAATAGTAATAGTAGTAGTAGTAGTAGTTTCAAAAGCTTATTTAAAAAATGACAATCCCTTATTTACTAATATCAAATAAATCCGTCTAGCTGAATAATTGATCAGAATAATCGAATATTACCAGATGTGTTTTATAGTCTTGAAAATGTAGTGGTACATAAATAGTAAGTGGACCAACCATAAGCAACAAAAAAAGCTTTCTTTTTAAATACCTAAGTGTTTTATTTAAATTTAAATAGGCCTATACAGTTTTAGAACAGCCTTTTCTGCATTTTAAAAAAAAATTAATTTCCATGTTTGTTTATTAAAATGCTCGCCAACAGGAAAGAGCTAAAACAGGCTATCACTGAAAAAATACAACATAGCGCAATGCTTGAAAAATCATGAATACATTATATTTGTTTATTAGATGATTATTATTATTATTGTTATTAGCACCGCGTTTGGGTTATACGCACTTACGCTAATGTGTAATGGTAGGGTGATTGTGAGATGAAATGAAGGACCTACAGTTTAACGTGGAATCCGAACCACGGTGGAGGCCTGGCATTCCCCA
This sequence comes from Timema shepardi, assembly GCA_902151425.1. Lineage (NCBI taxonomy): Eukaryota > Metazoa > Arthropoda > Insecta > Phasmatodea > Timematidae > Timema > Timema shepardi. Next base: position 193,991 of record CABFVX010000744.1, on the reverse strand, counting down.
CATTCACAAGATGTCTTGTCAGAGGTGAAGGAAGGGTTTGGTAATCAGATAAATCTTTGCCGGGACCGAGGATTGAACCCCGGATCTCCAGCACAGAAGTCTGGCCAACTTACCCCTAGACCACCAGGTGAACGATACTTAGTTGCAGCTATAACCATAATTAACAAATATAATAGTTTGGCTATTTGATAGACTCAACTTTATGGTCAACATCATCCCGGAACGCATCTGAAGAGATGAGTGGGTTACCAGAGGCTGTCCCCACCTCTTACTACCCCTTGAATTGCTTGTCCCCAAACTACGGCTGTTGAAGAAATATTCCGTGACGTGTTAGAAATCTCTTCCAAACTAATGCAAATGCATTTAAAGAGTTCAACAAATGTTAGTAATAATTAAACAAATAGCCGAAACTATTGTTAATGCATTTTAGTGAGGATAACACCACTTAGATATCATATTCTGAAAATTGAAAAATGACACCTGGACACGGGAATCGAACCCGGGACCTTCGGCTTAGTACGCCAATGCTCTTACCACTGAGATATCCAGGATGTTAGTACTCTGTCCTGCCTTTGAATGGATCTGGTGTCGCAAAGGCGGAGAAGTCTTATTTTGCCTACTCTCTGGGGTATATATTGAAATTGCACCCTGAAGAGTTTATTTGCATCAGGATGGTTTCTAAAATACATTTGCTACTAATTTTCATTCAAGGTATTTTTGTTTCTGTTTTATCTGTTTATTATAATTTTTAATTTTTGTTTAGATTCCGTGGGGTAGAGGAGCCTTCAGCCCCACGAGCCCCCTCCCTCTTTTGGATACGTGCCGAGGCATAGTAGGTATAAACTATTTCCAACAAAAACATTATTTTTTCACTAAAGTCTATTTATTATATTGTTTTACATTATTAGTTATAGTATTAAATTATTAAATAAAAATATATTTCGTGAGTTTTCCATTGTCAGGATATTGTTAAAGTTTGGGATTGCTTAAAATCTAACCTATATACAGTAGCCCCATGGCTTCTTTGGTGCTGACTGACAGCTCACAGCTGACTTCTGACAGTCAACATTTAGGTAAATTAAAACTAAAGACTTAGATAGTGATTGATAAAAAGATTAATGAGAAAGAATAAGCTAAAAAGATTAATGGAAAGTGAAATTAATGCGTTAAACATGTATCTAAGTCTTTTCTATTCTTTTCTATTTTCACTACTTTATAGCAAGTCCTTTAATTTTAATTTCAGCTCCATGATTATGGTGCGCTGATTTAGCACCGAAACATGTCGGAAAATTAGAGTTCCTGTAACCATCATCAACACAGGAACACTATTAAAAGGAGTAAGGGACGTCAATTCATCCAAAAAAGACTTAGATACATGTTTAACGCATTAATTTCACTTTCCATTAATTTAACTTTTTAGCTTTTTCTTTCTCATTAATCTTTTTATCAATCACTATCTAAGTCTCTAGTTTTAATCTATCAACACTCCTTACGTAAGATTATTTTAGAATATTTTCTAAAATGTTATTTAGGTAAATATCTAAATTTTGACCGTCAGAAGTGACAGCTGCTAAACACATGTTTTTGTAGATCATATGGTTCGGTGTAGGGATACATAATGTGGTCTGGTAGCTTTTCAAAGCTTTTAGCTGTCAGCTTTTAGTTAGTTTTACGTTAGTAACGAGGCACACAAGTACAGTACATCAGTATGATAAAATATAGTCTACATATTAATTAAAAATAACGAAGTTCTAATTAAACGTCAAGGGTGATGGGAGAATTACTTATAATTTAATATTTTGTGCTTCAGAAAACTAGCTTCATTTTTTTTAATGTTATTAAAATATAATTTTAGAATCGTATAAATCTGGCAACGCAAATAATTATAAATAATGGAGTCTATAAAATAACGTAGGACTATTTCATTCATCCCGGTTGTTGACATATTGAGCTGTGACAGTTTCCTACTTACAGATAACTCTCTCTCTCTCCCTCGAACAATATTGTCTCTTGTATGTGTTTAGCTCCACGTCTTACTATCCGTCTGGGTAGTACGCTTATGTACTAAATATACGGTTCGTCACAGGAATTGGGGAGGTTATATTTAGAGGAAGTGTACCCACATTTGTTGATACTCATTTTGGGGAGAAAACAAACACCCTCAGTACACCTAACCGAGATTCGAACCTTGCTCTTCCCGTCATCGGCAGTCTAGTCTACTGTGAGAGTAGCGCCTTAGACCTTGAGGCCACCGAAGTGGATAATTTTTTATCAACTCAAATTATTTCAAGAAATTACGTTTTAATAATAATGAATTATCTAAATATCGTAAAAAAATATCAGGCTGGCACTGAAAAGTGACCTTAAAGCACAATTAAATGGTAACAATACTGTTATGCTACTATAATTATTATTACATACATTGGCTTACTGTGGACTGTTGAATTATCTTTTTTTATTTTGTTTCCTCTTAATTATGATTTAGTTATTCAATTTGTTTTATTGTAATTTCTAATAAATAGGGTGACCTGGCGGTCTAGGGGTAAGGTGTCAGACTTCTATGCTGGCGGACGGGGTTCAATCCTCGGTGACGGCATAGATTTATCTGATTACCAAACCCTTCCTTCACCTCTGACAATACATCTTGTGAGTGTGGGGAATGCCAGGCCTCCACCGTGGTTCGNAAGACATCTTGTGAATGTGAGGAATGCCAGGCCTCCACCGTGGTTCGGATTCCACGTTAAACTGTAGGTCCTCCATTTCATCTCACAATCACCCTACCATTACACATTAGCGTAGGTGCGTATAAACCGAACGGGTAGTAAGATGCGGTGCTAATAATAATAATAATAATAATAATAATAATAATTAAATATCTTATTATTTTTAAATTTAAAAATGACACCTGAACACGCGAATAGAATACGGGACCTTTGGTTTTGTACACCAATTTTATAACCATGGAGCTCTCCGGGAATCATCCCGTGCCCAAGGTAATTATTCTCCACTCACATTATAAGGCAGATTCTGTGAAGGACGTGTGTAAATCGTCAGCTACATAAGTGTGTTTAATTATCTGATATTTCGTGATCTTAATTGATCACTCATATGTAGCCGATGATTTTCACACGTCCATCACAGACTCTGACTTAAAATAAGAGTAAAGAATGACCCTGGGCACGGGACGGTTCCTGGATAGCTCAGTGGTTAGATCATTGGTGTTCTAAGCCAAAGATCCAGGGTTCTATTCCCATGTCCAGGTGTCATATTTAAATTTAAATAATATAGCATAAAGTTGTTTCATTAGTATTGAAACATATTTTGAAACCTATTCTTCAGAGAAGATAATAAAAAAAAACATTTATCAAACCTAGTTCATAAGAGTAGTATTTACTTTATTTATTTAAGAGGCTCGTAGTTTATGACACTACAATAGACTGACTAATTCCACTATAAATTAAGAACTAAGATTGAACAATGTAATATTGTGCAGATTGTTTGATGAATATTACTTTATTGTGTGAATGGCAAGACAATGAACTGCGTGAGATATACTTTGAAAGATAAAAATTCTCAATTTATACACATAATTTGAATCTTTAGAGCACAATTTTTCAAACTGTTTTTAACCTCCGTGATGACATTTTAGAAAATTATTTTCCTTTTACTTTATAAAATAGCATCCTGTATCAATAGTTTGGATTGATTGTTTTTTTTATCTGAATAAAGGAACATTGGCCAAAGGCTTTTACACTTTTAAAATTTAACCGTTGTTATTGAACGTATGCACATCATATTTCTTAATTTTATAAACATGGCACTAGGAACTCGAAATTTCAATTCCACACTTACGAAAGTATGCCACCTTTTCCTTTCTTGAGCTAGTTCTATACAATACTCATTACACCCTATCCCTATCTGGAGCAAGTTCTTTACAGTACTCATTACACCCTATCCCTATCTTGAGCTAGTTCTATCCAATTCATCTCATTATATCCTATCCCTATCCGGAGCTAGTTCTATCCAGTACTTCTCATTGAGCTAGTTCTATCCAATTCATCTCATTACACCCTATCCCTATCTTGAGCTAGTTCTATCCAATTCATCTCATTAAACCCTATTCCTATCTGGAGAAAGTTATTTACAGTACTCACTACACCCTATCCCTAATTTGAACTAGTTCTATCCAATTCATCTCATTACACCCTATCCCTAATTTGAGCTAGTTCTATCCAATTCATCTCATTACACCCTATCCCTATCCGGAGCTAGTTCTATCCAGTACTTCTCATTGAGCTAGTTCTAGCCAGTCCACCTCATTACACCCTATTTATTTCAGGTCCATTCTAATATTTTCCTCCTATCTACGTCTAGAGTTTCATAATGGTCTCTTCCCATTGAGTTAGCTAGTCAATACCTTTAACATGGTCAGTGGTTATGAATGTTTTTTAATTCGTACTTCATGTCCTGTCCACTGTAATCTGTGAGATTGTACTACCCTAACAATGTATTTTGATGAGTACGGGGTGTGTAATTCATCATCATGTAAACTCCTCAACTCTCCACTCCCTCCATCCGTTTTTTGACCAAATATCTTCCTAAGCAATCTGTTTTTGAACACCCCAAACTTTTTCTCGTCATGTAAGGTCATAGCCACGTTACACAACTATAAAGAAAAACCTGTAAAAAGGGTGAGCCAGTGGTCTAGGGGTAAGGTGTCGGACTTCTGTGCTGGGGTCCGGGGTTCAATTCTCGGTCCCGGCACAGATTTATCTGATTACCAAATCTTGTGAATGTGAGGAATGCCAGGCCTCCACCGTGGTTCGGAACCCACGTTAAACTGTAGGTCCTCCATTTCATCTCACAATCACCTTACCATTACACATCAGCGTACGTGCGTATAGCTCGAATGAGTAGTAAGACGCGGTGATAATAATAATAATAATAATAATAATAATAATAATAGCCGGTAAAAGGTTTTCAGTCAATATATTTACAGTGAGTGATATTTTCGACATTATGTAGTCGCATTCCGGGCCGGGATACCGACCCGTCACTTCCCCAGCTGGCTTACTTGAGTCAGGGACTCATTGGTAATAATCAGCAGAACATCTAACGCCCTTGATGGGGAACCATCGTCCAGTCCCAGGACACCTCTACACACCCAAAATTTTGGGTCCACCAATCCCTTACTGGTCAACGAGCCCATTCTCGCTGGGTAGTTTGGGAAATTCAACCCCCACCGTTTACTGATCCTCGACCGGGGGAGTCCCCCCACCCTTTCCAATGTGTGACCATCAGTGTCATCGGAGGAGGTCAGAAACTCAATCTTAGGTGTAATCTCACCTTGCTCCTTGGATCATGGTCGCACATATTATCTGTGAGTACATGTTCTACAGAGAATTCTAATAAACTGTTACGCCCCCTTTAGGACCTCCAGTATCGACATGTTGCCAACTCAAAGGAGTATATGCTCACACTCTGGTATTCCTTAGGGGCCTTCCTTAAATTACGTAAGAGGTTTTTTTTTGTGGGGAAGAGGAGGTTTAGAATCCTACTTACACATAATTTTATATCAATGTTCAAAGTAAGACAAAATCTAAAAAAAAAAAAGAGTTTATTGATTTTTTAATTAAAAAATTTCACTTATATTTCTTGTACACTTAATTTTACTGTAGTTAAAGTATTCTAAAATTTAATAGAAATCCCTTTATTACTAATCCTTACTATNATAAAAAAAAAATCAAAAAAAAAAAAGAGTTTATTGATTTTTTAATTAAAAAATTTCACTTATATTTCTTGTACACTTAATTTTACTGTAGTTAAAGTATTCTAAAATTTAATAGAAATCCCTTTATTACTAATCCTTACTATGACTCAAATTAACCAAACGATTAAAATGATCTAATCTACTAAATCGTAAAAAAATCTTTAATATACTGGGAAGGGGGGGGGGGGCAGGTGGAAGGGGAAAGAATATCTTATGAGCCCTTACGTGGGGGGGAATGGGAGACCAGAAAATTATGAAAAACCCTCATTAGAAACCGTTCATATATGAACATCTCCTGATCTAATTAATCGTCTTCTCCTAATCTTAGTGTTCACCTTGTCTTCTAGCCCCAATAATCGTCTTCTCCTAACCTCAATAATCACCTTGTCGCCTAGCCTCAATAATCACCTTGTCGCCTAGCCTCAATAATCATCTTGTCTCTTAGCCTAAATAATCATCTTGTCTCCTAGCATCAATAATTGTCTTGTCTCCTAACCTTAATAATCGTATTCACCTAACCTCAATAATCACTTGTTTACACCCTCATTTTAAGTGTATAAACACATTAAACATGTTACTTCAAATGCCTACATAGGGGATTTATTCAAATAATTAGTATTATCAACTAATAATGTACAAAAAAAACCATTAAAATTGCACTTGTAAAGCATTATCCATACTTTCTGAGACTTGTAGAGAATATACATTGATTTACAAGTGTTTGTGAGCTACAAGTAACTTTATGAAATCAAACCATAAACTTACTTGTAGAAAACCTTCTTGTAAATGGTAAAATTTCATTTGTAGCTATAAGAGGTTTTTTTTAGTTTCTTTATGAAACACAATTATCTAATTTCTTATAATTTACAAGTGAATTCTTTTGTAAAGTGTAGACTTGTAGCTTTATGAAACAGGCCCCTTATGATTCATACGATATAGATCTAAGTACAACGAATGGATGAACACAATTTGACACAACAGTTCTGTAGATGGACAATTTAGGCATATCTTTACCCATTTTTTGATCCGTTCTTCGAAACAGGATCGTTCAATCAGAATCCATCAAAAGGGAGTAACCAATCAATCATAGCCTATATACTTCAAAGTAAAACAAAAATCCTAAGTGATAAATATATTTTCAAAATGTTTTAAGGAAGAGGAGAATAACATAAATGCACAACTCAAAATATATTATTATATTTTATGTAAAACGAATCGGACGGGTAGATATAGCTTACACTACAAACATACAGTAGCCCCATGGCTTCTTTGGTGCTGACTGACAGCTCACAGCTGACGGCTTTGAAAAGTTACCAGAGCAAATTACGTATCCCTACGCTGAATAAAATGATATGCAAAACATGTGTTTAGCAGCTGTCACTTCTGACAGTAAAAAAATTAGGTATATACCTAAATGTTGACTATCAGAAGTCAGCTGTGAGCTGTCAGTCAGCACCAAAGAAGCCATGGGCTTACTGTATATTACAGTGTATTCATTAAACCTTGTGTAAAATAAAGGATATATTTGAGGAATATTTTTGGACAGAAATTCGAATCAAAGGTAAAGATTTCTGAGCTCCCTTAAAAATATATTTATCTACATAAAATTGAACAAACCAAAACAATATTGGATAAATCACTCAAAATACACTAAATCTGTCATATAATAAAAATAATATTGTAGTTTCTTCAAATAAGTGACATGACGAAAGAGAAAAAAAACATGTTATATGTACACGAGAAGCAAATTAGTATTTTATAATACCTCTAAAAACATATGGAATCAGCCTAACACAAATATAGTTGATATGTTAATGTTTTTAAAATGTAGCTTATTTATATACACAAATGATGATAATGGATAGTACCAAGTCTTGCGGTAAAAAAGATTTTTTTTCTGGGAACTGTTCGTTATAATAATTTCCTTTATTAAAGTATTTTCCACAAACTCCAAACATGATACGTGTTGAAATGATGCCAATACCACGAGGATTAGCATAACACGTTAGTGCTTATTATTATTTTAACTATTCGACAGTACTTCAGCACCAGGTTCTTTATAGTGTATGTAAGATCTTCTTTTTTAATGTCTATACCTAATCACCTGGTTTTCCATAGGAAAGTATATAACGTCATAGGAGTGTGTGCTTAATGATGTGCGTAGGTCTATATCCCTGGTGTACATATCAATCCATCAAAAATTCCAACATTCAGCAGAGTACATCAGCAGAGCTTGCTCTTGATGGGGTGAAACATGATATGTTTCTTATGTACATTTGAATCCATTAAGCATTCCAACAATCATCAGAGCTTGCTCTTGATGGGGTGAAACATGATATGTTTCTTATGTACATTTCAATCCATTAAGCATTCCAACAATCAGCAAAGCGGGCTCTTGATGGTGTGAAACATGATATGTTTCGTATGTGCATTTCAATCCATTAAGCATTCCAACAATCAGCAAAGCTGGCTCTTGATGGTGTGAAACATGATATGTTTCGTATGTGCATTTCAATCCATTAAGCATTCCAACAACCAGCAAAGCTTGCTCTTGATGGGGTGAAACATGATATGTTTCGTATATACATTTGAATCCATTAAGCATTCCAACAATCAGCAGAGCTTGCTCTTGATGGTGTTAAACATGATATGTTTCGTATGTGCATTTCAATCCATCAAGCATTCCAACAATCAGCAAAGCTTGCTCTTGATGGTGTGAAACATGATATGTTTCGTATGTGCATTTCAATCCATTAAGCATTCCAACAATCAGCAAAGCTTGCTCTTGATGGTGTGAAACATGATATGTTTCGTATGTGCATTTCAATCCATTAAGCATTCCAACAATCAGCAAAGCTTGCTCTTGATGGGGTGAAACATGATATGTTTCGTATGTACATTTCAATCCATTAAGCATTCCAACAATTAGCAAAGCTTGTTCTTGATGGGGTGAAACATTATATGTTTCTTATGTACATTTCAATCCATTAAGCATTCCAACAATCAGCAGAGCTTGCTCTTGATGGTGTGAAACATGATATGTTTCGTATGTGCATTTCAATCCATTAAGCATTCCAACAATCATCAGAGCTTGCTCTTGATGGTGTGAAACATGATATGTTTCGTATGTGCATTTCAATCCATTAAGCATTCCAACATTCAGCAGAGCTTGCTCTTGCTGGTGTGAAACATGATATGTTTCGTATGTACATTTCAATCCATCAAGCATTCCAACAATCAGCAAAGCTTGCTCTTGGTGGTGTGAAACATTATCTGTTTCGTATGTGCATTTCAATCCATTAAGCATTCCAACAATCAGCAAAGCTTGCTCTTAATGGTGTGAAACATGATATGTTTTGTATGTGCATTCCAACATTCAGCAAAGCTTGCTCTTGATGGTGTGAAACATAATATGTTTCGTATGTACATTTCAATCCATCAATCATTCCAACATTCAATAGGGACCATCAGCAGAGCCGGTTCTTGATTATGTGAAATATGCTATGTTTCTGGTTTCTGTACCAAACCAACAAGTATTCCAGCAACCAGGAGATCACGCACAGAAGCATCAGAATAGACAAAGCGTGGATACAGAAGGGGAAGCTGCCACTGCGGTCTCTAATAACACCTGTAACATATACAGTTGGTTATATCTTAGCATCAATTTGGCAATTCGGAATAGGAAGTTATTATTAAATGAATTGCTTGGAAACTGATTTATTCAAAAGGGTAATCAAAGTTTTACATTTAAATAAATTTCTAGAATTAGACTATCGTGATAATTGGACAGGTTTAAAATAACAATTCCTTTAAGTTTTGAATCAGTAATCCTTTGTTTAGTAGTTACCCTCTTTCACAGTGAACAATGTGGATGATATAGTCAAATATTATTAAATAAACTGGTTTATATAATGATATAGTTAGGTGTAAGAAACAAAAAATCGTAAGTAAAGTCTAGAAATATAAACGATTGGTCGGCCAATATTTGATCAGGTCTGTTTTCGTTGTATGATTCTACTTATATTTTATTTTATATGTTATCGAAAAAACAACCATTAGACTTAATATTTGTTGAAATTTGAACCATACACAGTAGATCATATTAAAAGTTTTTCATTTCAACAGTTGTTTGTTTGAAGGGTTTTTTCCCCAATAAGTTGTATTAGTTAATGTACTGTACTTGATGGTATAAAGAATGAAAAAAATTCTTAGGTTAAGTCAGCTACGTGTAGTCACTTATTTTAACCTGAAAATTAGTATAATATAATGATTTTGATTATGCTTAGCATAAATCAACAACATCTTAACCTTCATAAGCCCCTACTACCCTTTCCTCCAACTTGGAGAAATATATCAAACGTTTATACACTTCCCATTTTATAAAAGAGTTTAGTTAAACACGCCCCGTGGAATAATTAGACTAAACGTAAAACTTGTATTGTATGATTTTCAGTTGAAGAGGAGGTAAGGGTTCGAATCCTAGAAGGATGCTCTGAAGGTATTTGCTCCATTGATATTTACACATTCTACCAACATGTACCTCGGTCCCGGCACCGATTTATCTGATTTGCCAAACCCTTCCTTCACATATTACAAAAGGTGCATTAATCACAACTTGTGAGTGTGCGGAATACCTAGCCTCCACCGTGGTTTGGATCCCACGTTAAACTGTAGGTCCTCCATTTCATCTCACAAACACCCTACCATTACACATTAGCGTAAGTGCGTTTAAACCGAATGAATGATAGTCAGATGTGGTGCTAATAATGATACATGTAAATGTGGATGCACTTAATATAAATTCTTCTTTTCCCATCTTTGCCACATAAGTGTAGCTTTGTGAATGTCCCAGGGTCAGGTTGTAATACATCCCAGCTCTGTCACCAGAGTCAAGGCCAGGTTGTAATACATCCCAGCTCTGTCACCAGAGTCAGGAACCCTTGCAACAACCCCCCTTTCTACCAAGTATGGCGGGAACCCACCAACAAGAGGTCCGACTATGACGGTGATGAGGCCATTGATGACCATGTAGAGACTATAGGCGGCAGCGAACTGATCCAGCCGGCAGTGCTCTGCGATCGTCAAGGACAGGTTTACCACCATCGCCCCTTTCAGGAACCCCACCACTGCAGACATCACCGCGATGGCCACAAACCCGTGCACGCACGCGAAGACTGGAAACATTGAATGGCATCGTCAGATTCTCTATACAGGGAATAGAGGGCTTTAAATGATTCTAAGGGCAATAGAATAGAACAGATTGCCCTTACTTGACTCTAACTAATGGCCTTAGGAACAGAAACAGAAAATAATGGTATTTTTTTTATTTAACTATATAATAAAATGGAACAACAGTATAAGAAAAGTTAGGTTTAACTTGGCTTTAACAGTTACCCTAAAGAAACCTAATCGGAACATTTCGGTTAATTTTAACTGAACTAGAGAACTTAAGGGAACCGGATCAGCAAAGATTGGTTATATTTGACCTAAAATAGCTAACTTAAGGGAACAGGATTAGCAAAGATTGGTTATATTTGACCTAAAATAGCTAATTTAAGGGAACAGGATTAGCAAAGATTGGTTGTATTTAATTTAAACTAGCTAACTTAAGGGAACAGGATTAGCAAAGATTGGTTATATTTGACCTAAAATAGCTAACTTAAGGAAACAGGATCAGCAAAGATTGGTTATATTTGACCTAAACTAGCTAACTTAAGGGAACAGGATTAGCAAAGATTGGTTATATTTGACCTAAAATAGCTAACTTAAGGAAACAGGATTAGCAAAGATTGGTTATATTTGACCTAAACTAGCTAACTTAAGGGAACAGGATCAGCAAAGATTGGTTATATTTGACCTAAACTAGCTAACTTAAGGGAACAGGATTAGCAAAGATTGGTTGTATTTAATTTAAACTAGCTAACTTAAGGGAACAGGATCAGCGATGATTGGTTGTATCTATCTTAAACTAGCTAACTTAATAAAACAAGATCAGAAAATAATGGCTGTTCACTTTCTAACCTTAAAAAACAGTATTATAAAATACTATTTGTATTGATGTTTCATTTTGTTCCCTTAGATTAACTATTTAACCGTTAACTTTTAAAAGTGCCATTGATGGATACTAAAAACTTAAATAACTATAAATAAGCAAACAAGTTGAGAACGCTTTTTTTTTTAATTCATAGGCGCTCTCTTATGGATCGGATATGAAACATCGTTTTTACCTCTCTTCTCTTCATTTTAATAAGATAGTATTCAACACAAGACTAATAAGTCAAACATCTTATGAGCTCACATTGTCAAGTACAATATTTCTCTCGTGGTGTTATCAAAAAATAATATAAACAATATTATTAGCACCTCGTCTTACTACCCGTTCGGGTTATACGCACTTACGCTAATGTGCAATGGTAGGGTGATTGTGAGATGAAATGAAGGACCTACAGTTTAACGTGGATCCGAACCACGGTGGAGGCCTGGCATTCCTCACATTCACAAGATGTCTTGTCAGAGGTGAAGGAAGGGTTTGGTAATCAGATAAATCTGTGCCGGGACCGAGGATTTAACCCCGGCCGCCATCACAGAAGTCTGACACCTTACCCCTAGACCGCCAGGTCACCGTGAATTTAAGGTCACGTTGATTTTTTTTAAATTAGACTCCCTATTTTGTATTACATTTTCTTCTATATCACGTTGTGCCATTTTAAAAATGGGGATTTTAAACTTTTTAAAGTAAAAGCTACCACGATAAATGAGCCTCACAAGTTTCTGGGACATCGTCACCGGACGCGGCAATATGATTAGGAATATGTAATAAGAAATAGGGAGTCTCATTAAAAAAAATCCACGTGACCTTAACGTCACCTTAGCAACGCCACCCAAGGTCATGCCAGCCTTACTTCCCCCTGAGAACCAAACAACTTTTTTTTACTTTTTTTTTCTGCAATGCGTCTTTTACCAGATATTTTGCTGGAAAGTTTTCAAATAAACACCTGGTATTTGATTCATCTGTGTTTTTATCAGCTCCTCTGCTCGCTAATGCAGCCGCATTTCGTCTAAACAATTTTCCTCAACCTTGACTCTTAAGATTATGCTATCAACTATAACGATCCTATGATAATAATATTGCGCATCTGGGCTACATCATTCGTAGCCTAGTAGTGTAAATACTATCCCGTACTAATGTACCGTTGCCTAGGGAACGCCCGAATGTACTAATCGTACATCCTTTTCAAGGAGGCTCTTTCTATTTCCCGATGAGATGGGGTGATGGTAAAACTGAATATGAGGGTGTGGAACCAGTGGAAACACTTAAACCTAACTTAAGCCTAACTAACCAAACCCTGGTGGCCATTGAGTTAATTTTCCTCAAGAGAAAACTACCCCAGGCATTGGCCGGAAATTGAACCCAGGACCTTTAGGCTCGTTGCCAGGTGAATTTACTACTACACCAAGGGGCAGGTTATAATGATCCTAAACGTATTAGTTTAAATAAACGAATACAAAGATCACTCACTGGACCTAGCGATGGCTGACGTGAGGCACCCGACGAGGTAAGTCATCCTGGATCCCAACCCAATCCTCGTGGCGAACCAAGGTAGGACTAACCGGGAGACAACGTCAGCCCCCGCGGCAATGGACATGCAGAGCGCTGTGTCCTGCCCGGTGAACCCTAACTCCTCCGACTGCAGGAAGAAAGGGAACACGGTGAAGAAGTTGGTGTCGCTGAGGAACGAGACGGAAAGCCCCAGGACTATGTTGACGTACACCAGGTCCCCCAACAGACTCAGGTCTAGGAAGTCCGACACGGCTCTGATCCACCTCCTGAGACGGTGACCTCCTGTGGTGTCGGGAGGACCAGGAGACGGGGTCTCCTCTTCTCGTAGATCATCTCTTTGTGAGGGTGGGTTCAACAGGGACTTCTGCAGCTCCACGTTGACGATTGGTCTGGGAGCCTAAGAACGAGGTTTTAAAACATCAAGATTTTGTTTGAAAGTCAAGAAAATAGATGGATAATAATCTTGACCTAAAAATAAGGTTTTAAAACAACAAGTTTTTGTTTGAAAGTCAAGAAAATAGATGAACAATAATCTTGAGATATGATGGAAATTCATATCCAGCCAGGATTCGATTCACTGGTTACCGCACCAGCGTCCAAGCTGATGCATATATTAACTTTTATATTATCTAGTGTAATTTGAGCTAAAAGATACTTTTAAAAGTGTCTTACATAAGGGTATAGTATTATTAAGGTGAATATTGTCATTATTGGCCATCAGTATAAAATATTAAGGGGGTAAGATGAAGAATATGATTAGAGTAACATTTGAACTGTGTTAATACTCGAACGAATTCCGACCAAAGATTTCAATAGTACACGTTTCTACCCAAATTTGTGGCTATTGTTGATTTTAACAATTTAGTATAAACTAACCTAATGAGGAGAGTTGATCTAGTGGCTATTAGGGACCTATGCGAGATAACCCAAATTAACAGAATAAGGAGCGGGAATAATTCAATAAATTTTAGTAATTTTGTGGCACCAACTTTGGACCAAATTAATTTGTTTGTACACAAGTATTTGGGTAATTTTATTCACCGATAATTTCATCAATTTCCTGGCTATTTAATAAATTTGATCATTTATAAATGTAAATATTTTCTCAAATATTTCTTGCATTCAACAATGTGCTAGTTCTTCACTTTTACTTACCACCCAATGTATACCAAATAAATTATATCTGCTGAGTATAAAAGTTAAAAGAATTTTATTTTCTAATAGGTTAGGGCACATCTAATGTATGAATAGTTAGACGTACGTATACATTTGGATCGTATACTTTTAGTTGTACCAAGTTTGGTTTAAAATCTGTACATTTGAATCAATGATTGTAAGGCTGTGGTATATATAAGCCCACCCAGCCCCCGATCACACGGTCTATGGCGTCAATCTCGCAATATACTGGATTGTCGGTGATGAATCTGAGTTGAGTGTACTGTTGGTGGTTTTACACATGTGACTTAACACAGTGGGTTTTCCATCTACTCTCCATGATAATGCAGGAGCACCTCCTCTAAAACTTCTCTCCTCATCCTTACCTCTCAGATTAAGACGTCAATATCCATAGTGTTAAACGTACTAATGAAAAATAAATTCAGAGCCAAACATGTACGTGTTACTCCCGTCGACTATGACCAAGGAAAAAGGTTCTCAAAGTCTTTACCTGCCGTTTTCTGCGTCCAATGACCGACCCAACATCTTCACTCTCTGGCGAGGAAGGCTCCGGTATATTCATGGTGTTATCGAACATGAGGACGTTGCTGGCGAAATTGGCGAGGAAGACCGAGGAAGGTCTGTTGGTAGCTGACATCTGTCTGTTAAAATCCGGGGGGCTCTCGATAATTGGGGTCGAGGGATCGTAGTTTCTCGAAGAGCTGTCATCTCCTTCCTCGTCCAACGGGAGAAGAAGCAGGTTTGCTCGACAATCCAGCATAGCGGACATGACGTAGCTTCCGCGGCGGGAGATTACCACGTGCTCATCGCATTCAGTGTCGTGACAGCTGATCTTGAGAGAGCAAACAGAGACAGATAAACAATACTCACAGGGGTTACTGTACACAGTGTTCTGCACAGTGCCATAGTTGGAGTGCTAAACTGGCTTAGATGTGCCTTTCTCCGTTACGTTACTTAGGGGCATTGGTACCAGGTTTATGGTTTGTGTACTCATCTGCGTCAGGATCAGAGGGTGTGAAAGTTACCACGCCCGAAAAACAATGAAGGTGGCCACTCGAGGATATTGGATACTTTACATTCTCTCACTTTTCTATGAAAATTACTTTGACGGTACTTTACCTTGGCAGAAACATAAAATTAGATCATATCCCCAAAGAACGTATCATTGATAAGTTGTAGTGCTATTAAAAATAAAAATGTTTTGTTTGAAATATAGTTTAATATTCTGAGATATAATCAAATATGCATTTTATTCTGGTCTTTGAAATATTGAATTGATTTTTATCCTCTTTGGTGAATACAAATGTTCCTTTTTACTCAATTTTTCTGGAACACTGTATAGGTATTATTTTATTCGTGCTCTTTATGGAGTGTTTCTTCATCATTATTTATGATTGTTATTCCAATTTACACATCCCACAAGTTTTTAATAAATGCCTCTATTCTAAGATAAAAAAGTAAGTATATGATTAGAATCGTACTATTTATTTTGTAGATGGGAAGTAAGGTAGCTTTTACCGCAAAGTAAAATTTTGAGTCAATACGTTACTTGAAAAATGGAGTAAAATTAAAAATGTACTGATAGAGTTGACTATTTTAGATTTATTTTTGTGACCGTTCCAGTATCAATAATTTTACAAACGAATGTTGTGAATTGTCTAAAAGCTTGACACACAATTGAAACACTAGTGGAGCAAATTAAAGCTAAAAAAAAAGTAATGCCATTTCTTAAAACTTCTCAAAAAATGACAAACATTTGCTTTAAAAAAAATTAAAAACAACTTTCTTGTAAATATGCAGGACGATTTTACTGAAATACAAATTCCGATAAAAAAAAATTATGATGAATAATTACCATAAAAACAAGATATTTTATTTCGAAAGCACCTTCTTACCTCAGCAAACTCCCTTCCAAAATAATTGAAAGGGAGGAGATTGGCCAACATTTAACTGAAAGAGAGCGGATATAAAGCTTTCCTGTATAAAACCTGCAGTTCTTTCAGCAGTGTTATTGGGTATATTGAGTCTGAAGATGAGGATGAGCTTGATGATAATTATCTAAGACCAAGATGTTAATTTCAAACTTTGTAGGAAATAACATTCCAGCCTCTAAAAATTATTTAAGTGTTAACGTTGAGTATTTTCTGTTGTACATGAAATATCACCGAAATCCGGATTCTTCACTAACCTGAGCGCCGCCACTTTCAAATTTGTAATGACTCTGTACTCAAGTAACAGTTGGGAGGTTTTATCTTGTAGGCCTTAAGTTCTCAATGATAGATTAAGATATCTCTCATGTAATTTTTTTGGTCTCTATTCTTGTTAATATATGTTGAAAAATACTATTTTCACAATCTCAACAAATATGAAAAACAAATGAAATAGCAGCATCCAACAATGAAGAGCTTAAATAATTACTTTGACAAGAAAAAGTTATTCTTTCTCTCAATGCTTGTTTCCAGAATTGTTGGGTGCATTTGTTCAATGACCATACATTTAAATTTGATTCTGTTAGCTTCAGAGATTATGTAAATCAACTAAAAAAATGTCCGAATCTATTGTTACAGTGCAGAAGATATTACTTTCCACGTTGTTGTAATACATTCTGAAACTGCTTTAAAAACATGTTTTTATTAACTCAATTGTATGTTCTATAATATTATACATAGCTATACAATTTTAATAATTATTTAATAAATATATCCTATATATAGTTAAAGAGATGTGTTATGTTTTCTTTTTTCTTTTTACATTTTACCAAGATGTACATTTGTATTTATTTTTAACTGTGTGAACTAAATTTATTTCGATTAGCTGCAAATTAGTATTTAGTTTTAATTTTAACAGCTAAGTTTGATTATTTTAAGCTTAGTTTGTGTAAGCGCACTTAAAAAATGTATTTGATTATATCAGATTGTATGTTATTCCCTTGTCAAGAAGCCTAATTCTGGTTTGGCGGGGGTGTATCTTATTTATGGGCAACAATACTAAAAACAAATTGTCTTTTGTAATTTATTTTTAAATACTATAATAAAACTACATTTTATCAATATGGGTTGTGGGGGTGCCCTATTAAATAATAGCCGAGGGCCTGAAGATGGGCCAGGCCGACGCTTCTGCACACCCCTATTGCAAACACTTGTGAAATATGACCATTTCGAAAACATTCTCTTTATCTTTCCCTCGCTTCTAGAACGATTGGAGCATGATGCAACAAAAGAGAGAAATAACATTGTTTTTTTTTTTCTCTGAAAGATAAACTCTAAATAAAGTTTACACTTTACACTGCTGCCACTGGACAAATATATATTGGCTGGATTTTTAAGAAAATCTATCCTAACCACCACCGAATCCCCCGACCTAGGTTTCATTCTATCGGAACTCATCAGAGGAGGAGTGTGAAACGCGCAACGCAACTTCCTAAAAGAGGAAACAAAAAAAACCTAAAGGGAGAAAATGGAAATTGGTAAAGAATGATAGGACAAATGAATAGGAACATGTAAAAGGTAAAACATTAAGGAAATGGCAGCAAAGTGTTAACCGTGTTTTTCTTATTAGTATAGCAGTCATTTTGTGTTCGTACCATTTTATATGTTTTATATTCACCTTTCCTGAACTTTCTTATATATAT
>CABFVX010000744.1:158105-163198 GCA_902151425.1 Timema shepardi | reverse complement strand
GGTCATAGAAGTGTGTTCATTAAGAGCAATTATTTTAGAACGCTTCCTCGGAGTATTATCCATCTTTGAACAAGCAAAACTAACACGTGATACACGGAACGCAAAATTATAACCACCAGCTGCCACACTGAAAGTCTCACAACTGATCTACTGATACACTAAAACCAGTCAAACAAGTAAATTACAGTCAAGGTCGATCCATCACACTGCCTCTAGCCAGATATAACCGGTTTCAGGCGGTTCGGGACATCACTGGTAATCACATATCAACTCAGACAAGGAAAACATGTTTGTCCCAATTAATTCGAACAGTATAGTATATTAAAATAAACTTACAAATAAAGGTAGCTTAATATCGTGTTTTAAACACCCATTAAAGAGATGCTTAATTTATAGAACCTTACTAAAACAAAAATCATACAATAGTATTCACTAACACATTGACACTATTCTAATATGCTGGCTCAGAGAAACAAATCAATAAGTTGACGTTTTAAACCAAAGTTATTTTAGCGTATATTGACATACATACATACACATACGCATACACATACCCACACATACATTAATCATGCCGTTCCCTTTAGGGAGTGGATAATAAACTGTGCGTATATTGTAGCTCAAATATAAACTTCGTACTTAATCCATCCTCACTAACTTTCTCCACACTTCCTTACTCCCTTCGCTTCAACAATGTCCATACACCGAGTCGTACTCTTTAAACGCTTTATGTTTCTATTTTCCCCACATTAGTGTGCAACATTTACCCACGTCATACATGACTTACCCCTTCCTTTTGCTCCCTTGTTTGTTTGCCTTGAACTACTCGCTGTGAATGTCAGAAGCGACTTTCAGAGGGGGTAGGCGGCTTGTTTATGCCTAAAGTACCAATCTGTAGTCACAGATCATAACCTCTATTTCCAAACGTGTAACTTGGTTGTGGAGGGAAAATAGAGTTGGAGGGTGAAGGTTTGTTATGTTGGGAGCGACAGTGTTAGTTTGGAGTCGCTAATTCGAGCCATCGTACACTGCGATGGAAACACAAGCACAGTTAGGCCCGAAGTGAGTTTGGTGTAGTGTGTAAGCCTTCCTTTTGCTCCAAAAACTCAACCAGTTATATATTTGGCTCGTCACTCGATCCACACTCGTCCATTCAAACATGCCCGAACCAACGTAAGACGCTGCTTTCACATTTACCTATTTAATGCACTTAAGACTAAATATTACAAATTACATACTGTACATTACACATTACATAGTATATTTTTCTCGTTATATACTGATCATAATAAACGTATTACAAACTACACATACATCTTACACACAATACGTTTACATTACATATTTTACACACCACTGATTACTCACCAACTTCTGCACGCCAAAAATTACGCAGCTTTCAATACATATTACTCACAACACAATAAATACTAAACCCTACTCGTTAAATCTATCAGCCCACAGTATAAATACTACAGTAGCCCCATGGCTTCTTTGGTGCTGACTGACAACTCACAGCTAAAAGCTTTGAAAAGTTACCGGACCAAATTATGTATCCCTACGCCGAACCATATAATCTGCAAAAACATGTGTCTAGCAGCTGTCACTTTTGACGGTCAACATTTAGGTATATACATAAATGTTGACTGTCAGAATTCAGCTGTGAGCTGTCAGTCAGCACCAAAGAAGCCACGGGGCTACTGTACATACCATTCCCACATTCTGCGCATAACATATAACTCATTAAATCTAGCGCAAAGCACACTATAAGATACACTACTTACTATCAATTACATTACCACACACTAATTAAATATTATGCACAACACACTATAGACTACTCATTGCATACCACGTACCACTCTCCTTGTCCACCATCTTTGGTGCCTTCCTGACGAGGTGGTATCGCACGGGCTGATACAGCACGGCGCCGACCACACCGTTGAGGGCTATACCGCTTAGTATTAGCATGGTACCTCTATAACCATAGTCCTCCAGTAGGTACTGTACCAAGGGAGGGGCCACGATGAAACCCAGACCTATTCCGGCCTGGCACAGACCCATGGCCAGACCTCGTCGCTCCAGGAAGTACGAGTTGAATGCGAGGTATGAAGAGGGTGCCACCATTCCCAGTCCAATACCTGCGCATCAGAAATAACACCACATTTCAGATTACCAGCCGCATTCCATACCTGATATTGTACCACACTTGCTATACAACAGCTTATTTAGACCAGCCCCAGTAAGTTAATCTCTGGCATCCTTGATATCATGACGACACAATTCCGTTGATCATTACTACAATATAACTCATTGGTTCTTAACCTTTTGGAAGTCACGGAACGCTTTTGACTATAGGAAAAATTCGCGGAACAACCATGTCCAGGTGTCATTTTTCAATTTAAAGAATATTCTATTCAATTGAAGTGGTCACCAAATGGCAGACCGCACATACATTTTTAACAACCTTGACGAGATAGCGATAAACAGAAGAAATTATGCTATTTTGGTATTGGGCGGGTAGTAGACATGGATGGCCAGCAATAATAAATAAGTAAAATAACTAAAAGGAAAGAAAATCAAGTTTTTGAATTAGTATAGTCCAATAAGGCTTGAACTTGAATCACTGTTAAAGTTTTGTAGGACCGTGGAAGTATGTCGAGGTTTTAAAATGGACCTCCATAAAATAATAATTGGATATCCCTGTTATATTGGTTTGGAAGTCGACGCGCGTAGCAGTTTCCAGTTGTTAAGTTCCGTTCCAACGACGCATGT
Organism: Timema shepardi; assembly: GCA_902151425.1. Classification (NCBI taxonomy): domain Eukaryota; kingdom Metazoa; phylum Arthropoda; class Insecta; order Phasmatodea; family Timematidae; genus Timema; species Timema shepardi. The sequence continues at coordinate 160,423 of CABFVX010000744.1, read as the reverse complement.
TTGAACGGATTTAGCTCGTAGCTCGAATTACCTCGGTTCTTTGGAACCGATAGAGGTGCCTTGGCTCGGTCTTTCCCGTCAGATGTAGGTAAATGCTTGAAACATACAAGGCCTGTGTTTCTTCGAACGACGAGCCAGTAGTGGCTTGAGCACCGTTCCAAAGGGCACGCTATTTGGCTCGTGAATTTGTGAATGGTCTGTGTCAGTCGAACAGTGGTGGTAGGCAGTTTGTTTGTTGTGTTTTTCTCTGTGAAAATTTATTATAATATAATTTTGAAGAGCTATCAATACATAGTAACCCGCCTCGGTGGCGTAGTTGGCTAACGCGCTTGTCGTGTAGAGCTCGACTGCTGAGGACGGGGAGATCGAGGTTCGAATCTCGGTCGGGTGAACTGGGGTGGTTTTTCCTAAATGGTTTTCCACTCCCCCTCCACGCAAATGCGGGTTCACTTCCTCTAATTCAACCTTCCCAATCCCTAACCCATTAGAATAATTAGTACGTAAAGGGTATAACCCGAACGGGTAGTAAGACGCGGTGTTAAATAAAAAATACATAGTATGCTGCGACACTCGTGATATGCTCGTTTTCACTGTCCACTTGAAACTACCAACCAAATCTGTACTACCGTGTGCCGCACCAGGGTCGTGACACATCTACGGACAAAGACAAAAACGAGGGGCAAACCACGCGTTGTAGGAATGTCTAGGCTCGCATATCTACGAACCACAGGCTCGTGAATCTATTTCCCGCGAGCCGTTAGGGACTTGCCATACATGTCGTGGTAACAAGGCTTTAGACTCAGAGTAGCCAACATCACTCGGTATTGTTGTCATGTGGCATCTTTCAACGGCGGAACACTTGTAACCAGTTCACAGAACACGAGTGTTCCGGGGGACACCAGTTAGGAGCCACTGCTTTAACTAAGTAGTTCTGTGAACAGTAGATCTATCTCCATGCTATTATCGTTACTACAGTCTTACTAGTAGTCCTGTGAACGGCATACCTCGCTCCCTCCATGTTATTATCGTTACTACAGTCTTACTAGTAGTCTGTGAACAGTAGATCTATCTCCATGTTATTATCGTTACTACAGTCTTACTAGTAGTCTGTGAATAGCAGATCTATCTCCATGTTATTATCGTTACGACAGTCTTAAGATTTCTCTTTGAAGACATTTCCCCTTGGATATAAAGTTGATATTTCTCCTTGATGATCTTGTTGGACAAAAGCCAAAATAATATTATATTCAATTTTAGCCTATATTTTATTAATAGAGGTTAGTGGTTCATGGGCCTTATGACACTAGACTCACAACAAATATAAATTGAATAAAACCTACCTGCATCATCGGCCTAAGTTACAATAAGTCCACTGCAATATTTTCGTTAAAATTGGTCCATGCAGTTGGCAGTAGTCATGGAACAGACAAAAAGATGACGTATCAAACAGTCGAGTTAAAACAAAAACTTCCCCCACTCGGACATTAGTTTCTTTTTTTAAATATTCGGCCAATGAGGCATTACTTCGTATTAACGGTTAGCACTTTTTTCATGACATTTGAAACTTATGATAATAATTGACTTTTGAACTATAAAATATTACCAAACCCTTCCTTCACCTCTGACAAGACATCTTGTGAACGTGAGGAATGCCAGGCCTCCGCCGTGGTTCGGATTCCACGTTAAACTGTAGTTCCTCCATTTCATCTCACAATCACCCGACCATTGCACACTAGCGTAAGTGCGTATAGCCCGAACGGGTAGTAAGACGCGGTGCTAATAATAATAATAATAATAATAATAATAACTATAAAAGTTTATTAACAGTTACAAGTCAGCGAATAGAGACTAAGTGTCTTGTGTATGCATAATAACCCACATTAAGCTAGGAGCCCATAGCTTGTACAATAAAACCCTGATCCTTGGTAGTCTGAAATTCCGGATAATACAAACACACTTTTCGGAAAAGGAGGAAAGAAATTAAATCAAACGAAATATGTTTTATTAGCTAACAAGGCCAAAGTTAAAAGAGAACAATTCTAAGAAACAATTATATCTGAAAATAAATGCTTAATATTTACATGTTGTAATCAATGTGTTTTCCTGTGACTAAAAATAATTAGAGTACATATTACGTGTTATATATCAGTTAAATAAATGAAAATTTGATTGGACTTATTCAACTGTGATTTAAAATTCGTGAAAATACTGTATCCCTGTATCTTCCTAATTAATCTGAATTGTCGGCTATCCGAGCAAGCTCGGTCCAAATTAGTCCGAAGTAACAAGGTTCTGGTGTATGTGTAAAGCGCGTGTGT
>CABFVX010000744.1:148105-153105 GCA_902151425.1 Timema shepardi | reverse complement strand
AGACTCTGCCTTAAAATATGAGTGAAGAAAAAACGTGAGCACGGGACGAATCCTGGATAGCTCAGTGGTAGAGCATTGACGTACCAGGCCAATGGTCCCAAGTTCGAGTCCTGTGTACAGGTGTCATTTTTTTAATTTACAGAATAATACATAACAGAGCTATAATTTCAAAATAAAATCAAGATGAATGCGATGCATTACTTGAATCGTTTTGAAGAATATTTGGCTCTCGAAACACGCTAAAATGCTTACATATTGTGATGACTATAGTGTAAACATCCTTTTGATTAATTAATAGAGATATTATGATAATATTCAAAATTTATTTATTTAACACTATCTTTAGCAGTAAATGTCTTCGTGGTGCAACATTCTTCGGTCTTTCTCTATGAGCAACCCAGGTGAAATCTTCTTTGGGGGCAAAAGGGAGAGGACGAAGGACAAAGGACGATCGTATCCCGTTATTCAAAGTATATTCGAAAAGTGAAGAGTTCGTAAACAGGCAGCTTGGGAGTTTCCGGACATGCGTTCATCAGAAGAAAATATATTTTTTCATTAAAATCACTTAATTTTAATTGGTACCATAAATAATCCACACTGGGCTGCGTCAATCTTAATAAAATCAATTTTTAACTAACACGGTTACCTCTAAAGTGAAATAGCATCACGTGTGATATCGGATCGCATAATTTCCTTGCTCAGTGCAGTAATTACATTAAATTAATACTTAATTAAGATTACATAGTTGATTTCAATACTACACTGAGGTGACCTGGTGGTCTAGGGGTAAGGTGTCAGACTTCTGTACTGGCGGCTGGGGTTCAATCCTCGGTCCCGGCACAGATTTATCTGATTACCAAACTGGTTCGGATCCCACGTTAAACTGTAGGTCCTCCATTTCATCTCACAATCACCCTACCATTACACATTAGCGTATGTGCGTATAACCGGAACGGGTAGTAAGACGCGGCGCTAATAATAATAATAATAATAGTACTACTCTGGTAATAAATCACATCAACATAATTTTTATAATATTGTCATCTAAAATTGGTAGTAAGTTTCAATAAGGACTAATCCCCTGATAAAGTGTGATCGAGCCTTCACAAAAGTTACGTCCAAAGAGGAGGCACAAAAAATCCATTCCAATATTTTCTCGGTTTAATTTATCGTTATAAAAAGATGTTACATTACAATCATATTTTCGTGTTTCAATACAAAACTATCAATACATTATAATAATACTATCATAGTTTTCTCTTTCCACACACAAATATCAAAACATGTTACATTATGTTTATATTTTCTTGGTTGAATACCAAGTCAAAACATGCTAAAACACTATAATCATTTCATAATTGAAAACCGGTTTGTAAAAATATGTTAATATGCATTCGTATTTTCTTATTGAACACAGAGTTATCAAAACATTCTAAAATATATTCATATATTCCTGATTGAACAATTCGCTACCCAAAACACGATATAATACATTTACATAATTTATTTATAAGGATAGTGTTCTAGGTTCAAAACTCCTTTATCCATACTATATTTTAATCTCTTTTGTAACTATCAGTGTAGATACAGGTTAGGTAGGTTCAGAGTTACTCTCTCCATGCTATTTTATACTCCCCTTTTATCTAACGATATACAAAAACGCCAAGTCAAGGTGGGGTGCTAGTGAGCGCGAGTTTAGTGCATTAATTTTGCATATTTTTTATAGTATAAACATTTTTTGGCAAAAATAAATCAAATATTTCTTCTATAGAAACATAGAGTTTAGCTTTTTGCACAAACCAATCTCAACAGTTCTTGAATATCTGTTATGAGCATAGCGGCATTTTGGTAACAAACTTTTTAAATAAGGATAAAAAGTTGTCATCAAATTCCAGGACACCTTGTCAGATATTCAAGAACTGTTGAGATTATCATGTGCAGAAAACTAAACTCTATGTTTCTATATTATTATTATTATTATTATTATTATTATTATTATTATTATTATTATTATTATTATTAGCACCGCGTCTTACTACCCGTTCGGGTTATACGCACTTACGCTAATGTGTAATGGTAGGGTGATTGTGAGATGAAATGGAGGACCTACAGTTTAACGTGCAATCCGAACCACGGTGGAGGCCTAGCATTCCCCACACTCACAAGATGTCTTGTCAAAGGTGAAGTAAGGGTTTGGCAATCAGATAAATCGGTGCCGGGACCGAGGATCGAACCCTAGAGAGGAGGCTTTTGGACATCACAGTTGGCCAACCCTAACAGAAATGGCTTATAGCGCCAGTGTGTAGGCCTAGTTAACTATGATGTAAAGGAACAGTTTAAAGTCAAAACTGGGGAATGTTGAGTAATATTACTAGACATAATAGAGATAAATATACAGTATACATCAACATAAACGATAAAGATTATTAGTAGTGGCCAATGATGTAAAAAACGAAATAAACTCGACCACAAGGTATCTGGTTGCTTATTAAATTATCCACGCACGTGAAATGTAATGAGAACTTAATTAGCTACTAACCTACTAGTTGTTCCAAGTTTTTGGTGCATGCATTATTTGAGTGAGCAATATAAAAAATATATAATTTATTTAAATTAGAAGTCGTGAACAGTTCGTTTATCTGAAATGTAATATGATCCTTAATTGACTGCAAAGGGATTATATCTTGCAGGATAATGGAGAATGTAAAGTTGTTGTCCAATTTTTATAGGAAGGCTTTATCTGACAGAAACGTTATTATGGATCCACTTTCACTTATTCGAACGTAAGCTTATGTTATCAGAAGCAGTCACTTTTGATAGATATTAGAAATATATAACAACACTAATAATATAGTGAAATGTTATCAACGTTGAACATAAAACATGCATTTTTGCATAAGGTGGGACGGAAACATTATATATGCCGAGGAAAGTGATGGACAACTCGCTGAGGTTTACCTGACGTCCGGTAGAGCTCAATCAGTGACATTATCTTCAAAAAGTTAAAAGGTATATTATGTAGTTTGCCTTTACTTAGCTAATGAATATTTAATTTGCAATTAAGTTGTTAATTTTCAAGTTACTAATCGAATAATTGTTTCGGCTCCATCCTGTACTTTCTAAAATAAATTTGGTTTTAGCTTGTGGCGGGAAGGCGATTGGGGAAGCCTGCTTTAGTAATCAGTAGCTAGAGGGAATTTTGGGTGAAACATAGGACCATTAACATTAGGATAGTATCAAAAATTATAATTATCTTACTTAGGTTTGTGAATGCTTAGAGGATGAGTGTGGCTCGAGTGACGAAGAAAATATATGAAGGTAGAGTGTGTGGCTTAAAAGGAATGGGCGTGCCATGTAAAGCATGGCTATATGTGTTAGACGAATGTGTGGCAAAGAGAAACATTAAGAGTTTTAAGAATAAAAGGTGACCTGGTGGTCTAGGGGTAAGGTTTCAGACTTCTGTGCTGGCGTCCGGTGTTCAATCCTTGGTCCCGGCACAGATTTATCTGATTACCAAACCCTTCCTTCACCTCTGACAAGACATCTTGTGAATGTGAGGAATGCCAGGCCTCCACCGTGGTTCGGATTCCACGTTAAACTGTAGGTCCTCCATTTCATCTCACAATCACCCTACCATTACACATTAGCGTAAGTGCGTAAAACCCGAACGGGAATAAGAATAAAATAGCATGTATGACTTGGTGTATGGATGTTGTTGAAGCGAACGGAGAATAAAAGGAGAGGGAAGTTTAGAGAAAGTTAGTGAGGATGGTTTAAGTACGAAGTTGTTTTTTTAAGTATATGCCCAGTTTCTTGCCTATCGTGTAGGGGAACGACGTGATTAGTTATGTATGTTTGTATTATAACTACAAATCTTACAGCTGACGTGCCGGCCTGCTTGTTGGAACTGACCAAATGGTAGCTGACAAAATATTCCATTATTTACTGGTGATTACTAACACAACCTCTTAGCTTATCACCCACTTTATACTGTTTCATCGAGTTAGATAGCTCAAGCTGCTAGTAGTGGCGTGGCGTGCTGCCAGTCTAAACAGAGTTAGTTGATACTGCATCTGTGAATTGTTATCATTACACACATTACCATGTGAGGTATCTAGAGTATAGAACCTCATGTATTATTGGTGAAATTAGGACCTAGTGGGTGGGAGGGAACACATCCCAAATACGGTTTTAACAAGCTATGCGTTACCTGACAACTCTCCACGACACGACACTGGTTGATAAGTAATTTTGTCTTTACTATTAAGGTGAAATGGAACGAGACGCGAGTTAAAGGTCAGAATTATTGAAGTATTTATGATTTAAAAATATCTGTCTTTCCAAAATATAAAAATGTTGCTCCAATAGATACATTTAGCTTAACTTCTTACATTTAGTAGTCTTAACAATTCTTGGAACCTGCTTCGGTGTCCACGTGGTCTAAGGCATCATACTCGTGTTGGACTAAGCCACCTATGACAGGGAAATCGGGGTTTGAATCTCGTTTGGGTGTACTGAGGGTGGTTTCCCAAAATAGTTTTCCACATTCCTACCACGTAAATGCAGATACACATCCTCTGAATTCACCACATTCATTCTTAATACATTTTAGTAATTAGTGCATATGCGTACAATATGAATGGGTAGTAATACGTGGTGCTAAAAAAAACTCTTGAATGTTTTACATGAGCAGAGCGGCGTTTTAAGAAAAACCATTTTAAAAACAAACGTCCTAGTCAACTTCAGCGATACCCATGACAAATATTCTAGAAATGTTGATACTAGTATTCGTAGAAAATTGAACTAAACATATCAATATTGTATTTATTTTGGCTAAGGACAATTTTTATTTACAAAAACTACAACGCTACTGACCTTGTTTCACGCTCCCTATGACCCCACCTTAAGGCGCAGGATAAGCCGGGCAGAAATTCATTAAGGGCAGAACTTAAATATATATATATATATATATATATATATATATATATATATATATATAT
>CABFVX010000744.1:131075-146924 GCA_902151425.1 Timema shepardi | reverse complement strand
TGTCTTTTAAATATTTGAATAGTTATTAGGTGTTTTATAGCTGTTAATTTGTTTATTTAACTTACTTTTATTTTTATGTGTTATATTAGTTTATTAATTTACAGACTTGATTAAGACCCATTTTATTTTATTACTTGTTTAGTTATAATTAATTTAGATATACAGTTAATCGGTGTGTGTACGTAGTGATAATTTTAATAATTAAAATCTTGAATATTCCGTGGGCACTTTCATTCGTGTTTGGTCGGCAGCGTACCCCAATATCCCTAAAAGAACTCGTGGTTCACGCGTTCACGTGTGAACGGCCTGTGACCCTCCCAGGTCACGTGCGCCCCACGTTACAATATAATAAAACTCTACATTCGAATTTTTTTGCTTCCTTTTTTATCTTCTTCTTCTGGCTAATATGAACTATAAGACCAAATGAGACGGAATTTCTTCTGTTGCATGCCTTTTTGTTGGAGAGGGGGAAACATATATTATAATATTTAGCACCGCGTCTTACTACCCGTTCGGGTTATACGCTTTAAGTACTAATTACGCTATTGGATTAGGAATTGGGAAGGTTGAATTAGAGGAATTGAACCCGCATTTGCGTGGAGGGAGAGTGGAAAACCATTTAGGAAAAACCCGCCCCAGTTGACCCGACCGAGATTCGAACCTCGATCTCCCCGTGCTCAGCAGTCGAGCTCAACATGAAAAGCGTGTTAGCCGACTACGCCACTGAGGCGGGTCTGAGGGGGAAACAGGGTAATCTAAATATACATAATCACGCTACATAAGTGAGCGAAGCTGTGTTAAAAAAAACAATTGGTTGTGTAGGTACTTTTTCAGCTATTTTTGTTTGTGTGTGTGTAAATTAGGTATGTTCGCGATAAAATCGAAAACAACTGAACCGATCTAGACAGTATTTTCACTTATGTGTTCCTTATACTTTTATAATGGACATCTTTATCTGATTACCAAACCCTTCCTTCACCTCTTACAAGACATCTTGTGAATGTGAGGAATGCCAGGTCTCCACCGTGGTTCGGATTCCACGTTAAACTGTGGGTCCTTCATTTCATCTCACATTCACCCTACCATTGCACACTAGCGTAAGTGCGTACACCCCGAACGGGTAGTAAGACGTGGTGCTAATAATAATAATAATAATAATAATAATAATAATAATAATAATAATAATAATAATATGGACATCTGCCATATTTGTAGCTGCTAAAACCAATAAAATTGACGGGATTTCAAAGATTCTGTCTTGAACCACGAGATTGATGTATTCTTCTACCACATTTAATGTAGAATTCATGTGTTTTCTGTTTAACTTTATCGCCAAATCAACTGCAAATCCAAAAGGTAACTACAGAATACCATTTATATTCTAAGAGTGGGGATGTAAGAAACGTGAGTTAAAGGCAGTGCTTTTGCAGTTTTTATTACAGGTCTGTCTGTGTAAAGGATAATTGAAAATAGTATTCTTTCCAGTAGGCACCAAACTCGTGAACTATTAAAGGTTTTATCATTATTTAACCTAAGCTTTAAATTTATAGGCAACATCGCAGCTAATATTCTAGAAAAAAAAATTGTCAAATAAGGAGCATATATTAAGAAGGAATGGAGATAGAAAGTAAATGGTTAGATTTACTATGTCCAATTTTGCTTGATTTTATAAATATATTTTGTTTGAGCATTAATAACTTAACAATGCCATTGCCTGTTTATAATTACGATTGTATTCATATTATTATTATTCGACCAATGATATTATATTAAATTTTTCAACATATTTTAAATCATTCGACCTTTTTTATATAATTTAAACAATCCCCCCCGCCCCTCACACTTTTGACTGGTTTAAATATATCTAGGTAACCTATTATTACTAATTCACCATAGTGAATGTTCACTAAGACCATAGCACAATGTCTTTAATCGGTATGCCGTGGCTCAATGGTGTGTCGTGAAGGGTCAGCCAGTGTGCTTACGGAGTTTGCGGCAGTATAAAAAAAACGAGAAAATATTAAGGAATAAAAAAAGATCCTTTAAAATCCATTATCAACATTATTTTTTTAAATAATATAACTATCTTAATTGTAACTATTTAACTTTTAAATATAATCTTAATACTAGGGTTTTTAAATGATAAAATCTCTCTTTTTTTAAACTATTGGTGAGCTTGGACAGTTAAAACACCTTGTTCAATGGGCCGTCTGTTGGACATGTTGTTTCTAAATGTCAACCTCAGTGGTCTTGGGGTGAGGTGCTTGCTTCAGGAACCGATGTTCATGGGTTAAAATCTGGCCGGGATCAAAGGATTTTATTGAGTGGTAAAAATTCGTAACACAATTTCCTTCGGAGAGGAAGTAAAGCCATCGGCTCCATGTTGATTGTAGCATTTAAAAGAAAACTGTGAGAACCTTTTCCGGAAAATTCGGTAGTCCCTTTCACTCTCGCTCATATAAATTATCGTATACTGATATAATCAGGCAGTTTAGAAAGTGCACGTTATTTACCTCAACAAATTAATCACAAATAATTTTTAAATCTCTTCCTTCTTTTATTATTATTATTATTATTATTATTAATTTGTTGCTGCATGCTATGATAAATTCTTTAGTAACCGGATTTATTATGACTATGACAGAATTCGAAACCTCTTAGGGCTCCAAACTCTCTTCTCGCGTAGACTTTATTGTGATCCACTTTTTGTTTTTAATATTTTCAATAACAATATTTATTGCAAATTTGCCCTTGATCATGTAGGCGTTCATATCCCTTCTCGGGCTTCTCGTAATCTTAAATTATTTTTTCTAGATAGCTCTTATAAGACGAGCCCTATAGGTCGTTGTATCCATAGCGCCAATTCTAGATTTGTCGAATTCGACTTTTATCATAAAAGGAAAGCTAAACTCAGAGAGTTATTTAAGGATGTCCCATATCAATAATTTATCATGTAGAGGTTCTGCCTATATTATTTAAACTTACAATATTCTGCTCTATTTTTTGCATTATGTTACTGATTACTATTTAGTTATTTGTTTTTAATGTTACTTTTTTACTCATATTATTATTAACTACTTTTTATCTCGTAACTATTCATCAGTATATAACATTATTTAGCCATATTTTGTCTATCATTTTTTCTTGTGTAAATATATGTATTATAAGGTATGTACGTGTGTACTTTTCAGTGCTGGCCTGTTATAGGTCTTACGACTGTTGGCCAGCACTATAATAAAGGAAATTTAGATTGAAATTATTATTATTTAGCACCACGTCTTACTACCCGTTCGGGTTATACGCTTTAAGTACTAATTACGCTAATGGATTAGGAATTGGGAAGGTTGAATTAGAGGAAGTGAACCCGAATTTGCGTAGAGAGAGAGAGAGAGAGTGGAAAACCATTTAGGTAAAACCGCCCCCAGTTCACCCGACCGAGATTTGAATAGTGCGTTAGCCAACTACGCCACCGAGGCGGTTCTCCCTTCAAAATTGTGTTAAAATGTAATAATAGAATTTAATTTGGAAAAGATGTTAAAATTTGGAGTTTAATATAAAGTCCAAAGATTAACTAGTATATCAGATATAAAAAAAACTCTGGATTGAGTAACAAAATAGAATGGATTGACATTTAGGGAACCTCACTATATATCCATTCTATTTTGTTACTCAATCTAGAGTTTTTTTTATATCTGATATACTAGTTAATCTGGACTTTATATTAAACTCCAAATTTTAACATCTTTTCCACATTGAATTCTATTATTACATTTAGAAGTTGTTTCCTTACTACATTCCATTATGTTTTTCAAGAATTGTGTGAGTTACCTAGGCAGTCCCCTTAAAGCACTTCCTTCTATGTTCCTAAATTGAGTGTTGATGAGAGTTTGGCCCCTCCATGCTGTTCGTGGGGGTGTGAGACCCACCTGTGAAGTTGACCGAGGCGGCCAGGGCGTTCATGATGAGAGTAGCACCTGTAGTCTGCTCCCCTAGTCGCGACAAGACGTCGTCGAACAGGAGACCGAACGAGCCGTACTGGCCCGTCGTAGAGATCTGAGCAAACACACAATAGATAGACACACACACACACACCTTTCGTGATACATACATAGAACATTGATATGGCTTTTAAAATATATCCAGCCCACTTAGGTGGACGTATGGTCTAACGCGCTGCTCTCGCAGTAGACTAAACTGCCGATGATGGGGAAATCAAGGGTCAAATATCAGTTGGGTATACTGAGGGTGGTTTTTCAAAATGGTTTTCCACTCTACCTCAACGCAAATTCAGGCTCACTTCATCAAAATACAACCTTACTAATCGCTAAAACCATTAGTATTATTAATACATAAGCGTATAGCTAGGTAACTGAAAGCTAGAAAAGGTCACCAGATCTACTCCAATGTATCCATCCGCCGAACTATATGCTTTGCAAGACCATGTGTTGAGTTGTTGTCACTTTTGGTGGTCGAAACTTTCACAACAAACGATTTTTTTATTAGTTTTCTTTATTATACCCATTTTTACAGATTATGCTAGCTGTCAGCTACCACCACTCCTATGTAGCGATGCGAAAAAAGTATCGATACTTTTCTTTCGATACTAGTATTTTTAATTAATACTCACACTCCGGTATCAGATCGGTATCAAAAGAAAAAACTTTGTTATCTTCACTCTTGCTGGGATTAAATGTTCACTAGGGTGGACTGAGGGGAAGAACAAATGACAATATTTCTCAAATCTCAGTTCTCACCCATTTCTGCAGAAGCAACTCTATCACTTAATCTCTTTTTTTGCTCATCATATATCATGACTGTTCTTACATCTGTGTTTATCAACAGAGCCTGATGCCCGACTGGGCAAAGGGGTGACCAGTCTACTACCCCTTTATTTATCAATGAGAATGGTCATCACAAACAAAACAAAATAAGCTTTTGTATAGCTAAATGAACTAAATGAACTCTTTTAACTAAAGGGTGCCCCAATCAGACAAAGCAGAAATATTTATGTGCGTTTCGATACCGATACCTACCGTTATCGAAACTTTTCTTTCGATACTAGTACGGTATTCTTCCTAAACTTTTAATGGGTACAGTATCAATACTTTACTTTCGATACCACATCTCTATAGTCCTATGGTGAATGGACTTCTAGTCGGCCGTCCTGTAACTTATAATAAGTATGTGTTATTGTAAATATGCATTCTGATTCTGTGTATATTCTGTTGGATATGTTGGTCGGATTTTGTCTTCCAATAGTAATAATAAAAATCTATCATGATTTGTGCAAATACACATTACCTTTGTAATGAATATGAACCTCAAAATTCACTTACAAAGATGAGGGCCATCCCAAAAGCAACCATCCACCCCCATCCTCCTTCGGGAGGCTGCAAAGGCTGCTCCCGGTCTTGTACCTGACCCTCTTGACCTTCATACTGTGTGGGAGACCTTGTCCGAGTCACTCCATTTCCGGAGTGGGTGTTACCCCCCATAGGGGAGGGACGGGCTACGACCCTTCTTGAAGATCCTCAGTTTTCTAGCAACCTTCAGTCATCAGAGGGTCCCATGTGTGGTCCAAGACTCACAAGCATCATACCTGCAACAGTTTTATGGACCAGTGGTTAGCTCGACCATACATGAGTTATTAAAACATACCCTTTAAATGTCTGAATAGACTAACACCAATACAATCTAGATAACCTAATACAACCCGCAGTGGTGGATACAGGGACCAAGAGGTCAATCTAATCTAGTTTGGTTTATCAGTGAAAGGGGGTTTTGGTACTTGAATATTGGACGGCTGAATTGAGGTTATATTATTTAACGGGCTCCCCCTCCCCTCTTCCTTCACGTGAAAAGGAAGTACTTTTGATCTAAATTATACCTCCTTCCTCCCTACTCCATCGGTGTAAATATGCAGATTGATCCGATGAGTGTTATGACTCTTTGCCAAAATACAAAGTTTAACACGTTTTTTAAATATTATAAATACTGTTGAAGTGTCATTTGGATACTTTTCTAAATAATCAGCGAACTTATTGAAGCATTTATCTGAACATGTCATCAGTTTGTTTATGCCAACCGCATGGATCTCTGTCAACTGGTCATAAAGCCAGCCTTACCTTCTAGTTCGTAATATGTGTTGACATATCTTGCCAACAGAAACTTCTTCAATGATCCGACTAGATATAATCTGCCGAGGGAACGATGGGAGCTATAGATAAAATAATGCAAAGCTTGTCATTTCCATGTTGGGATTTTCTGGGCCGTAATCCATGAACACTACTTATAGACATAAACGTTTCGCTTCTATCCTTTCTCCTAGATTACCAACGGCATTATGGCCTTTGGATCGAAAAAAAAGGGCACTTATAGAGTAATACAACGTGAACATTTCCAATGAGTGCACCATTTTTAAATGGTTGTTCATACGAATACGCCATCTGCCTGCGAAAACAGAAAGATATATTGTCCACTGAAGGTATACCCCATTAGGGTTTTGTATTTTATATTTTTGCTGGAAAAAACACATGCAATTACTCTACCAAAATTATATATTTTATTTTTTTAATATGTATCTCACAAGGATACTTTGCACATTTATTCTTATCAAACCACTCTCTATTGACCGAGTTAACCAGGTTCTTAACAAAATTCAAGAAAAGTTTCTCACTAATTTAATTCAAAGCACCCCAAACTTTTCATTATTAATAATCCTAATCTATGTAACCTACAAACAAGGTGATATATGAAGGAAACACGATAACATTAGAGAAAGAATGGAATAGCACACTGTGATAAAGGGGGAAATATCTTAAGTACAGGCGGTCAGAGTCAAACGACGGATTTCCTAGGTCAGAGAAAAACAATGTTAGTAGGAGCAGTCAAAGTTGATCCTCGATATTTAATAATAATAATAATATTTAGCACCGCGTCTTACTACCCGTTCGGGTTATACGCTTTAAGTACTAATTACTCTAATGGATTAGGAATTGGGAAGGTTGAATTAGAGGAAGTGAACCCGAATTTGCGTGGAGGGAGAGTGGAAAACCATTTAGGAAAAACCACCCCAGTTCACCCGACCGAGATTCGAACCTCGATCTCCCCGTCCTCAGCAGTCGAGCTCAACACGACAAGCGCGTTAGCCAACTAACTACGCCACCGAGGTGGGTCTCGACAATAATGATTTATGTTATTCCTCACCAGTGGTCACACGTTCTAAGACGTTACTTTCATAAGAGCCTGTATTTCCAGTGACAAGTAATTTGGGTCTCGAATCCCGGCTGGTTGTATTGAGAGTGTTTTATTTCTAAAGGCTTCCCACTCTTCCTCCACGAATATTCGTGTGTTTATTCAATAAACCTTAACTTTCTCATTCATATCCTATTGAAGCAAATGTACACTTTTACTAACACATTATATGACGACGTAGAACAAGGTGGGGTCGAAACCATTAAACGATTAATGACTTGAAAATTAACAATTTAGTTGAAAAGTAAATATTTACCAATTAAATACAGTAAAAACAAACTGCATACTTCACTTGTTCACTTTTTGAAGATAATGTCACTGATGAGAGCTCCACCGGACGTCAAGTAAACCTCACCACGTTGTCCATCACTCTCCTTAGCATAGATCGTATAATTGTTTCTGCCCCACCCTGTATAATCGAGATTTAATAAAGATGATATGTAAAATAATATATCTACCATTTATAAATATATTTCGCTGATCCTATTCCAAGTATTCCGGCTCCGGAATGTATAATTTATAAAAAATGTATTTAAAAAAAACTTTATTATAATCCACTGCAAATCTACTTGTGTTATTCTTTAACTAAATGAAAGCTTAGATTTTACGTCAAAAACAAGTTTCTTTAGAGCAGACTAATTTCATTGTTGTTTGAAATATTTCAGGTTAGGATTAAGATTTTTATAAGCTAGTTTCTATATTACGATGATAGTGAAGAGAAATTATTTTAAAATACTCCTACTAGTTAAATTATAGATTTCATTGTGACGTATGTGTGTTTTTACAGGGCTCCTTCTCCCGTTTATATATACCATAGAGATTTAAAATTTTATATGGACGCTATTTACCTCGCCATCTTAGTTAGGAAAATCCTAAATTCGAAAACTCCAAGATGGCGGATCCAAAATGGTGGACGAAACATACAAATTGACTCATATTGAGCTGAAATTTGGTATAACTTCCATAGAGTACAAGAGTTGAAACTTGTCTGGGTGTGTTGAACAGTGATATTCTATATTGGATTTATCAGTGTGGCTTTACCATACATACCCTCTCTACGCTAATACGGATCCTCTTCTGTCAGCCACCCTTCTTATTTAAAATCATATAACCAATTTTTTGTACGTTTGAACTTTAAAAAAATCAAATTCATGAATGAATTTTCAAAATATAATAGACTAACACAAAATATTCATTTATAAATATATATATAATAGGTTATACTATATAAATAAATATATATAGAGTATGTATATATATATATATATAGAGAGAGAGAGAGAGAAAGATTCTATAATATATAGTTATATAAAGAGTGTCTTTACATATAAGTTCTTTAACACAAGTGGGGCTGTTAGCACCTGTGACTACACTAATAAATAGCTCCAATCACGTGTGTTTTGATTTTCACAGCGTCTTACATTACGTACAGGATATATGTACTTAATTCAACTAAATGGTTAATAATAAAGAATATTGAATTTGGAGTAATTGTATCAAAATTTTTGAGGAGGGAGAGTGAAACATAATAAATCCAGCTGGGTTTTGGCCCCAACCTCCACATCCCCAGTAAACCAGACTAGACGAGCTTGACGTTTAGTACGCGTGTCCTTCGATGCGTAAAGACGCTCATATTCTACCAGATTTCACATCACGTAGATTTCATTTACATACATCAGGGGTAATGGCACGCGCACAGGGGATCGGGGGAGGGGGGGGGGAGGGACAATTGCCTCCCTGAGATTCTGAGGTTGTATAAATGTTAGAATTAGGCTAGTCCTACCCAAAACTAGCGCTCTAACTAACAGCATTGTATATTATAACTAATAAACTAATTACTAGCGCCCACCACTAGGCCACCTGCTGACGTTAGGGTTGATAGTTTGGCGCATGCGCAAGCAATTCCAAAAGCGTTCTTTATTCAAATCGTCAAGGTCAAGTGTCCACCCACAAATTTGGACGAATTGAATCATTTTTCTTATGCTGTATCTTATCTTCAGGCGACAAGTATTGCCTTAAAAAGCGTATTTTGAGGCTTTAATTTAATAAATTTCCCGAGACCACCCGACCCCCTGGTTTGCTCCCCCCCCCCCTCGAGAAAAATCCTGTCGGTACCCTTGATCAGGGGCTTGAACTTAGTACTTCCAGAGGGGGTCAGTCGATGTTTAAACTCTGCAAAGAGCCAAATATCAGTAAATCAAGCCTAACTTTCCCCACAGCGGCTACCTAATTGTCTCGAGAGTGTGAACAGAAGTTTAACATGATGGTGACATGACGTAAAACAGCCAACTCATCAGTATGCGAGAATACTGCTAATTAACATGTCAAGTATCTTACAGCGTTAAACAACCGAGTGGTTGTATTTTTAGTCATCAACAACAATGCTCCATTGTAGGTTCTCCAAAACTTTACCTCATCCATGACTTGGAGAACCTTTCAGATAAAGCGTATTTCTAAATTACTGTAGATTATTTTCATTGTTACTTTCTCTCAACACCTAGGAGGGGAAGTATTCTGATCGTAAACAAAATCAAACTCCTAATTTCGATAAATGTCGACGTTTCATGACGCCCTGAAACCAAAAAAGTTGTTTTCGCAATGCCCTTCTGTCTCCACCTTGGGCTAGAACCTAAACCATTTTACCGATCCGGCTAAATTTTGGTAGTTATAGTTTTTATAATGTCCCCCCGAGGGATTTTCGTAATTAAATATCCAACCCTTAATTTAAGGGTAGTTTACAGAATGGAAAAAATAGAAAAATCTATTTTCTCGAAAATTTTTCTAACGATTTTGTTTAAATTTTATATCTGGACACTGTTTATCTTTATAAACAAGATGGCATCTCTCATTTTCTCATTAAAATAACTTTGAAGGTACTTTACATGAGGTATTTTGTTCCCATTTGCATCATTTTTCCGCAACTATTTAAGTACTAAATAACGTAGGACATATCATTGTAAAGTTGTGGTAATATTTAAAAAAAATCTTTTATTTGAATTTATGAAACAAATAATTTCTGAGCTATAATCAAATATATATATATATATATATATTTTAATTCAGGTCTTTGAAAATGAATTTGATTCTTATGCTCTTACCCGCCTCGGTGGCGTAGTTGGCTAACGCGCTTGTTGTGTTGAGCTCGACTGCTGAGGACGAGGAGATCGAGGTTCGAACCTCGGTCGGGTGAACTGGGGGTGGTTTTTCCTAAATGGTTTTCCACTCTCTCTCTCTCTACACGCAAATGCGGGTTCGCTTCCTCTAATTCAACCTTCCCAATTCCTAATCCATTAGAGTAATTAGTACTTAAAGCGTATAACCCGAACGGGTAGTAAGACGCGGTGCTAAATATATTATGCTCTTTGGTGGACAAAGATGTTTCTCATTTCTCAATTTTTCTGTAACTGTGGTCCTAGTTACTAATGCCATAGAGTAAGTAAAAGTGTATATTATTTCATTTATTATCTTTGATGTAGTGTTTCTACAACATTGTATAGACATATTATTTCATTTCACAAATCCTGTGAGTTTTAAGTAAATGTATATTTTAAGATAAAGTGGGAGAGGGTCCGTGCGGTGCACCGTACTATTTATCTTCATTTACTTGAGGTATTTAACGTGCACTTTGCGAACCAACTGATTATACCAGCACACGACTTATGAACTAACTTAAATGTAGAACAGATATAACACCCAGACTCATCGGTAATTCCTAACTGTCAAAGGGGCAACCTATTTACAAACAATGATAAACTTTTCGGCCATGCAAGGAATCGAACCCACGACCCTTGACTCAATAGACAGACCCACTACCGACTGAGCTAAGATTCCGGACTACTGTAAAGTATTCAGCAGGGCCTTACGTTGTACCCGGACGAATCATTTTACCATCCCAACCTCTATCAATTAATTTTGCTCCAAGCTTACACCAATGGCCGCATGGTCTAAGGTGTCACTCTCACGTTTGACTAGACTGCCGATGACAGGGGAATCCGGGCCTCAAATTATGGTCGGGTGTAGTGAGGGTGATTTTTTTTCTAAATGGTTTAAACTCTCCATCTACGCAAATGCGGGTACATTAACTTTAAATTCAACCTTCCTCAGCCTTTACTTAACTCGTTAGTGTAATTAGTAATTATATATAATCTGATCAGGTGGTAAGATACAGTGATAAAAAATTGCTTTAAACACGGTCTTATGATAATGGGAGGAAATTATTAAAATAAAAAAATTAATGGATTTCCATTTTTATTATTACTATTGCTAGTCGAATTTGTCTACAAATTACATATATTACATTATGTAAGCCGTAAGCTTAGTTGAAACTAATAAGATTATGTTATTCGAATTTCTGTAAAATCTAAGGTTGAAAAATTATAAAATAAAATTAGAGCCCGTAACCTATAAAATTTTAATGTATTTCTAAATTTAGTTTTAAAAAAAATTTTTGAACAACAAAACAAAGGTTACCAAAACAGATCTTATATATTAAGGTAATTCAACCATCCAATTAAAGCTTGAAACAGACACTTTTTTTTAATATAAGATTCCAAATTTTGTGTGTAAATTAAAGGGTTCGTCTTATGGTTTTACATATGAGGTCTACTCCTTTCTTTTTGTAATAATAGGATACTTAGTTAAAATTATTTCTACTTGTGATAATGGAAATAAAGATTTTTTTTTAATTCGGCCTCCACAGAATTTGTAATGGTCTGTTTGGACCATTTGACCAAACGAGCTCAACACGTCTGTTGTTCATCATAGCGGGTCCAACTCAGCTCCCGGCTCGCGAGGTTTGGGAGTAAAAGTGAAAGAAAAACCACCTACAATATGCCAAAAATATGTTCAGCGCATTCGTATTTGAAAGGTTACTCGAAATTTTATACGGTAACAATGGGGGACGACAAAACGACAAAGTTTCCTATTAATAACTATATTACGACCCTATTATGACAGAATAAAGATTTGTGCACAGTGAATATCTGTAAAGACATTCTAAAATGGTCAAAAATTGCCTTTTAAATGCAGTTTTTAATCCAAATATCATTTAATATTTCAAAAATTCTCAGCGTTAGGAACTTTTATTAACTCTTTATCTTCATTACTGTTTAATCATAAATGATCCACGTGCAATAGTGTTCGTGCATATTTACAATATCTAGCAGACTGGATCAAAAAGTTGATTCGCAGGTGATGCACGCTTTTAATAGGCTGGACTTCCGATTAAGGGTAAGATCAGGGCTCGAATCCTGTTCTCATTTGCAGAGGGTGCTATTTCCTAACTTGAGCAGGTAATAAGACTATGTGCTAAAAATAGTAAACAAAAAACCCTAAAGGGAACACCTGGGCGTACCAAACAAACCATAGACTCGCCTTCTGGTATAGTGACGCGGTCTAGGATTAAAGTGTCAGACCTCTATGCCGGCGTCCGGGGCTCAATCCTCGGTCCCGGCACAGATTTATCTGATTACCAAACCCTTCCTTCACCTCTGACAATACATCTTGTGAATGTGAGGAATGAGAGGCCTCCACCGTGGTTCGGATCCCACGTTAAACTGTAGGTCCTCCATTTCATCTCACAATCACCCTACCATTACACATTAGCGTAAGTGCNGGTTCGGATCCCACGTTAAACTGAAGGTCCTCCATTTCATCTCACAATCACCCTACCATTACACATTAGCGTAAGTGCGTATAACCCGAACGGGTAGTAAGACGTGGTGCTAATAATAATAATAATAATAATAATAATAATAATAATAATAATAATAATATAGTGACAATAAACGTTGTTATATTAACTAATGGATACTCACGCATTCACAGTTACATCCATGTGTCGGCCATATATCATACGACATAACGCAGACAACCATTTACATTTACTCGTGTGTGTTGAATTAAATGATCAATATTTACATTGAAAGAAACATGAGGTCTCTTGTTTATGTTTATCATTAGGAGTATTTAACTTATGCTTTCTGCATCAACTCGTATCAGCACCCAACTTTGCTAGCTACAGGATGTTTCAGTGCGAAGTCCCACATTTTGATTTGTTATAGCTACTGATGCTGACTGATAGCTCACAGCTGACTTCTGACGGTCATCATTTAGGTATATACCTAAATTTTGACTGTCAGAATTGACAGCTGCTAAACACATGTTTTTGCAGATCATTATGGTTCGTCGTAGGGATACATAATTTGGTCTGGTAACTTTTCAAAGCTGTCAGTCAGCACCAAAGAAGCCGCGAGGCTACTGTAAGTGGGTGTGAAGGTGGTTAGATTTTAAGATCACTCAAACAACGTAGCAAATGTAGTTTTTGTTGTTGTTTTTTTGCAAAAGTGCCCCAATGAGCATAAGACGCTCGTGCGTAATAGCATCCGGAAATCACTACACCGATTGTCACAGAAGATCTGCTTTTCTGTGACGATGTGCCAAAGAGCAGTTAATCAGGCAAAAATTAGGCCCTACAGAGTAATAGCTGTATACCAGTTGATGGGTCTAGAACACATCACTCATGTAGATACGTTATTGCAAATTAGTTCCTCAGATTCGTAAGGGGGTGTGGGAGGGGGGACAGATCATGTATTATTATTATTAGCACCGCGTCTTACCACCCGTTCGGGTTATACGCATTTATGCTAATATGTAATGGTAGGGTGATTGTGAGATGAAATGGAGGACCTAAAGTTTAACGTGGGATCCGAACCACGGTGGAGGCCTGGTATTCCTCACATTCACAAGATGTATTGTCAAAGGTAAAGGAAGGGTTTGGTAATCAGATAAATCTGTGCCGGGACCGAGGATTGAACCCCGGCCGCCAGCACAGAAGTCTGACACTTTACCCCTAGACCACCAGAGGTCACCTATATCATGTAATAATGATGATGATGATGTAGTTTACCAATGAAACTAGGTTTTATCTCTCAGGATATGTGAATTCCCAAAACAAGAGAATTGAGTATGAAATATTAATTTTATTCATAATTTATTCGTTGGTATTGGCATTCAATGCTAACAGTGTGCATTTCAATTTGTTATAATTTTAATACTTATACCAAGCCGGTCAAAAGCTGGTTTAAATAAACACAATTATTTCAATATTACACACATTAATAAACCTTAAAATGTATTATGACCAAATGTTTGCACTTTGTATAAAAACAAACAGTTCGAAACCTTAGCTCAATCGGTAGCATGTCTGTCTACAAAGCTAAGGGTCCCGGGTCAGATTTCCCGCAGGGCCAAAATCTTATTGTTGATGAAAATATGGGTTTACACTTTCACATTGATAAATTAACGGCCGGATACTGGATGCTGTGCCTGTCCTTGTCTTAAGATAGATTATAAGGCATATGACAATACGAGAGGCCTAGCAATCCGGTAGGGGAAATTATATATGACTTGAATAAATAAAACTGACCCAGACCCCAGGCTGGAAACAGTAATGGATGTAAGGTAAAAAAGAACCAACACAAAGCACATCCAAAACATTTGATAAGTTTCAAATCTGAAAATATTCGACTTATCACTGAGTGCTGCATTAAGAACTGTTCTTGAACTATCAACGAAAATATATTAATATAAAAATACCAATTTATTTAAAACACGCCAATATATTTATATTTCTTTTATAGTATCCTATGTACCGACTGATTTATTGACATTTTTAATTTATCTAACTACGTTTCAAAGCTTGTTAATAAAATAATTTTAATGATTTTTTTAGCTTTTATTAAACTTGAAAACTGGTAAATTATTATTATTATTATTATTATTATTATTATTATTATTATCAGTATTATTATTATTAGCACCGCGTCTTACTACCCGTTCGGGTTATACGCACTTACGCTAATGTGAAATGGTAGGGTGATTGTGAGATGAAATGAAGGACCTACAGTTTAACGTGGAATTCGAACCACGGTGGAGGCCTGGCATTCCCCACAATCACAAGATGTCTTGTCAGAGGTGAAGGAAGGGTTTGGTAATCAGATAATTTTTTGGCAGGACCGAGGATTGAACCCTAGCCGCTAGCATAGAAGTCTGACACCTTACCCCTAGACCACCAGGTCACCAAAACTGGTAAACAAATTACCACTATTCATTATCGTCCATACTAATGCAATTCAATATATTGGAAACAAAGAATAAATCAGTATATTTTTATCTATACAGCGTCATTGTCGATATATAGGTAAGAATAAGACATAAACGCATATGAGAGTATAACATTAGAATGGACATGAAAGAGTTCGGGTGAAATGAGGTGGACTGGATAGAACGAGCTCAATATAGGGAAAAGTTGTAATGAGGTGGGCTGGATAGAACTAGCTAAAGATAAGGATAGGGTGTAATGAGATGGACCGGATAGAGTTAGCTCAAAATAGGGATAGGGTGTAATGAGGTGGACTGGATAGAACTAGCTCAAGGTAGGGATAGGGTGTAATGAGGTGGACTGGATAGAACTAGCTCAAGATAGGGATAGGGTGTTATGAGGTGGACTGAATAGAACTAGCTCAAGGTAGGGATAGGGTGTAATGAGGTGGACTGAATAGAACTAGCTCAAGGTAGGGATAGGGTGTAATGAGG
>CABFVX010000744.1:120161-130324 GCA_902151425.1 Timema shepardi | reverse complement strand
CGGCACAGATTTATCTGATTACCAAACCCTTCCTTCACCTCTGACAAGACATCTTGTGAATGTGGGGAATGCCAGGCCTCCACCGTGGTTCGGATTCCACGTTAAACTGTAGGTCCTCCATTTCATCTCACAATCACCCTACCATTACACATTAGCGTAAGTGCGTATAACCCGAACGGGTAGTAATACGCGGTACTAATAATAATAATAATAATAATAATAATAATAATAATCCAAATGGCAGGCCGAAGGCCATATGCGGCCCACGCTCACTGAGAATGAGGCCCTCATAGTATTCTGAAGGATAATAAAGGGCCCCTCTGCCGAGATGAGAAAAGAATTCAAATAAAAATATTTATTTAAAAAGGTCTTAATTGAATTTTATCATCCATTTATTAGATTAATAAATATATATATATATATATATATATATATACATATCTATAATGCTAGGTTGTATTGTGAAGGTGTGTGTGCATGCATCTTCCATAACACATTTTGGGGGGGGGGGATTAATCCTAAGCTTTTGTCTTTTTTGATAAAATTTGAAAGATTCTACCAACAAAAAAATATAATTTTTATGTCTTGTGAAAGTGTGTGTGCGTGCATCTTCCATTACGCATTTTTTTGGGAATTAAACCTAAACTATTTTTTAATAAAACTTGAAAATTCTACTAACCAAAAATACTATTATTATATACAAGATTATTTAAAATAGTTGTTTATCAAGTGTTGTTTGTAGGATATAATAAGTTGAGGGGATTGCCAAGTCTATCTTCGGCCCACGGTGCAATCTGATTATCAGATTTGGCTCTCGAGATGGAAAATATTGGACCACCCTGACATAGACAATAGACACGTGGAATAAATCGGAAACTCTCATATTGGGAACTTGAACAGTGATTTCAGCGCTCGGGGTTGTTGTTAAACTAATATCTTTACTATCGATTATCGACTGTTGAGTCGATACTGCGAGATTACACGATAGCAGCGTTCGATTTCGGCCACTTTGAGATTGTGCTGCTCGCGAACTTACACTACGTACACACTATGTGTGAACAAGGCACATTTCAAGTGTTTAGACTACTTATAAGGAATATTCCATAAACTGTTCAAAGTGCAAATAATAATAATAATAATAATAATTGCTATTATTATTATTATTATTATTATTAGCACCGCGTCTTACTACCCGTTCGGGTTATACGCACTTACGCTAATGTGTAATGGTAGGGTGATTGTGAGATGAAATGAAGGACCTACAGTTTAACGTGGAATCCGAACCACGGTGGAGGCCTGGCATTCCCCACATTCACAAGAGGTCTTGTCAGAGGTGAAGGAAGGGTTTGGTAATCAGATAAATTTGTGCCGGAACCGAGGATTGAACCCCGGCCGCCAGCACAGAAGTTTGACACCTTACCCCTAGACCGCCAGGTCACCCAATAATTATTATTAAAAACCAAGAAACGGTTGTATCTTATAACACATTTGTCAACAAATTGTTGCACACATGAATAAAATGCAGACGTGGATAATTTTGTGGGGGCAAAATGACACTATGCCCCTCTTAGTCAGTTTTTGGGTGGACAAAAATCACCTTGTCCCCTCCAAGTCGGCTCCACGGCAAGGAAGTATGAAAATAATTACAAATCAAACTCATAACTTTATTATTTTACGATTATTTGCATATTTATAAAACAAATGCCCACGTCTTATAGACAAGGTCGTCTGCTCTCAAGAACCTGTTTACTAAATTTTTATGATGTTGGTAGTCCTCGTATGCCCACAGCTAGAACCTAGAGAGAGAGAATACAAGCTCTTGTTTATAAACACAGATACAATTAGTGTTGCTATCTATACAGTAGGTCAAGATTAGCGAGACCTGCTTCGGTGGTCGCGTGGTCTTAGGTGCTACTCTCACAATAGGTGAGACTGCCGAGGACGGGTAGATGAGGGTTCGAATCTTGGTTGGGTGTACTGAGGGTGTTTTTTTTTCCCCAAAATGTTTCCCACTCTACTTTAACATGAATGCGGGTACATTTGGAGGTACCTGATACTGCAATCGTGCTGGATTACTAACCAATTGACAGTTGCTTTCTTTCGCCCCGCGGGAAGAATAGATCTTGGTCAACGCCTGGATTCAAACCAAGATCTCACAAAGATTGTCGGTCAACTATTTTAAACCTAATAATAACTGTTCCTGGAATTTTTTACTCGGCGTCTAACTACCCACCGTGCTTATACGTACATTTACACTTTTGATTAAAAGGGAGAAGCTATGTTTAGAAGAAGTGTACCCGCATCTGCATGGAAGGTAAGCCACCTTGTAAAAACCACCCTCCATTAATGTTTAATCAGAGATGATCCACACGCAATAGTGTTGGTGTAAATTCACGATTTTTTGGCGACTGTATCACAGAGTTGATGGTCATGTGACGCACACTTTTAATGTTTATATTTAAATAATTGGATAAATTACGTCTTACTACCCGTTCGGGTTACACGCACTTGGGCTAATGTGTAATGGTAGGGTGGTTGTGAGATGGAATGGAGGACCTACAGTTTAACGTGGGATCCGAACCACGATGGAGGTCTGGCATTCCACACATTCACAAGATGTCTTGTCAGAGGTGAAGGAAGAGTTTGTTAATCAGATAAATCTTTGCCGGTACCAAGGATTGAACCCCAAACCCGTAGCACATAAGTCTGACACCTTACTCCTAGACCGCCAGGTCACCCAATAATTTTAATAAAAATTTAGATCGTACGAATCGTACGATAATTAAGTGATTGAGCACTAAATATCTGTGGTATGTTTAAGCTGGGGTTGTAGGGAAGGCGAGAAAAGGTCAATGTATCTGCAGTTTTTATATCAAAACATTCTTGGTCAAAATTTTCTTTACATCAACATCATATCAAACATTGTTGATTATTGGTCGAGAGTGTCCTGGAATGTAATGACAACTTTTTCTCTACATTAAAAAAGTTTGCCATTTAATGCCGCTATGCTCATGATAGATATTTATTAGCTGTTGAGGTTACCATATGAATAAAATTAAACTTTAAGTTCCTACCGGAAGCATATTTTTTTTATTTGGTCAAAAAAAAATAGATAAAAAACTGCAAAAACCCTGACCTTTTCTTGTGTCCCTTACATACCCAGCTTAAGGTTACACTTTAAGACCAGCCTTACGATTTTATATTCAAAAGGTTGCACCAATTATATCCATTAAGTTTCCCCTATAATTTCCAATGAAAAAAATAAATAATAACATATGTAGATTGTGTGTAAGTTCTCTTACATTATTTAAATCACAGTTTATAGTTATATTTAAAAAAAACTATCTGCTAAATACATTAAATACTTTATTATTCCTAAACTTTCTTGGCCCTTTTTAGTCATGGTGCTGTTAGCTCTATTCCTCTAACTTCCGCAAGCCCCCTGCCCCTCAAAATGCAGTCTTAATATTACCTTATTCGTGTGCCGGCCTTCCCAAAGTAGGTTTAATGGTTGAGCCACTGTTTTAAAGTAAAACTATCCCAAACTACCCAAACTACCGTGAAGAAGTGATCGTTTAAGCTTTTTTAATCTATTAGACCGGTTGTGATCCTCGACCTGATAACCTGAAATGCTTTATCAAGGTCGTTAGTCTGGTTATTGACCACACGCACAAGTTGTTTTTAATATCAAATAAATCGCATTGACCTCCCTCTATATCGTTATCCCCAACATCTTATTTCAGTGGGTGGCGTGTCTGTATACAGAGCTGAGGTTCCCGGGTTTTATTCCTGGCATGGTCGAAAAATGTATCAGTGGTGAAATGTGGGTTTACCATTTCATAGTGATGAAATAACGGCCGGGGACTGGGTGTTGTGTCTGTTCTAGATTTAAGTTAGTTTGTGTAACGTGTGCTGATATAATCTGTCGGTTCAGGAAGTGCACGTTGAATACTTCAAACAGATAAATACATATATATATATATCACCAGTGTGTTTATGATAATCTGGTTGAGAATGTGTTTTAAGTCTACGTAGCTGAATTTAAAACTACTCTTACTTTTAGTTATGTGAACTGTAGAAATCGCTCTCTCCATTTAAAAATATGCCAAGTACGTGTCTTTATTATAGTCATAAGATTCGTAAAATATGTTATAATTTTAAAAATATGTTCTAGGCTCGATCGACTACCCTAATAAATTAAAACACTTGAGATGAGCTATTAAATGAAAATCCTTTCAAGCGGCCACAATATTGAAATGGAGACTGGAAATAAAAAATTATATATATACATAAATCGTTTGGTCTACGTTCAAAGAACTTCTCTGACAAATTTCGTTAAATTTGGCCAAAACATTTGACAGTTATTGTATGTCGAAAATCCGGAAAGACAGACCTATAGACGAAATTCCCAAAGTTAAAACAGAACCTCACTTCAATTGGTTAATTATCACTCGTAACTGATAATTGAGTTTTTTGGATTTAGTTCGGTCTAGATTAGGTATTTTGTTGCTAAAAGTATTTGGCGTACATTTCTTGAATCGACTGACTAAATCACCACAATTTACGAAATAGACTAACTATTAACTATGTGGTAGATATAATACCTATTTCTGCAAGTCATCACTCTTCATTCCTGTAAAAAAAAATATATATATATTAATTTCACTAATCGTAAATATTCAGGACATTTTTTGGAGCAGAACCCGGTACTCTCAGTCCAGCAGGAAGATTTGCTTCCGAGTTGAGTTAAAAAGTTGGACAAATGATAGAGTTTTAAATAGATATTCATAAGCTACACTAAGGCATAAACTAGTCCATCTCTAAATGTATTCCTAAGATACACAAATACACAGATTTAACGAATGTATTAATTATTATTATATTATTCTATCAACATCTTAAACTAATTGAAGCAAAACCCGCAGCCAGACCAGTTAGGAAACCCTGGTCTTAGCTCATGCGGTCATCTTTGCTGGTAAGCATGTTAGTTAAGAAAAGGAAAAAAAATCTATAATTTTCTTACTGTACTAAAGATTGAGTAATATTCAAAGTCGCGTGCTTGGGGCCAATGAATTGAACAGCTCTATTACCAAACATTCTGTTACAGCGAGCGTGCGTGATTAGCAATAGCACAAAATAGTTATTTGTATATACCCGGAGGAACAGTTATTATTATTATTATTATTATTATTATTAGCACCGCGTCTTACTACCCGTTAGGGTTTATACGCACTTACGCTAATGTGTAATGGTAGGGTGATTGTGAGATGAAATGAAGGACCTACAGTTTAACGTGGAATCCGAACCACCCACGGTGGAGCCCTGGCATTCCCCACGTTCACAAGATGTATTGTCAGAGGTTAAGGAAGGGTTTGGTAATCAGATAAATCTGTGCCGGGACCGGGGATTAAACCCCGGTCACCAGCACAGAAGTCTGACACCATACCCCTAGACCACCAGGTCACCCTACAGTTGTTAAGATCCCACTTGCTCGTAAAAGAGAAATAGAAGGGTTACCCCAGCATCTTGATAGTAACTAAATTAACTACAGCAGACGCCATTAAAACCCACTATAAATACTAGTGAAGTGGCTAAAAAACGTGAAAGTATTTTTAAAATTGAAATATTAATCAAGTAAACATTTGTGGAATCAAGCCACAGCCGATCTGGTGTAGTTATTCTTTAAAAGAAAATGGGATGAGCAAAATATTTATAGATAATTAATTTGTTTTAGTATATTTATATCTTATTATCCTTTATGTTATACCTTTTACATGTTCTTATCTATGTGCCCTATTATTCTTTACAATTTTCCATTTTTTCCCTTTTGTGCTTTTTTTTGTTTCCTCTTTTAGGAAGTTGCGTTGCGTGTTTCACACTCCTCCTCTGATGAGTTCCGATAGAATGAATCCTAGGTCGGGGGATTCGGTGGTGACGATCAATTTTCTTCAAGAGGTAGCCATTACTTACCTGTTTGTCAAATGGCAGCAATGTAAAATGTGACCTGTGTTCTTCATTTTCATTTTAAAATCCATTTTGTGTTCGTCCTTTTTATATGTTTCTATCCACCTTTCCCATATCTTCTTCAAAATATAATACAATTACCTCATAAAGCGAAAAGAGGTTTTTCTTTTAGAGATACCGTATTAAATAGTTATTGTAAGGATAAGATGTTCGTACGACCCATTTTAACCGGGCCCAGATTAGTAGGTCATAGTACTTGTTGTAATGGAAACTTTAATAAATAACAATAACGATTAAAATAATAAAAGCTATATTTCTACCACTATTGTTCCTACTAGAATTAATGATGACAATTATATTAATAAGCAACTATCATAATAATAATAATAATAGATAAAACAATAATATTCAAAATCATAACTATTTATAGTTTTAGACTTAGTAATAATAATTATAAAAATATCAACTAAAGATAGAAGTTAATTTAGTAATAAAAATAATCAACATATATTTAATCCCGGGTAAATACAATTATTGTTAAAAAGATGTAACGAGAGAAGTACTAAGAGACACGGATAAACATGGACACACCTTTCCCAAAAGTTCTTTTTCATACTAGATATATACATTTTTAGTATTTTAGTTTAAAAATTAAAGGTTAAGAGATAGAAATATGATTCTTTTAGAGGTATGTGCTTTGTAAAATGTATCTTATAAACTTGAAGAAAAAAATATACCTATATTGTTTCTTACAAACCTCTCAAAGCCCAGAAATAATAAAAACAAAACAAAAAAACATAGTTATTTTAGTAATTCAAATAGCTAATAGTTGAAGAGCACAATTTTCTATAGTTACACTTTTATCAAGCTTAAGAGTCTTGAAACAAAGAAAATTAATGTGTGCATGAGCCTTAGCAAAGCTTTAAACAAGTCAAATTTACATTTAGCTAACATATTCTTTGATAAATATGTAAAGTAATAATATTATATTCATATTTATGTAGGCCTACAAACGAAATTAATTTCTCAAATTTAATTCTTTCCTTGATCCCTCAGCATTTACAAAATCGATATTTTTCCATACTTCAAAGCTAAAGGTACAGTACGTATCCACCGAAGGAACATTGAGGCACGTTTTGTCTCTGTTCCATGTTTTTGAATATGTTCCTCAATGTTCCAGTAAGTTGCATAGTGTTCACAGTTACAGAAAAAATTTGCTGGTTATTGAATGTTTCCGTGCGAATCTGTAACATAAAAATAATCAACTGGCAAATTGTGAATATGTCATTTTTGGAGCCCGAAATCAAGTCAGTTCACTAAATGACTGGCCACTTCTATCTTAGACCACCAAAGTCAGCCAAAGTACGAAATATACAATAATCTATCAGCAGTTCTGGCTTTGGCTGGCCAGTTTTAGATATGGCCGTAGGAAACTGCTCAAAGCATGTAAGATAATTATAATAATTTATCATTTCACTTTTCATTACCACTTCACTCAATTAATTATTATGATGGATGAAAAGTATAGTTACTATTGTAATGCCCATAGGTTAGTCTAGGTTAGGTTAGGATGGGATTGTGTTGTGTCATACTATCCAGCACCTCGGGTACTGGACAGGATGTTATGGTCAATTCGCGCTTTGGCTGGCCATAAGAAGAATTTAAATTTTCTCCCCATCAATACCTTACGATTTGACTGGACCAGCTGGCCAATGTGCGAAGGGCCCAGCCAATTCACGAAGTGAAGGGTTTTAGGATTTGACAATAACATATATAACCCCTAGTTGGAACATCTTGTTTCCGTTGTGGAAATAGTGAGTCGCCGGTTGCAGTTTAGTATTTATGTTTTCTTTGAGCAGACATGTCATTTAAATCGAGTAATTACACATTGACACAATTAATGGAATTGTACCAAAGTTATCTAATGTGTATTAAATCTAATCCTACTGCCATAAAATATAAATTTTGATATGAAAAAAACTAATGTAAATGGGCTAAATTATGTGAGGCTACTGGTTCATATGTAACAAATGTAAGAAGAAAAATAACGAGTATGATTGTGCAGTTTTACGAAGAACGCAAAAAACATCGTTTGAGTGAATAAAAATCTGGAGCTGATGCAACTACTCTCTTCAAAATGGCTTGCCTATAATTACTTGCTCTTTCTTAAGGACAAAAACGGAACTCGTCAAGGCAATGAAAAGAGGCTTAATGAAAGTGAGTTGATTCAGATCTTAAAATAAATAATTAAAGATGTTGCTCCGAGTTCTACAGGGTGGTCTTCTTCATCGTCGAAATACATCTCGACTAAATGAGTTGACTCAGTGGAGACAATTTGTTCCCACAACCACGTGAAACATAAACAACCAGAAACAAACTGAAAGCTTCCTCAAGTTGGGTTGCTCTAGTGGGGACAAAAGGTTTATGCTTGTTGACATAGGTTCCTAGATTTTGAAGAAAATAAAAAAGCAGCATTTTATGGCAACAAAAATTTCCTAATTTTTCCATAGGTGAGTATGCACTCTAATATTAGCCGCTATTTATTTCTATACTGTACTAAAATGTGTTAAACAAAGATAAAACACAAAGGTAATGTTGAGTGCATTCAACACTAACAATGAAATAAAACTAGAAAAAACTGGTAGAATGAAAAAAAAATTGCCAAATCATATTTTGTAATTTTGAATGATGCCAACATTTTCATTTACCCAGATTTAAGAACTAACAATGGGGTTGTCAAAAATGTGTCAATAAGATCGATTCTCGATTCTTTCGATATCAATAATAATCGAGGAATCTTTTATAATAATGGTGGTAAATAAAATTTTAGGATTTTATTAAATATAAATATTATCTCGGTGTAAAAAGTCATTAAATAAAACGAATAAGATAGCCGAAGTTATCATTATCAATTTTAGTTGAGGATAACACCATCAAGATATCGTATTCTGAAAAATTGAAAAATGACACCTGGACACGGGTTCGATTCCCGTCTCCAGGTGTCATTTTTCAATTTTCAGAATATTATACATTAAATAAAAACTTATATTTTGCTACTAATGGTAACCAATTAACTCAAACTTTGTATAGTGCTTTGACTAGAAACATTACAGCCAAATCTCTTGTTCTTAAACGTTAAGCAATTGACTTTAATCACCATACAACTTTATGTTCAAACACAAAGGCCCAGGTATTATATTTCTTTTTTAGCAATTATCTTTGTGTAAGGAAAATAGGTTGCACTTTTTGGATTAGGAAATTAGATCTGTTCAAGGAACATTTAGAAGAAAATTGTAATATTATAGTTGGTACAAATATTTCAGGCAAAGAATCGTACCGTATGCTATAAACTAAATTGTTTTGAATTTTGATATAGTTAATTCTCATTAAAATCTATAAGATTGTCTATTATTCACATATAAAGTTGAAGTAGTCAATTTTTCTAAAATAATTCGTGTCATTTGGCATATGTGAAATACAAACACAATAACTACTTTCAACTTTAAAAATGTATTGATACTCATTACTATGTTCTAAGTATACTTTTATGAAAACACGGCTCGCGATATTTTGGTGTTTTTTCGTTTCTACATCTTGTCAAAATGGCCACCGCACGGGTGTAAGTGACTGGGCAGCTACTACTCCTCTGTGAATCCCTTCTTCTTGTAGAGTGATTGTTGGTAAGTTGGCTGGGTCCTCGGGGCAAACCGCCGAGGCGGGATCTAACTAGCGTCAGAACCATCCAAGGTTAGCACCTACTGTGGCAGTAAAAGAAAAATGCTGGAGGGGCCGTTTTTTATGTTGGAGTGAATTATTATTGAAAAAAAACAACTTCAAAATAAATTTAAAAGTAACCTCGTCCCTCATATATTAAAAACTCTCGAAGGTCCATTCACTTGAACCCAAATACAAAGGTCAGGAAGACTTTGATAGTAGACACAAGTAGAACCTGTGTTTTTAACCAGTGTCCGGACTTTAATGAGCTAACTATTAGCAAAAACTTACTTATATAATGACAAAAAAGAATTCTAAGAAATTACTTCAAATCGATAAAAATGACCTAGAAATATGAACAAAAACTCGTAATGAATGCACGCACTTTACTTATAGAAGATAAATAATACGAATGCAATAATAACACTTTAAACGCTTACATTCTTTTATATATATATATATATATATATATATATATATATATA
>CABFVX010000744.1:84970-119635 GCA_902151425.1 Timema shepardi | reverse complement strand
AAGCAGTTATTTGTTTTATATATATATATATATATACATATATATATATACGAATGCAATAATAAAGCTTTAAACGCTTACATTCTTATATATATATATATATATAAGAATGTAAGCGTTTAAAGCTTTATTATTGCATTCGTATATATATATATGTATATATATATATATATATAAAACAAATAACTGCTTCAAAAGTTAAAGCTACACCTCCCAACACAACCCTCTCCAGCCTAGTTGCGTTATCTAACAAGGGATGTGTATTTTTAACCATTCAAGCCAAGAGGGTACAAATAATATTGCCTATATTATCGTAGATCTCGGTGCTCTTGGGATAAAGGGATCGCCTCAGGACCCGATCTTCATGGGTTCAATCTCAGCCGGAGTCAACGGATTTTTTCTTGAGCGATAAACATCTGTTGCACAATTTCCTTCGGAGGTGAAGTAAAGCCGCTAGCCCCATGTAGAGTATGGCATGTAAAATAACTCCGGAAGTTATCTGTAAATACATTTCCGATAAAATTGGTAGACTTTTTAACTCTCGCTCAGAGAAATTCTCGTGTTCTGATATATCTATCTTTTATATATCTCGGTTCAGAAAGTGCACGTTAAATACTCCAAATAATTTTTTTTATATAATTATATATATATATATATATATATATCTTCTCATTCCAACAACTATGTTAAAAAAATGTATGTTTGAATATTTACATATTTATAAAATATTGATAGTGTTTAAAAATATAATTATTCAATATAAATGCCTAAAATTGACTCACAAATGACTTATAGAATATATTCTAGAATTTAAAAAATGACACATAATTATCAAATAATAGGCTACCTAAATCAATTAACAAAAGTTTCCACAATCAGTGGGTGGTGAACAGAATGTTTTCACACATGATTATTGTGTGTGGTGTACCAACATAAAATGACATAATCAAAATCGCGCCCTGGTTACTACACTCTAGAGCCAGTTATGACTATCTGCGACTTGTCAATATTCGTATTGTTTAAAGCATCAGTCTCGAAATAGACTGAAATGCTTGTTACGAGGAGATTGGGTTTTAAATATCAGTTGGGTATAATTAGGACTTCACCCCCCTCCTCTAAACCCCCAGTTCCTTATCCTTACCCAATTAGATAAAATTTGCAGATAGTCCGAACAGGTAGTAAAATTTTGTTCATACTACCTTCACTACTTTCATCTCCTTCAACGGCTTTGTATGTGTTATAAATATATTACTATTATTATTATTAACACCGCGTCTTACTACCCGTTCTGGTTATACGCACTTACGCTAATGTGTAATGGTAGGATGATTGTGAGATGAAATGAAGGACCTACAGTTTAACGTGGAATCCGAACCACGGTGGAGGCTTGGCATTCTATAAATATATTAAATAACGTTATAACAATCATCCCCGAGATTAATGCGGAAGAGGTTTCATTTGGTTGTAATTTAATTAACTAATTAATTTTAAGACCTTATGAAACTTGGACGTTCTTGGCAGTGGTGGAACCTGGTTCGGTTGCCCCTTCCCCCCACCTACCATCCCTAGAGGTTAAGATATCTCACCCCCCTTACCACTCCCTTACTTATCTCTCACGTTATGGTGCTACTTGATTGTTGAGAAACTTTCACCTTTTCTTTAAATGTAGGGGATTGTATTATTTATTTAATACATAAATATTGTTTTGATATAGACGGTTAAATACGTAATTAATGCTTTAATATTTTTCACGAGAATCTAATACGAGTATCGAAAGAAAATATCGATACTGTACTCATTAAAAGTATTGGAAAAAAATATCGATATCGAACTAGTATCGAGAGAAAAGTATCGATAGCAGTAAGTATCGGTATCGAGATTTTAACCTCCAAAAAAAGGTTGTTTTTTTTTGTTAATAATAATTTCAACTTTTGCGTTATAGTAATTGTATTTTCATATTTATTTAAACACTTAAAATTATAATGAATTAACCATATTAGAGTATACTTAGTTCTATCGCGTTTATGTTATGTGTTGGGACTATGAATTATGATGAACTAAAAGAGATTGAATGCTAGAGTTGCTTCTTGATAGTCATGCAGAAAATGAATGAGAATTGAGAAATAGTTTCATTTGTTTTACCTACAAAGTCCACCCTGGTAAACGTTTAATCCCATCATTAGTGAAGATAACAAAACTTGTTTCTTTCAATACCGGAGTGTGAGTACTAATATCAGTTAAGGTATCGGGGAAAAAAAGTATCAAGTAAAAAAATACTAGTATCGAAAAGGAAAATATCGATATTAGTAACGTAACGATACTTTTTTCACATCCTTCTACGTATTATTTATTACCCACCTCGGTGTCGTAGTTGGCTAACGCGCTTGTCGTGTAGAGCTCTACTCCTGAGGACGGGGAGATCGAGGTTCGAATCTCGGTCGGGTGAACTGGGGGTGGTTTTTCCTAAATGGTTATCCACTCTCTCTCCACGCAAATGCGGGTTCACTTCTTTTAATTCAACCTTCCCAATTCTTATTACATTAGAGTAGTTAGTACTTAAATCGTATAACCCGAACGGGTAGTATGACGCGGTGCTAAATATTATTATTATTATTATCATCATACGTATTATTGCTCCTCCGAATCCTTTTAACAAACCTTCTGATACCCCCCCACCCCTATCATCCCACTCCACCTGCCTCTGACGCTCTAACGTGACATCCAAACTCCTTTAATGAGATTTTAATTGTCAATAGATTCGGGGGATCCTATTATTACTTTCAAGGTGACCAAAATGCTATACTGTTGTTACTATTTCTTTCCCTTTGGTGCGAACTAAATGAAGCGTCGTATGAGTGTGTTTGGAAAAGACTTATGTGCTCTCGTAAGGACTGCGAGTTTTTTTTNATTCACCCACCCTTACCAACAATTCCTTGAAAGTAATAAGTGTATAATACATGTTTAAATTTACATGCCATAGACTTGTATTCTATGAGAGGCGTTACTGACTTGTCGTGGGGAAACTGTTTTCAAGCAGATTTCTATACCAGACGTATAAATTACTTTTGTATCTGTTTACGATGAAAATAAATAATCTTGTAAACAAACAATGCATAATTTTCATTAGACAAACAGTTTAAAAAACTACAAACCTTTTTTATTAATATTGATAACATCTTACTATATTATTAAAGTTTTTATAGGTATTGATAATATTTATCAAAAGTGACAATTGCTGATAACATGACTTGACACATTAATACGTGAAAGTAGAGCTAGAAACTTTTCTTGGTGTCTTCCTATGAAAATTGGACTACTTAATCGATCGAACATGAGATGACAGGACGAGAAGATTGAATTGTGTCGATTCTGAGCTTTTTAGGCAAAAATTAGTTTAAGAGTAGTTTACCGATGAAATTTTTTTGAAAATTCGCAAGATTTCGGAAGTAGCTCAAATAATTTTGTTTTAAATGTATGTCTGGAGGTTGTGTGGTATACCAAAAACACTGTAGGTCTATACTTGTTTTGG
Organism: Timema shepardi; assembly: GCA_902151425.1. Taxonomy (NCBI): domain Eukaryota; kingdom Metazoa; phylum Arthropoda; class Insecta; order Phasmatodea; family Timematidae; genus Timema; species Timema shepardi. The sequence continues at coordinate 116,106 of CABFVX010000744.1, read as the reverse complement.
GGTAAAAACCAATTTATTGGTACAGTAGCCCCATGGCTTCTTTGGTTCTGACCGACAGCTCACAGCTGACAGCTAAAAGCATTTAAAAGTTACCAGACCAAATTATGTTTCCCTACGTCGAACTTTATGATCTGCAAAAACATGTGTTTAGTAGCTGTCACTTCTGACGGTCAAAATTTAGGTATATACCTAAATTTTGACTGTCAGAACTCAGCTGTGAGCTGTCAGTCAGCACCAAAGAAGCCATGGGGGGTACTGTAGTTTACTGATGAATGATTTTTAAAAAGTTTGGAAATTATTGAAAGTAACAGGGGAAGCCTAGTTGTGCCCCTTACAAAGGATCGCATGCTAAAGGGCACATGGCTCTGGCAGCCGATAAGCTTGGAGCAGGAATTTATCTAAGGTGCGGCAGAATATAAGACCAAATTCCCTTTTGGGTCTTATCTTCCTTCTCGAACTGAGGAAATACCCCCACCACTCTATTACTTTCCCCACCCTGGAGGAGAGTTAATACCCCCACCACTCTATTACTTTCCCCACCCTGGAGGAGAGTTAATACCCCCACCACTCTATTACTTTCCCCACCCTGGCGTGTGACACTCTTTTGGTCGATTGGTTTTCTGTATTCTGGAATACAAACAAAGCAGAGACCGGTCGGCCGCCTCTACCTCAAGTTTTAGGTTCACAAAGAGTTTGAATAAAGGCTACATTGAATAAGCTTTGTTACTATATAATAATAAAAGGAAGTGTTTGGCTGTGTGTTTGTTTGTTTGTGTGCGATGCCCAGCCAGATCTACGCCACGCAGAGATCTGAAATTTATAACATAGGCGGACGGAAGGGGGTTCGAATGCACCCCGAAGCCGGATTTTAAAATTTATAATTAGCTTCATAGTTAGCCTATTATTAACATCATTATCATTATGATTAGCACCACGTCTTACTACCCGTTCGGGTTATACGCACTTACGCTAATGTGTAATGGTAGGGTGATTGTGAGATGAAATGAAGGACCTACAGTTTAACGTGGAATCCGAACCACAGTGGAGGCCTGGCATTCCCCACATTCACAAGATGTCTTGTCAGAGGTGAAGGAAGGGTTTGGTAATCAAATAAATCTATGCCGGGACCGAGGATTGAACCCCGGCCGCCAGCATAGAAGTCACCTTACCCTTAGACCGCCAGGTTACCCTATTTTTAACAAATGTTTGAAGAATCACGGACAACGCCGTGTGGGATTGCTATTTTCTAATGTACACTACTTAGAGTCTTAGAAAACTGCTTTATTTTTCCAATAAGTTGAAACCAGTTTTAAATCTGCGTTTGATGAAAACATAATTATGTTATGCCTATTGCTTATTGCTATGTTGCTTAGAAATGTTACTAATTATATAATATAATGATTCTCTAGATTTTTAAAATAATTTGGAAAGTTATAGGACTCAGTGGTGGAACATGTAAAACCAAAACACCCGGGTTGGATTTTCGTGTTTATGTTATAATTTTTCATATTTTATTTTTGCCATTGTGTTTCATTAACCGTTTAGGTAACACGAATAAAAACTAATTACGCAAATATGGTATGTATGAGGAAGGTTGAATTTTGAGGAAGTGTATCAGCATTTGAGTGTATGAAAAGGGGAAATCAATTTAGAAAAATTCCCCATTAGTAATTTCAACCCACAATATATTACTGATATCATCATTATTCTGGTATATTGAATTATTTATTCGTGGTAAATATATTCTGAGATTAATTAATTAACTACTATTTAAATAGTGGTAGTATTTCACAATAATGTAAAGTTTTATCAAATGTTTGGTGTTATATTAAGCATCGAGAATAAAATATCTACCTTACAAAGTTAAATAACCTTAATTGATTCATAATTGAATTGTTGGCGAATGAAGTTTGGCAACAGCGCTAGAGGCATTAGTTGGGTGGTAACCTTTTGTGAGGGAAGAATGTTCTTCCCATAAATAGCTAATTTTTTTTATCACCATGTCTTACTACCCGTCTGGGTTTTACGCTCATGTACTTGTCACGCTAAAAGTTTTAGGGATAAGGGAGGTTATATTTAGAGGAAATGTACCCGCATCAGCGCCAAGGGAAAGTGGAAAACAATTTTGTTATAAAAACACCCGACCGAGATTCGAACTTTGATCTCCCCGTCATCGGCAGAAATAAGTAATAGATTGTACAGAGAGTAAATGAATACGTAATCGTTTTCTGACCATTCACAAAGTTATGATTTAGCAGGTTTGAGGTAAAGGTATTTATTTATCTTCCTCCTTAACCTAATTTGACCCTGCAGTATTCATCCTGTACATTGTTTAGTAACCAACACTAGAAACATGTCTTGTACACAACATTGTTGGGCTACTTGAATTAACGTCCATGAAAGCGCACCTGCATGATTGAGTTTTATTGGTAGAAACAAAACAACAACAACAACAACATGGTGTCTCCGCAGAGACGTCATGAAACCCTGACATTGTGACCTTGAAGCTGCCACTCTTGCGCTCTGAGGAAGGTTACATACAACCATCAACTTCCCAAATGTTCTTGTGTAATGAACTAATCAATTGAAGCCATCTGTGGAGCGAAAGATTTCGTGTGGAAGATCAGCACGATAAAACAAAACCTTCCTCACTTTTTACAATACATAAACCTAAGTGTGTGAATAATATAATAATAATAATAATAATAATAATAGCACCGCGTCTTACTACCCGTTCGGGTTATACGCTTTAAGTACTAATTACTCTAATGGATTAGGAATCGGGAAGGTTTAATTAGAGGAAGTGAACCCGCATTTGCGTGGAGGGAGAGTGGAAAACCATTTAGGAAAAACCACCCCCCAGTTCACCCGACCGAGATTCGAACCTCGATCTCCCCGTCCTCAGCAGTCGAGCTCAACACGACTAGCGCCTAAGTGTGTGAACTAAGAGTATTTTTTCCACGGGGTCATAGTGTCCGCTAAGGTTTTACGCATAGGCTATATTATGATGAGGATGAGGAAGATAGAATTTCAGAAGAAATGTACCCGCAATTGCACGGAGGGAGAGTAGAAAACCATTTAAGGAAAACCACCCTCGGCATACTTAAGGGTGGATCCATAGTTTTTTTGGAGAAGATTTGTTTTCATAAAGCCCCTTCAAGTATAGGTATAATAATTAAAATCAATAATGGTTTCAATTAATAAAGATAATAATATTGTTAGTCTATAAAAATATCCTACACCTTTGCTCAGTCTGTCTTCTGAGATGAGGGTTCCGGGTTCGATTCCTGGCATGTCTGAAAAATGTATCATTGGTGAAATGTGGGTCGACCCTTTCACATTGATAAATTAATGGTTGGGACTGGATGTTGTGCCTGTCCTAGTCTTAAGTTATATTATAAGGCATATGAAGCTACGATAGGCCTAGCCAGCCGAAAGTGGGAAATATAAATGGCTTGAATACAAAAAAAACTGACCTACCCAGACAACAGGCTGTAACCAGTAATGGATGTAAAGTAAGATTTCTAAAAATAACTCTTAAGTAATATAATTAATAAAAAGAGGAAATGTAAGAAAAAAAACAAGTTTGATTGGCAAATTGGTAATTTTAAAACCGAAAGTAACTGTTATAATAAAAGTATTAAATGTATGTACGTACATTTTAAAACTAAAATGTTTGATTAGTAAAATAAAAGTTTGTTCTACTAAACTTAGTAATACAATTAAGTAAAAAAAAATCCCACCTCGGTGGCGTAGTTGGCTAACGCGCTAGTCGTGTTGAGCTCGACTGCTGAGGACGGGGAGATCGAGGTTAGAATCTTGGTCGGATGAACTGGGGAGGGGGGGGGTTCCTAAATGGTTTTCCACTCTCCCTCCACGCAAATGCGGGTTCACTTCCTCTATTTCAACCTTTCCAATTTCCCAATCCATTAGCGTAATTAGTACTTAAAGCGTATAACCCGAACGGGTAGTAAGACGCGGTGCTAAATAATAATAATAATAATTAAGTAAAATCTAGTTTTAGGCGCTTAAGCTATTTAAGCTACGTTAGAACTAAGTGGAAAGATTTATTGATTAGATCATGAAGAAGTTGGGGTAGGGTAGAAGGGTATAGAAAGTATTGTGATCACCAAAAAAATCTAATTCAAGATTTTGATGAATTTTGACGTTTTATGGGCCCCCGAATCCGAAAAAATATTCTTTTAAATTCATGTATGTCTGTCTATACTTCGGACTAGAGTCTAAACTATTTTACCGATAGGGCTAAAACTTGGTATTAAGGCTTTTCACAGGGTTACCCCGACGGTTTTTTGGGATTGGATATCTAACCTTAAAAATAAGGGTAGATTACTAAAGGGTGAAATGAGAAAAAAATCTATTTTCTCAAAATCGGCTTTAATGATTTTGATTAAGTTCAGGGTCTAGGCGTTGATTAAGATTATAAACAAAATGGTTACTTTCTTTTTCCTATGAAAATGATTCTTAGGGTACCTTACAGAAGCGTAAATTTCCTTATCTCCGCCACTATTTAAGTTTTAACCATAGAGAGAGCAATCGCCACTTTGAATCCACCACTGAAACAGAGTAGGAATTTATACAATTTTGACCTATAATATATGAAGGTGTTTTTTTTAATCACAGTGTCTTACTACCTGTTCGGTTTATACGCCTATGTACTCATTAAGCTAATGATTTTTAAGGAGTGGAAGGTTATATTTAAAATAAGTGTAGCCGCATTTGCGTGGAAACCCATTTTGGGAAGCACCTTCCTCAGTACACCCGACCGAGATTCGAACCTTGATCTCACCGTCATCGGCAGTCTCTACTGTGAGAGTAGCGCGTTAGACCACGCGTCCAACGAAGGTGGTATGCATCAAGTTCACCCCTGGGTTGGGGGCTATACACTTTATCTACCCCTCACACCCCGCCCCTAGACACTATTTCTGACTACACCTATGGTGTTGGAATAACTATTATAATTAACTTAAATGGCAGAGGTTGCTTTGCTAAAGTATTTTGTCTTGAAGGCCACAGGAAGCTCTGAACAAGTGATTTCGAAACAAGCTATAGGCGTCAAGCTCCATATATCATAATATGTTAATTTTATACGAACTTGAGATAATAAGGATCAAAAATATTACCTAATATGTTGCAAATTAGGGGATTGGAGCAATAATAGTCTAAGCTATGAAGTAGTAGATTTGAGATATTAATATTTAACGACTTTTCCTAGCTATGACGTGGTGGTAAGCCATGTTTATATATAAAATTATTATTATTATTAGCACCGCGTCTTACTGCCCGTTCGGGTTATACGCATATATATTAAAGTTTTATTCGGTGAGCTTAGAGATATAACAGTGAAATATAAACCATACATTTTTAAATAATTCTCAAAATAGTCTTAAATTTTCATGAAATTTTATTTTTAGCCTCATATAATCTCATTAAAAAAATATATATATATATATTTATTGTAAAAGCATTTTTTATAAACATCTTCACTAAAAGGCAGGGGTTGTATAATGACTATTTATGGCATTTTTTTTTTTACTATAATAAATAAAATATTGGTCCAGTAGAAATATAAAGTTTAGTTTTCTTCACATGGTGATATCAACAGTTGTTAATTATCTGTCATGGGCGTGGTGGCATTAGATGAGAAACTTTTTTAATGGAAAGGAAAAGTTATTAAATTCCATGACATTTTTATGTTTGTACTGGACCTATATTTTATTTATTTAGGCAAAAATAAAAATGTGTCGCCATAAAACTTCAAAAACACTTATTTTTCCTCGCATCCCCTTCTATCTCTCCATAAGTGTGATAATGTTTAGAGTGTTTTAAATGCACCAAGTTAAGATGTAGCCCGCCACGCAAAATAGTTTTGAATTGACAAACTAAGCAACGTCTTTCAGGTTTTGAAACTCAAAAATCAATTAGACTAATATAGTTTTTGTTCTTTATGTAACACAGTTGAGGGACACAATTAAATATTAACTATAATTACTATCGTTGTTGAAGCATCGCCTATTATCGTCCCAAGCTCATCGTCGAGAAAAAAAGAAAACAAAACAAAACAAAGAAGATAATATGTTTGAATTAACTGTGACACAACAAAGCTAGAAACCACAATAAAGCCATGAACTTATGACCATTATAGTCGGTTTCCGGTAACGTTGGATTATTCTAATAGTTGAAAAGTTACTTAAAACGAGATTTAAAAATCTTTTTCTTCAGGAATATGCGTTGTCACATAGGCAAATAAGAAAACTTCCCATTAATTGTCTAAATGGCATAGCATGTTTGGCTAGCGAATGAATATAACAGTTTTCTGGTACTCTTTAAACTGGTGGAAAGGAGTAATTTGCGGTGAAAGGATTATAGCATGCACAATAGTATAATCCCTTGCTATGTGTGATTTCCCAAGACTTATCCGAGAAGATCCGCAGTTTGAAATTTTATAGTTAAAGATAAATAATGTGTCCGTTAGGACCATAACCATAAAATTCACGTGTGTCAGAATATGTATTACGCACCATTTAATTCCTGTGCTGTATAGTACTGCACCCTCTCGGGAGCTTTGATAACTATTTTTTTTACTGTCCGCCTGCCCGGCACCTTGTTTTTCAGTTTTCTTTATGTTCGGTTCATTTCGTGTCGAGTGTTCCCAATAAATCAAGTCATTACTAAACTATTCTTGCTATTATTTATCCACCAACTATTCCGCTTAAAGGTGTTAGGCACAGTATGCATTACCACTGCATTGTTGGTTTCACAAAGTTAAAACAAATCCGTTTAGTTAAAGTTTGTTAGTCTGATTGTCCACGATGTACTTGGGGACATTAGTTTCTCGTGAGCACATTAAGTTTTGTGTCATTAAATTTGAATGAACATTCTAATGGGAACATTATCATTTAAGCAAAAAAGTAAAGTTGCAAGAAACTGCATGTAAGCAAGTTTATTTAACTACTAGAATTCGTCTCTGTAAGTTTATATCATGGCCTTGAACTTCAGTTACAATGTCGGGAAATATTTACATTTCCGGTGTTAACAAGTTTAACTGTAGTCTACCAGCAGTGGAAGTTTCAGTTGACCTAGGCTCTACGTGCCGAAGGAATTCTCAAAATCGCGAAAGGTGAAGAAGCCATATCTTCTGAAAATATGAACAAGGCAATCGACCAATGGCAGAAAAGGGAATCTCTAGCTATGTTTACCCTTAACATATCTATGGAGTTCAGTCCTATTGCACTGATTAATAATTTAAATCTTCCTAAGAAATTCTAAGCAGACTAAAATATATTTACTATCACTGATAAGATAAAAATAAAATGATTATAAATTAGCATTTCTAACATTACCAGTGGAGTTCATCTGATTCATTGGGTCAACATATTGCCAAAATTGAAGCTTTCACCCGACCAAAAACTTATGTTGGAGATACAGTCGGTGATCTGGTTATCATTACTAAGATCTTGAATAATTTTCCTATGAAGTGTAAGAGTTTCAGACAGGCCTGACACTCCATCAGTGAGAACAAACAAACCATTGCCAATTTTATACACGTCATATTGATGAAGAGGCCAGCCTGACGAAGCGATAAGAGCAAGAAACTGCCTTAGCTTCTGTATCTAATCAAAGTACTGGATCTCATGGACGTAAACAACGATCTTGTGAAGCAGGAAACTAAGTAACCAAGCTGTAAGAAAACTGGCATGCTACAACTGCCAACTTAGAGACCAACTTGCCCATGACTGCCAACTTGAGAGGAAAACACTCCTAGTTTCTGAACATGGTAAAGCTAAACAGTCAAATTGTTCTGCTTTTAGTGTCAAGGAACCAAATTCAATTATTTCATTTTAAGACGATAATTCTTGGACCTTGAATAGTGGGGCTTCCAAATTGTAAGAGGGGGTGGTGGTGATCTGTGCGTCTTGGGGACGACCACGAGCTTTCTGTCAAAGGTAAAGGTGATGCGATGATTGCAAAGCTTCAGTGGTATGATTAATCCATTAGAGAAGTCCTATTTTTTGTTAAATGGGACAATTTTGTTGAAATTTTAGAAAAAGAAGTTTAGTCACGTGTGGTAAACACTATCTCAAAAAATTGTAAAAAATTATTTTCAAACTCTAACCTTAAATGAAGCCAATTTTTTCACTCATTCTAGTTTGAAGCTATGCCTCTGCTACATCAATGTCAGATATTTGCAGGAGTTCATCTCCAAAAGCTTATATGTCAACCTGAGTGATGTAGACAGTTTCTTTTGCCCTGAATATGCATGTGGAAAGAACCACAAGACTCAGTTCAGCAACACAACCCACCAGAAGATAAAGGTTAGTGAGATGGTATACAGTGATTTTGGTGGCATGCCAGTTGAGTTTGTAGGAGGAGCTGGGTACCTTGATACTTTCAAATATGACTATTCGGGCTATAGAGTATGATCCTTCATTAATCATAAAAGCTACACACTACAACGCTTTAAATATTTGTGTAAGATTTCAGAGTTATGTACAAACTAAATGTGCAAATCCTCCTTACAAACAATGGTACAAAGTACGTCAATAATGAGTTTCATGAATTTCTTGCCTCAAAAGGGATAGTTACTGAGAGAACAGTGCTACATACACCCGAACAAAATTCTCGCTTGGGGAACTATATGCACATAACTTTAAAAAGGGTTCGGGCAATGCTTTGTATCAATGACCTGGCTCAGGAGCTTTGGCTGGAAGCTGTAAGTTGTGTGGTACACATATTAAATTGTATACATACAAAATATACACAAATCTCCGAATCCCTGAAAATCCTGGCTAGCAAAAAGCCTTAGCTGTCACATGTAAGGACGTTTGGTTCTGATGCCTACACGCTGGTGCAAAACTGAAGAAAGAATTTGGTTAAGAATTCCAAAAATATTATACTTGTTGTATATAATGGAAACTCTACCAACTATATGCTGTACTATTCTGACAGTAAGAAAGTTAAAATATCAAGCAATATTCTCTTCAACGAAGGAATACAAGGTTTTGAAAAACCTGTCCACTACGTACCCATGCAAATCGACTATGAGCTTCAAGAAGAAGGATCTGTAGCAGAGGGATAAGAAGACTACGGGACTGGGAAAATTTCTTCTGAGACTGCACCACGTGAGCTTCAAGAATAAATTCTTCAGAAAGAGGACTTGGCCAAGAATTTTACTAATATCCCTACACCTCACAGTGCTTTGAAGTTGCCAGAGAAATTTAATGAGAATCTTCTCAAAGTGGATGAGGAGACTCCTACCTTCTATTCTGAGGAAGTTACGTGCCCGGACAAGCCCAAAAGGGAAACTGCCATCAAAAGGAAGTTGACGCTTAGAGAAGAATAAAACATGGACAATTATATAAATACTGAAAGAGAAGAGTTCTATAGACTCAAAATGGGATCTTTAAAACTAAAATTATGATTTTTGAGTTTTCCAGATGAAGTTCAGGTTAATTTAAATGTTGTATATAAACTCAACAAGAGTCTTTACGGCCTGAAGCTATCATAATTATAATGAAACATGACCATCAATGAATACTTTTTGCTTCAGATAATTAATTAAAGGTAAATGTATTTACAAAGCAGGTTTTGAGAATCATCGTGTCTTTATAACCTAGTTTTTTTACGATGGTGTTGATGGGGTCAAATAAAAGTCACCCAATGCTATTATACCAGTTACATAATGGTTTTGAGAACATGACAGCATCGGTAGAATTATGTGTATGGATGCAGCTACGCTACAACTGAGAGGATGGCATACTCTTCATCGGACAAATAACTTACATATGAGTATACCAGGTTGTCAAAATATCTCCAGGATGCTAATGCTTGTTGTGTGCCTAGCGATTCTAATATTCACCTACAAGCCGTAGCAGAAGACGAACCAATAAAACATGTGCCATCTAGGAAAGCAGTTGGCATAGTATTATTTATTTGCATGGTCAGTTGCCCTAATACAGTGTTTACAGTGGGGCAGGCCAGTAAATATTTCAACAGCTTTGACAAAAACTATTATAACAATGCCAAGAAAATTATTAAATATCTCAAAAGCTACTGCCAACATTGGAGTCATATATAGAAAGTTTATAGATCCAATTACGGTTGTGGGATATTCAGACTCCTGATTGTGCTGGAGACCCCGATATAAGGCGATCGACAATTAATTACATTTTCAAGATCTCGGATGATCTTGTTACTTGGAGTAGTACAGGCAGCAGACAGTACCCCTATCAACAACCTAAGCTGAATCTATTGTGGTATCGGCAGCATATAAAGAAGCTATGGGGTTTAATACATTGGCATATTTGAAGAAGCTTCCACACTAACTGTGATCTTCTTTTACGGTAAAAGTGTCATCAAACTCATGAAGAATCTGAATTACCACAAGCGTACCAATTACATAAATATCCTCTACCACTAAATTCGGGAGCGATTCGAACATGGGGATATCAATCTGCACCATAGCACATTGAGGGGATCCTCTTGTAAGCCTTCTTACGAACACTTTAACCTATGAAGATTATCAACGGCTATGTGCAAAGTTGATAACCAAGTCTTCTTTAAGTGGTGAAATAATTTTGTTTCTTAGTGTGCTCAGTGTCTGTTGGCTAATATATATTTTTATTGCTCCTTACGATGCCACTATGATGTTAGGAAAGAGTTTGTGGGTGCACTTAAGGTCATTCAACAATAAAATATTAATGAATCAAATAGCCGAAGCTATCATTTATGCATTTTATTGAGGATCACACCATATAGATATCATGTTCTGAAAATTGAAAAATTACACCTGGACATGGAAATTGAACCCGGGAACCCGGGCGTACTAAGCTGAAGGTCTCGGGTTTGATTACCGTGTCCAGGTGTCATTTTTAAATTTTCAGAACATTATAATAAAAATATTATTTCAAATTTTAAATAGCTGTATAATTTTATTCTCTAAATATTTATCTAATGATTACCTTTATATTTTCTGAGCTATAAGAGTTCAAACCTGCTATTTCATGCCTTTTGCATGCCATTGTTAGGGTAAAGTTTTTTTTTCTTGGAGTATGACACCAGGTGTTGTCTGCTAGAGTTGGCTGTTCTTATACTGGCATATGCGGATATGAGACCGTCTTCTGAGGTTGGGCCACCATGTAGGTACGACTACTTCGACCCGATAAGATGACGTGATGATAATGATGATGATAATGTTATGGTGTTATTAGAAGTCTTAGATCTAGCTTGGGCTTAATTATCCAGACCATGACAGCCATAGGATCACTTCCACTTCAGGAAAATTGTCTATGGTACTACCGGGAATCGAACCCAGTACCTATATATTAGTAGCCAAGAATTCTTACTACTAGAAAAACAGTCTGACTTTAAGGTAAAGTAATTCATGTATGGACTGAGGCTTAGTATAACTAGACATTCATATGAGTGCAAAGAGTGAAATATTTATTATTATATTAACATTAATACTATAAATATGTCATTATGTACACCTCATATGAATGTCTAGTTATACTCAGTCCCATAGATTCATTACTTTTACCTTATAGCCCAGGATTATTGGCAAATAACTCGGACGAAATTCGGAGAAAGCTGAAAATTTCAGGATCGGCTCAGAATTACATGCCTTACAACATATCAAAAGTCCCCTAAAGACCGAGGCATGGCTTTTTTTAGAAGACCCCAAATTTTAAAAAGTCCATAAATAGTTAAATATTATTTCAAAAAGGGAAAAAATTATAAGAACTCTGAAAATTTCAGGCTCGACTCGGAATTATATGCTTACCAACATATCAAAAGTCCCCAAAAGTCCGAGTCTTGGCTTTTATGGCAGAGGAATCCAAAGTTCAAAAAGTCTATAAATACTAATAAATTATTTTAAGGTGGTAAAATATTATAAGAACGCAGAAAATTACTGAAAGTTAACACACAAAATTCCCTCACCTCATTAATATATTTAATGTTAGAGTTTATATTTCAAAATATATTAATAAGTTGTAATTCAAATTTTCTTCACTATCCATAGTTAAAGACGATGAAGGGCAGTTGCTGCACACTTCTCCCAAACAGCGACACATTGTAGAGTACGCCAGCCCACAGTTCTTACACTCTCAGTTGCCTTCGCAACCTTTCTTGCAGCCAAAACAGATAAGGTGCAAGAGCTTTTCTGGGACTGGAGGGAGAAATGTAATGACAGGATCAAGTGCCTGTTAACACAACATGACGAATAAATCGAAATTTTGCCATTTTCTTTAAAATATGTTATATAAATTTAGATCGAATAAATTAAAATGTAGACAAAAATTGCCTCGGTTTAATAATATATTTACCTTCCAATAAGTTGCCAGCTCCAGTTCGTTAGTGTGAGCAGATTATTTAACCGCTGTTGCACCTGCAGATAAACTCCAAGTGAGTGTTGATGGGAAGCAGCACTGGTAGGTGAAAGAACGGCGATGTCGAAAGTAGCAGTGACAGACTGACGAGCTACAGTTTGGATATATAATTTATAACGAAGCTCATCTAGGGAGTTGCAGTTTTCTTCTTTTTTTCTGTCCAGAGACAAAATAAACAATTCTCCCGCTGAAGCTACTTCTTCAGGAGTAGCAAAAGGATTTGTGAAAATTAGCATTTTCCTGGAGAGCTCTATATCATTTTGGAAGAGTTCAAAAGCCAATTTCTTTCATTTTGAAAAGGATAGATGTCGTATCACAACCTTTCATTGCATGAGTAAACAGGAGGGTGTTTTTACATGACTTAGAGCTACTTGAAGCTCCACAATATTGTCAGCTTTATCAGGTTTGCCAGATGTTTCAGGAATTAGGAGAGAGAGCTTACTGCTTGAAAGTACACGCACATCTAGCATGGTAAGGATATCTGCATCAGTTGCTATAACTGTTACATGTTGCCCAGCTGATAACTTAATGGTTGTCAAAACAATAAGACAGTCTGCATCTTCGCTTGTTAACTGGATCAAGATGCCTCAATTCCGTAGGATGACTGGAGAAGTTTGATAAAACGTGATTTGTTTTTGTAATTTGCTAGAAACTCTTCCTGAGAGGATGTGGCACCATGTCAAAATCTATTTCCAAATCTACCGAGGTTTTCTTGTTGCTCCGGCGCTTCTGCTCCTCCGCTTTAGTGTTCGGTGGACCCTAATACCCGTAAAACACTACTGTTGATGAACACTTAAAATGTTTCATCATATAAGATGAATGTGTCATGCAAATAATCCTGTATTTCGCTGGTATCAGCCAAATAATTATATGAAGAAGGTACCCACCATCTACAACAAACACTGTGTTATTGGTGTATTTTCTTTGCACGGAGAAACAGATTCTAATACTTCGGCGAGGGCTGATTTCCTCGTCTTACTCATCGATATTTCATCAAACAAAGACATAAGTCTAGGTGCTAGTTCATATTAAAAGAAATGCATTAACTCAGGTCCAGATGGGAGTATACACACAATATGACAATTAAATAGCTGTTGTTGATTTATTTTCACGCTTTTTTCTGCACTTGTATAGTGTCGTTCATGGTAGATAAAGGTTTAGCTCGGTCCTTGCGCTTGAGCTTTGTAGCTCCAAAAGTGCCACCGTTCATGTTTTTCATGCATTCTGAACCTATTTCCAGAGCTTTGTCACACTTAACAGATTCGTCTCCTACAAGACCAGTCGACAAGCTTATTAACTCAGTTTATGAACAATAGGCAAATGGTTGATGGACATCAAACCAAGAGGAAAATGTTTGTCTGTCACAATCTTCCCTAGAATTCCTGCTTAAGTGAAGCTCCACATGTTGTTCAGAGGTGATATTTCAGGTCCTAAAAAATTATTCAGAGCACTGCATATAGGTACAGTCTGGGGGATTGCACGAACCCATTTCTCAAGGGTGCTGTTAGTGATACCACGCTCATGCGTAATCCCACCGTCTGTCTTAATTGCTCTCATGAGCTCTTGCTCTATGGCTAAATTCACGGCTACACTACACCAGAACCAGTTGGTTCGTCTGATTGTAAAATAACCTTTGCTTCAGTAGGCTTTAAAGTCATCTTTATCCATTATACAGCTTAGTTCAAATATTTGTTGCTGATAAAGACGTGAAGATGACCTGCAGCGTGTAAATACGGTAACATGGAACGGACACAAGCAAGGTGTAAGGACTAGTCTCCACTTCTTTCTGCCCGAATGAAAGAGCGAATAATTTCAACTTGATTAACGCATTCTAGACACATTTTGTGGTTTGATTGTTACTGAATACCTTATCGTGCATTTCATGAACACTTAGAGGATTCTTGTTGTGACATCTGCTTTCACTGCATCTGTGACCCATATTCCTGAACTATTAACAATGATACATCAAAAGAATAAAATAGAAAATTTGACCCCTTATAGCTAGTGAAATTTAATGATTTGAAATAATTGAATTACCATTTATAGCTAATAATTATACACCTGTCAAAATAGTGCAATACAATTTTATAATCGAATGACCTGGAGGCTGGTTGTACACTTACTGATAGTGTCGGTGTCAATGCCGATATCGGTGGATCTGAGATTCCATGTAATCTCAAGCCTCGTTTATATTGTAACACAACATGTCGGCCAACACGATCCCAACAAGTTGTGTTACAATATAAACGCACTCCCAACTTGTTGGGGATGTTGGCCAACATGTTGGTATTGGGAGAGCCGGTCAGAGCCAAAAAGTTCTGTTGGGTTGTATTGGATCATTTGTTGGAGATAATAAACGACCAACCCAACACGTTGGCAAGTTGGGAGGCTATGCGCATGCGCTTGAGAATCAAGTCAGTCTCTATCCTTGGCAACGCACGTGTTTTGTTTTTAGATTAGTTTAACTTAAAATCGGGGTTTGCATAATTTTGTGATTATGGAATGGAACAAGGCTAATACAGTTAAACTAATTGATTTGTATCAAAAGCATTATGTTATTTGTGATGTTACATGTGTACAAAAGAATCAAATCCACTTTGCAAATGCAGGTCATTCATTATCCACATGTACACACCTTCAATTCAACGATTGGCTAAAAAAAAACCCTTCAAACCCCAACACTGTTTCTTACGTTTTAGTTTTCTCTGCAAGAGTAAACTTCCTGTCAACACAATCAATGAGTAAACGGAGGGTAATACGTCATTATCCATGGCTAGAAATGTGTAGACTGTTTTGTTTTTTTTCAAGGGCGGAAGACCCGGGATGTTGGTCCAACAAGTTGGTGACAATAAAATCAGCTTACTTTTCCAAAAGTCTTATCTCCCATCACGTTGGGTCCCAATTGCTACATGATAAACGAGGCTTAAAGGAGGCTGTGCACGATGCCAACACGACAACATTATCAAAATGATCGTGATGACCACAGACATGTTGGAGGTCGATAAATACACCAACATCGGTGTGCAGAACAGTTGTGGTTTGGCATTGTTGGTTCAATGTTTCGAAAGGTTTCAAATAGTTGTATAGTATTTTTGAAGGGTAAACATGTCTAGAAACTTTAAGTATGACTTTGTGACCTTGATAGAATTGGTAAAGAACAGATTGTGTGTGTGGGACAAAACAGGGGAGGAGTTCAATATCCTTTGCGGCTACTACTGGGTGTTCCCAAAATTCTCTTTCTCTCCGGTTTTGATATCGTCTCCTCCAGAGATGAAAAAGCACATTAAAAGAAACCTATTTCTTACTTAAGCCATGTTTAGTTCGGCACTACTCACTAAAGTCTAAGCTGCCCGCCTCTTAGTCACAGAAAACGATCTTGACGGTTTGTGTACAAGCACCCTGGCTGGTGTAGGTGCCGACAGCGATACCGATTACTTAGTCGAATAAAGCTCAACAGTAAGATAATTGCATTTGCATTGTCTATTTATAAAATTCTAGACCCAAGTACAAAGTATACATGGTCATTCCTGAATCATTCGAGTAAGGGGGGAAAAAGAAAGAGAAAATAAACTCTTATAGACATAGGTACAGTCTTGGGTTCGAGGTGTCGAGTAAGCAGAATTTTGTTTTTACGAATGTTACAGATACATTCAATTACTCGAAGCCCTGTGCTAAAATCTATTTGCATAATTATTTACCTTACCTCGTTTTAAAATGGATTCATAATAAATAACTATCCCGCATCGATGTGCGCATGTTTAAGGAGTTATTCTCGTGTTTTCCTGGATTGCGGGGAACATAAGGGTTAAAATCCAGTTAGGTGGATTGAGTGGTTTTTTTTTTTTTACTAAATGGCTTCCTACTATGGGCCAGTTTCATAGTCAAATTTAGTACGCCTCGAGTGCGGCGCTACACTAAGTACATGACGACACCTACCTAAACCAGAATGGAATGGGTCGTTCTCGCATAGGAAACTGGCCCATTTCATTCCAGTTTAAGTAGGTGTCGTCATTTACTTAGTGTAGCGCCGCAATCGAGGCGTACTAAATTTGACTATGAAACTGGCCCTATTTCTCGTTCTCCTGGAAAATGGTGGTAGATCTCCTCATCCCTAATCCATTAGCTTTGTTTAAAGTATACGTATAGCCAAAGGTTACTAAGACACGGAGAGAAAAAAGGGGTTAAAATCATGTAAATATGTGTAGGATAAAAAACATTAATCTTTTTACGAAAACTATAACAATTATAAAAAGGCATAAATAGGCATTATAGATATTTCAATATTTTTTAGTTTATTGTTAGTTTAGTAAGGTATATTTGAAAATATTATTATTATTATTATTATTATTTAGCACCGCGTCTTACTAACCGTTCGGGTTATACGCTTTAAGTACTAATTACGCTAATGGATTAGGAATTGAGAAGGTTGAAATAATGGAAGTGAACCCGCATTTGCGTGGAGGGAGAGCGGAAAATAATTTAGGAAAAACCACCCCTAGTTCACCCGACCGAGATTCGAACCTTGATCTCTCCGTCCTCAGGAGTCGGGCTCAACACGACTAGCGCGTTAGCCAACTACGCCACCGAGGCGGGTATTTAAAATTACAAAATTATGTTATAAAAAAATGTCATTCATTAAATAAAATATAAGCTAATACATGCATTTTGAGATTTGGGTCGAATCCACTATTTTATGAATCCGATTACTCATTGTACCCACTAATCACAATTATTGAATTCAGATACAAGTTTTAGGGAAAAATTATTAGCATAGGAAGAAATATTTGTATAACCAGAATAATGAAAATATTAACTGAGTATCAAACTACCCGCTTATGTGGCTGCATGGTCCTAGGTGTCACTCTCGCAATATAGTAACTGCCGATGACGAGGGGTTTGAATCCCGGTCTGGTGGACTGAGAGTGGTTTCTCCAAAATGGTGTTCTGCTATACCACCACGCAAATTTGGTATATTCCCTATAAATTCAACCTTCCTCAAAAATCTAGTATCCTTGAATATAAAATATCTTCAAGGATTGAAAAGATTTCATCCCTAAATAGTTAATATATTTTTGAATTAGGAGGCCTCTCAGTCGTAGTGAGGAACTATACTTTGGCACGTGCCTATAAATCAAACTCTGTATAGGACAAATATAATTTATCCCAAATAAGAATCTTTATTTTACCTAAAAGTCTTGAATTTCATATCATATTATAAAATAAGAATTATTTTAATTTTCCCAATTGGTATTATTTGTTTTTCTTCCCCCGCCTCGGTGGCGTAGTTGGCTAACGCGCTTGTCGTGTTGAACTCGACTGCTGAGGACGGGGAGATCAAGGTTCGAATCTCGGTCGGGTGAACTGGGGGTGGTTTTTCCTAAAATTATTTTCCACTCTCCCTGCACGCAAATGCGGGCTCACTTCCTCTAATTCAACCTTCCCAATTCCTAATCCATTAGCGTAATTAGTACTTAAAGCGTATAACCCAAACAAGTAGTAAGACGCGGTGCTAAATATTATGTTTTTCTTCACTTAGGATAGTATCTTGTTGATAGTTTGTTTTGCTTTGTGTATTTTTTAGCACTGCTGCTTACTACTAGTTGAGGTTGAATACTCATATGCTCTAAATACGCTAGTGAGTTAGGGATGGTGAGGGCTTAATTTAGAGAAAGTATACCCACATTTGCATAAAGGTAGAGAGGACACCCATTTCGGGAAAACCAGCCTCAATACATCCAAATAGGATTCGAACCCCGATTTCCCTACATCGACAGTCTAGTCTAGCACGAGTGTATCTCCTTAGACCATGCGGACACCGAATCAGGTAATTGTAATTTTAATTAACTCTAAACTAGGTCGGTTAGTTATGTTGGGCTGGACTACTAATCAATATTATAATAGTTCTAAGTATTTTTATTAATCTACTCTTGAATTTGAAATAATGTTGGACTAGTACTCATGAATAGCTCTTAAAAAAGCAATCTTGAATCTGAAATACTTCCAAACCTGTGTAATCTATCTCTATATCCTAAAATTATTCAAAGTATATTCTGATTCAAAAATTCAAATACCTCACTTGTACAAATAACACATTCTGAGGGCGGTCCTCCAGTGATGAAACATTCATGAGTGAGTTACGTATGCCCAACGCGAGGTCTGGTCGAGACGGACCCCCCCCCCCCCCCCCCTTCAAACANCCCCACAGATCCGCGGGTAATACGTAGGAATGGGGAAAAAAAAGTATCGATACGTTACTAATATCAATATTTTACTTTCGATATTAGAATTTTTACTCGATACTTTTCCTCCGATATTTTTACCGATATTAGTACTTATTATTATTAGCACCACGTCTTACTACCCGTTCGGGTTATACGCACTTACGCTAATGTGTAATTATAGGCCGATTGTGAGATTAAATGGAGGACCTACAGTTTAACGTGGAATCCGAACCACGGTGGAGGCCTGGTATTCCCCACATTCACAAGATGTCTTGTCAGAGGTGAAGGAAGGGTTCGGTAATCAGATAAATCTTTGCCGGGACCGAGGATTGAGCCCCGGCCGTCAGCATAGAAGTCTGACACCTTACCCCTATACCACACGGTCACCCGATATTAGTACTCACACTCTGGTATCAAAAGAAACATTTTTTTTGTTATCTTAACTAATTATGAAATTAAATGTTTACTAGGGTGGACTTTGGAGGAAAAACAAATGAAACTATTTCTCAATTCTCAATCATTTTCTGTATGACAAGCAAGAAGCCACTGTAGAATTCGATCTATTTTAGCTCATCATAATTATTAGATGGTCTTTCATCTTTTTTTTATCAATGCAGCCCGATTTATGATCAGGCGACAGGACAGTGGTGATAAGTCTAATACCCCTTCCTTTATCAATGAGCAAGGTCATAAGTCATAACAAACCAAACAAATTAAGCTTTTGTAGAGCTCAATGAACTCACTCACCTTAAGGATGTCCCAAGGAAATGAAAGAGGAAAGTTTATGTGCATAGTTTAAGCATATAAAGGAGGATAAGGCAGCCTTTATTCTAGTGTTTATCAATAGTTAATAATCTCTCTTGATAGAATAAATAAACGATGAATTTAGTTAAAAATGGGCACCTCCCAGAAGTGAATTATAGAAATTTTCGTTAAGAAGTTGGATAGGTAAAGAAAAAAAGCATCTTTGAAAATTTGTTTTGAAACATTAAAAACCATTGTAATTTTCAGTGTTTAAATAAATATGAAAATACAATTACGATAAGAAAAAGGTTTAAATTATTATTACAAGGAAAAAAACAATTTTTTCAGATTAAAATTTTGATATCGATACTTACTGTTATCGATACTTGTCTCTCAATAATATTATGGTATCAATATTTTTAATGAGTACAATTTCGATACTTTTATTTCGATACCACTTCTCTAGTAAATACGTTCCTAGATCTAGCGCGGTTACGTGAAACCGTAGTACCGAACTATTATATAATGTGATATACATGTATCATACATAATCCCTAGAGAGGTCATGGCACCTGTTTTTATCGATTCCGATTCTTAAGTTCAACCTCATTTTTTCGATTCGCGATTTAGATTCATGAACAACCCCTATTTCATTATTTTTCAAAACATCCAAACTCATTTAAAAACATTATTATTCAACTTCATAGCACAGCAAAAAAAAAACTAAAAAAATATAAACAGTAATAAAGACAATTCATTATAATTTTTGACAGAGACAAAGGTCCATTTTACCAAATAGTAAACCATATTATACACAATAAATAATATAATGAGGAATTACAATAATAAGAATGTGTTTTACCTACAAATAAAGCCTCATTGAGTGAAACATTTATAAACTATTATTATTAGCACCGCGTCTTACTATACGTTCGGGTTATATGCACTTACGCTAATGTGTAGTGGTAGGGTGAATGTGAGATGAAATGAAGGACCTACAGTTTAACGTGGGATCCGAACCACGGTGGAAGCCTAGCATTCTACACATTCACAAATTGTGATTAATACACGTCTTGTCAGAGGTGAAGGAAGTGTTTGGCACTCAGATAAATTTGTGCCGGGACCGAGGATATAACCCCGGACCCTCCACATAGAAGTCTGACAACTTGCCACTAGGTAACCGCTCCCATATATATGTCGAAAACAATCGTATTTATTAAATTAACCAAATAGGTTCGTTAAATTGAACCAAGAAATAAAAAATAACAGCAATTAAACTAACATAAAGATAATCAAATATTATTCATTCTAATTTTGGCGTTTTGCTTAGTTTTAAGTACTATCATTAAGAACTAAGAATCGAAATGTTGAGAATTGTAACATTAAGGTCGATTCTCGATTCTATTGATATTAGTAAGAATCGAGGGTATCAAGTTAACGAAGAATCGAGTTTGACATTCCTAATAAATACGGTAAAGTATAATTGATAAAAAAAATCACAGTAAGACATAACCAACATTTAATAAAGTAATAATAACGTATATGTACAGTGTACGCTACAGTGTACTTAATATTATTCGGGAGTGCCAGGCCTCCACCGTGGTTCGGATTCCACGTTAAACTGTATGTCCTCCATTTCGTCTCACAATCACCCTACCATTACACATTAGCGTAAGTGCGTATAACCCGAACGGGCAGTAAGATGCTGTGCTAATAATAATAATAATAATAATTATTATTATTATTATTATTATAATTATTATTATTATTATTATTCATTCTTCTTGTGACGCTCACATGATGATAATGATAATGATTATGATGATGATGATGATGATGATGATGAAGGTGATATAAAAGCACAATGCCCATGGTAGGCACGTTTGTGATGATAATATTTAGTACGGCCGGCTCTCGCTTGGCGCGTCGCTTGAAACTTATAAAACTATTCATTTTTAATTAAAAATAAATCAATTTGGACAGGTGTAAACCGCGAATAACCGAAACCATGGATATTGAATCAGCGGATATGGGGTCCTTACTGTACTTTAATGCACGGAGTTTTTTTTTTACAGTGGGAATCAATTTCCAGCGCTGGTGCCAAATGTCTCACGTTGGACGTACTGTATATCCTTAAATCAACAAATAAAGCACCCACACGTGCTCTCAGACAATGTGAGACCGTGCGTGGTTTTCCCCGGAGGACATTCACCCGACGAGATGTTGGACTTGTTTGACCTGTCGTATTGATAATTTGTCTAGAGGGGATAGTGTTTCCTACCTGCAAGGATTTGGGGTGAGATCCCATAACGTAAAACTGAAAAATTGAATTGTTTAACATTAAGATTATTATTATTATTTTTATAATTTTTACTATTTCTTTAATATTTATTTAACTACAAGACCTTAAGATGTACCTTTAGGTACTTCGGGATTGTATCAAAAAGTCAATGATATAATTTTTTTCTTAAATCCTAAATAAACAATGATCATTATTATCACTATTATTATTATTATTATTATTATTACGTTTATTATTATTAATATCGCGTCATACTACCCGTTAGGGTTAAACGCACTTACGCTAATGTGTAATGGTAGGGTGATTGTGAGATGAAATGGAGTACCTAGAGTTTAACGTGGGATCCGAACCACGGTGGAGGCCTGGCATTCCTCACATTCACAAGATGTCTGGTCAGGGGTGAATTGTTTAACAGAATTGGGCCCCATCTACGGTATGAATGTAGGTAATTGACAGTAGATATTTCCTCATAGTTCTCATAATATCTACAATATTTTGTCTAGCCATTAAACTTAAAATTTGGTCACCCCGTCTTTAATAATCAAGCATGATATTCACATTTATTTAAAATTATGGGTAAGAAATGTTTAATTTGTAATTTGTATAGGATGTACCCAAATGTTCGTGTATTGCTATTCGGAAACTATTCTTTTTTTAAATGTTCGCCCTATCACCCTTAATCTAATCTATAATGAGATTAATGCTTAGGACCAGGGGTTTCCAAATTTTTCATTCCATGGACTCCTTTGTCAGTATGGGAAGTCTATGAAACCCTTTTAAAAATAATGTTTTTAAATGCATCAAATAAAAAATACATATTATTACAAAATAAACCAATTATATTGAAAAACAGTTATAAAATAGATTTTAAAATCAATTTGTGATAGAGTAATACAATGTTATATTTTAAATACACTTCCCTGTTATTAGAAGAACATATTTAATATAAAAATTGGCAGAATAAATTTTTTTTTTAAAGACTAATCAGTTAGATATTAGTGAAGATGTAGTTGTTATCACTAACTCGGCTTTCGCCTTATGTCGTTGCTTTGTCATAATGGCTAAAGGTAGGGGTTGAGGCTAACGATGTTATTTATTGAACATTGATACTAATCAACAGAAATGGCCACATTAATTAATGTAATGGTGTTTAAATTATGCTAGCTAATGACTTAAGAAGTATGGAAGACATAACGTCAGTAACCCACGTGTTAATTAACGTGTTCAATATTCTTTAAATTGAAAAATGAGCACTTGGCACCGGAATTGAACCCAGGACTTTCGGCTTAGTACAAAAATGCTCTAACCACTGAGCTATCCAGGAGTATTCCCGTACTCAGGATCATTCTTAGCTCATATTTTAATATAGAGTCTGTGATGGACGTGCGGAAATCGTCGGCTCCATGTGAGTGAACAAATAAGATCACGAGCTCTCAGATAACGCATCCACATTCGACTCTGGTAGGGATTTATGCTGACAATAGTACAAAGGACCGGCTACACGGAGCCGCATCACACCTGAGCGGACGAATAGTCGAGAGAGCATCGCTCGGTGCGGACCGTGTAACCACCTACCACCGGAAATAAATGTTCGGGAGCTTCCGAACGGCATCTCTTTCACAGCCGTGTCACGTGTGACGCTGTAGTCATTGTTTCCAATATTACGTACAAGATAAACAATATTATATACAACAAACATTCTTCTTATTAATTATTAGTTAAATTAAGACTTTATTCTTTGTGAAGCAGGTCCTTAATGTTCAATGCCCGCGAATAGTGTCTAAACCACGTCTAATCTTCCTTCGGTTCGTTGGATCTTGGGAGAGAGAGTTTCTCTCCGGAAACTAGAGCTCGTTTTTGATAGGCAATATAGTATGTGGCGGTTACTAAAGCTAATATATATAGCGGCCTGGGTTCAATCCTCGGTCCCGGCACAGATTTATCTGATTACCAAACCCTTCCTTCACCTCTGACAAGACATCTTGTGAATGTGGGGAATGCCAGGCCTCCACCGCGGTTCGGATTACACGTTAAACTGTAGGTCCTCCATTTCATCTCACAATCACCCTACCATTACACATTAGCGTAAGTGCGTATAACCCGAACGGGTAGTAAGACGTGATGCTGATAATAATAATAATAATTTATATATATATTCATCTCACCTTAGCTCAGTCGGTAGCGTGTCTGTCTACTAAGCTAAGTATCCTGGATTCGATTCCCGGCATGGCTGAAAAACTTATCATTGGTTAAATGTGGGTTTACCCGTTTACAATGATGAATTAGCGGCCGTGGACTGGATGTTGTGCCTGTCCTTGTCCTTAGTTATATTACGAGGTCTAGCGATCCGGTAGTGGAAAATATACGTATGGCTTGAATAAAAAACTGACACGGACCATAGGCTGGAAACAATAATGGATGTAAAAAAAAATCATGCTAGCTGCAGCTTTCACATTTGATAGCTATTATCAATACATAATTATAAAATAACAAAAAATACTATGATTAAATGTTATCAATGTTGGCCGTCAAGAAATTTGTTTGAGTTTTTTGAACCATTATTTATTTATCTTATTAATTTGGGGTATTTAACGTACAGTATACTTTCTAAATTAAATCAGCACACAAGAATTTCTATGAGAAAGCGTGAAAGTGCCCACCAATTTTGCCAGTAAAGGTATTTTCACATACCTTCCAGGGTTCTTTTACTTGCCACAATCGATATGGGACCTACGACTTTAATTCCCCTCCGAAAGAAGTTGTGCTACGAATTTTTATCGCTCAAGAAAAATCCGTCAACCCCAGAGACTGGGTTTGAATCCAAGAGCGTCAGATCCTGAGGAGAGCATTTTACCCTAAGACCACCGAGGTCAACTTCTAAACTGTTCTTCCAACTTAAATCAGGGTATACAGGGTAATCGTCAACTCTAAGAATGTTGGCTTCACCTTAATTGGTATGTTTTCTTAACCAATTAGCGAGGATCAGACTCTTCAAGTAGGGATGATTGGCAACTCGCCAAACTAAAGGAGGCTTAGTGAACATTAAGCTACTCTCAATATGGCGTGTGCACTCAAGAAGCCATTATTTGGCTTACCGACAATCAAATTCAGCACGACTTTATCAATTAATTGGTGACCTGGCGGTCTAGGGGTAAGGTGTCAGACTTCTGTACTGGCGGCCGGGGTTCAATCCTCGGTCCCGGCAAAGATTTATCTGAATACCAAACCCTTCCTTCACCTCTGACAAGACATCTTGTGAATGTGGGGAACGCCAGGCCTCCACCGTGGTTCTGATTCCACGTTAAACTGTAGGTCCTTCATTTCATCTCACAATCACCCTACCATTACACATTAGCGTAAGTGCGTACAAGCCGAACGGGAAGTAAGATGCGGTGCTAATAATAATAATAATAATAATAATAATAATAATAATAAATCAATTAATTACACAATTTAATTAGTTCTGGAAGATAAACTAAACTAGACAAAGATATTTACAATATAAAATTTCCCCATTCATGGACCCCCTGAAATTTACTCTTGGTGATACATGAACCCAAGGTTTATAACCCTTGCCTTAATCCATGCGATCAACGATGTACTTTTTATTATTACGAAAAGCAGAGTGAAAATATATGGTGTAAATTCTGCTGAAAGCTGTTTGTTCCCGAGTTTCAAACGAACCTCTCGACGTGACTGAAATAGCGAGTGAGAGTAGTGAACACGGATGTGGAGAACTAGAAGAATAGGAACGCCACATCATTCCCAAAGACGGGCCGAGCATGTAAAAAGAACATGTCTAGACCGGCCGACAATGTTGGCACTGGTCAGTTGCACCGCAGCATGTCAAGTACACACGAGGAAAACCAATAGACCAATAGTGGTGGCGATAGATCGTTTACTTCCACCACGTTTTAGTTCCCGTTTGGGATATACGCATCTACATTAATAATCTAAGTTGATATAGATCGATGCAGGTGGAGTTTTGGATGGAATGCACCCACATTTGCGTGGAAGGACAGGAGAAAACCATTTTTTATTTATTTTTTATACTCAACGTTCACTTTTTGAACCAATTGATTATATCAGAAGGCTTACATGATTTATAAGCTAACATAAATCTATAACATACACAACATACAGCCCCCTGGTCGTTAATTCATCACTGCGAAAATGTAAGCCCGCATTTCACCAATGATAAATTTTTCGGCTATGCTGGGAATCGAACCCACGACCCTTAGCTCAGTATACAGACATGCTATCGACTGAGCTAAGGTATCGGACAGGAGTAAACATTGTAGGAAACACCACTGTTAGTTCTCATTATACCCAACCAGGATTCGAGCCCCGATCTTCCTGTCACCAGCTATCCAGTCTAAGACGAGTGACTACTGATGAGAGTGTCGATATATTAAGGAAGAATATCAGCATTTACACTCCATCTGGTGGGTTTATACAACATTTTGCTAATCAGTACTGTATAGGGGAGGGGGGCTCATGAACGAGTTGTTTGTAGTGGAACCTTGGTAGAAACATTGACTCAAAAAATACAAAAGCATTTGTTCACGAGCAATATTAATCCGTTTCGATGACCGAGTGGTCTAACGCACTACTCTCACAGTAGACTGTACCACCAATGACGGGTAGATTGATGTTCGAAATTAGGTCGGGTATACAGAGGGTGGTTTTTGCAAAATATATTTCCACTCTCCACGCAAATGCGGCTACACTTCCTTGAAATATAACCTTCCAAATCTCTCAAACCATTAGTGCATAAACGTATGATCCAAATGGGTAGTAAGACGTGGTGCTATAAATTTTGAAAAAATTATCTACAATCAATATTGAAAAATGCAGCCATGCTATTTTTTTATTTTTTTTAGCGCTGCATCTTGCTACCATTTAGGGTTGTATGTATTAATTACGTTAACGGTTTTAGGGATGAGTAAGATTAAATTAAGAATAATTTTACAAGCATTTGCGTGGAGGGAGAGTGGAATACAATTTAGGAAAAAAACACCCTCAATATACCCGACCGAGATTTAAACACCGATCTCCCCGTCCTTGGTAGTGCAGTCTATTGCGTGAGTGACACCTTAGAACATGCGTCCACTGAAGTGGATATATTACTATACATAATATCATCGGCATTGCTAGTATATTTATCAAAAGCGAAATATTCGGAAAACATGACCTGGCGTGTAGAATTTAATAATTTAGTTTTATAAACTTTAGTAACTATCAAAAATCTTAAGTCCAATTTTCATAGAAACAGCCTCTTAGATGTTACAATAATTTTTTTGCAGCCAAAGCTGAAATAATTTTACTTGAATGTCTGTAACTTATTTGAAATTCTGAGGTTCGATCCCTGAAATTTCTTACTTTAATACTTTTTACGTGTTTGTTGTTTTTAGATGATCAACGCAACGTGAGACAACACTATTTTTAAAAAATATTCTTAGTTTTAATTAGTGATTATTGTAAATATGCGGATCACCCAGACGGGTAGTAAGATGAGATGTGATGAAAAAAAAGTGACCCTGTGCTTTCAGGAAGTGCAATCTCATAAGCGTTTACGAAATACTCTACAGGTGGTGGCTGATTAAGTCATAAACTAATTACTCTTAGCAATAGTCTTAAATAAGTGGCACTACTGGGTCTATTAACAATTTTGACCTTCAAATTATGTTCGTGGCATTAAAAAAAAATCTACGTGACGTCATCTCGCAAACGAGCTATACCGACCAAGTGTTCGCCTCATGGTGGCAAAGATAGTGCCTACATTTGCAAATATAGGGCGTCATGTGGTCAGCACAACGCACCCTCTTGACGTTAATTTCAGTTTTCTATGCGGGAACTACTACTTCTTTATTAGAATAGTGGTGACCTGGCGGTCTAGGGGTAAGGTGTCAGACTTCTGTGCTGGGGGTCTGGGGTTCAATCCTCGGTCCCGGCACAGATTTATCTGATTACCAAACCCTCCCCTCACCTCTGACAAGACATCTTGTGAATGTGGGGAATGCCAGGCCTCCACCGTGGTTTGGATTCCACGTTAACCTGTAGGTCCTCCATTTCATCTCACAATTACCCGACCATCACACATTAGCGTAAGTGCGTATAACCCGAACGGGTAGTAAGACGTGGTGCTAATAATAATAATAATAATAATAATATTAAAATAGTTCCTCATTTGACCTCATAAGGCTGAGTTGAGCCCGTACTAAGCCCATGGCTTCACAGAAAATCTTGATGAGCCAGAGATTGAACTCGGAACATCTAGATTTGTAGCCAGGAATTCTTACCACTAAGCCACAGAGGCGGTTTTGTGGCATTTTGAAGTTTGAACTTGATGGGTAGATCGGTGTTTGATTCCAGTTGGATGCGGTGAGTTTTTTTTTCTGAACGGTTTTCCTCTCTTCCTCCACGCGAATGCTAGTTGACTTTCTTTAAAGTCAACCTTCCTCATCCGCAACACATCGGCGTAATTAGTGAATAAACGTATAACCCGAACAGGTAGCAAGACGTGACGCTAAAAAAAACAGTTTGACATATTTTAGACGCGGATTAATCTCAACCAAACCCACTTCGGTTGCCGCATGGTGTAATGCGCCACTCTCGCAGTAGACTAGACTGCTGATGATGGGGAAATCGAGGTTCGAATATCAGTCAGGTGTACTGAGGGCGGTTTTTCCCAAACAGTTTTCCGTCTTCCCTCCAAGCAAATGCCTCCTTAATCCCTAGAAACTACAGTATCCCCATGGCTTCTTTGGTGCTGACTGACTGCTCACAGCTGAGAGCTAAAAGCTTTGAAAAGTTACCAGACCAAATTATGTATCTCTACGCCGAACCATATGATCTGCAAAAACATGTGTTTTGCAGCTGTCACTTCTGACGGTCAAAATTTAGATATATACCTAAGTGTTGACTGACAGAAGTAAGATGGGAGCTGTCAGTCAGTACCAAAGAAGCCATGGGGCTACTATATTCGTGTATAACCCTAATGGGTAGTAAGACGCGATGTTAAAAAAAAACATTCCAACACATCTGGTGTTCTTACCTCAAGGTTAATTATGAGTATAGAAACTATATTTAAATTAAAAGCTATATTAAAGTAAAACTAACCTTTAGACGCCAATATTATTTTAATCTAGAGATGCGTGTATATAAAATTCAATATTACGAGGACAATAAATTACAAAGATATACCTATGATCTTAAACTAGTTTACATAGTTTGCGTAACTAAAACAATACCCATAATTTCATAACTTGTTGGCTCACTGAATGGATATCAAGGTCTTGATTAAATGCCATATGTTACAGAAAGTAATATAATCTTTCTTTCTCTCTCTCTCTTATTCCTTCTATTAACCAGAATTCCAACATTTCCGTCATCAGACGCCCAGCTTGATAATATTAATTGCCAGCCTTAAAGTATCAAATAAAGAACTTAAGATCAGATTAATGTTCTCATTGTAAAAATGTGTATTATTATTTATTATTATTATTATTATTAGCAATGCGTCTTACTACCCGTTCGGGTTATACGCACTTACGCTAATGTGTAATGGTAGGGTGGCTGTGAGATGAAATGGAGGACCTACAGTTTAACGTGGAATCCGAACCACGGTGGAGGCCTGGCATTCCACACATTCACAAGTTGTGATTAATACACGTCTTGTCAGAGGGGAAGGAAGGGTTTGGCAATCAGTGTAAAAATGTTAAAGCCTCTAAACAATAATCCCTTTGCAGGAAAAAAAATCCCACAAGAGAAAAGAATTGTTCGGTGCTAGAAAACCTAGTCGAGCTAGAATGCTTTAAATAAGATTCTAAGGTCAGCTAAGTTTTTTTTTGCACCGCATCTTACTACCCGTTTGGGTTATACGTTTATGTACTAATTACCCTATTGGTTCTATGTATTAGGAAGGTTATATTTATACGAAGTGTATCCGAATTTGCGTAGAGCGGAAGGGGAAAACTATTTTGAAAAGAAAAACAGCCTCAGTACACCCAACCGCGATTTGAACCTCGATCTCTCTTTTATCCGCAGTCTAGTGACTAGGTTTGTTAAATTAGTCACATGACAATTTTTTTCAAATGTAAACGAAGAGGGTGTTTTGTGATGGGTATAGGTATCTAGGTACTTTCACCACAAACCTTCTGGGCACATACAAGAAGACATAACTCACGTGATTCAGTGTTAGCTAGCCATACCAATCATTCCAGTGTCAATGACGGGAAGATCGGGGCTTCGAGTCCTGGCCGGATCTACTGAGCCTTTTTCCCTTGAATAGTTTCCCAATTCCCCCCATTAAAATGGAGTACATTTCTTCTAAATACAAACGTCCTAATCCTTGGACCATTAGCATAATTAGTACATATTATCAAAACCACTTCGGTGGCCGCGTGGTCTAACGTGTTACTATCGCAGTATACTAAACTGTTGATTACGGGGAGATTGAGGTTCGAATCTCGGTCGGGTGGACTGAGGGTGGTTTTCCCTAAAACCATTAGAGTAATTAATAAATAAGCGTATAGCCCGAATGGTTAGTTAGACGTGATGACAAAAAAAGAAGCCAAACGCTGCATTTGAGCATAAATAATTAAAAACAATGACACCTGTTTATAGTATTGTTGCAGATGAGGCTATAGGCCAACATAATGTTTTTCTAAAAGTCTGATGAACTGGTTTAACTAAATAAAATCTTGAGTTTTGGTAGATGTTGAAGCTTAACCAATGAGTGTGTTATGCTTAATAAATCAAAATAATAAGAAAAATGACTAATATATGATTTAGATTAGGGTTATTAGCTTAATATAGTACAATAGCGGATATTTCATTAGGCTTGAACTAGGCCTACTGCGAAATAGTATTTTTGAAATAATTATGACAATATTTAGTGTTAAACTGATATTTTCCCCTTTCTCCAACTATAGAGCACAAATTCATATAGGCCTACTTGAAAAAATAGAATGACACCCGAGCACTAGAATTGAAGCTCGGACTCTTGGCTTAGCACGTCTATGCTCTACCACTTAGCTATCCATGATTCATCTATTTCTCAAGGTCAATCTACACTCATATAGGCCTACAGACAAACTCTGCCTTAAAACGTTGAGTGAAAATTGACCTTGGGCATGGGATGAAACCTTAATAGCTCAGTGGTAAAACATTATGCTGCTCAGCTAGAAGTCCCTGGTTCACTTCCCGTGTCCAGGTGTCATTCTTCGAATTTACGAATGTGCTACTTTAGTGCGGATACATAGTACGCAGCGTAGAAAGGTGTCCCAAGCATCGCTATTCATGTACAAGTGTTAGCTTTATCCATTATAATATAGGGCAGGGGGTCTCCAACCCGCGGCCCACCATAACATATTTTACGGCCCGTTGGCTCATCAAAAGTATAAAATAATTTAAAGAGAAAAAATTACAAATATATATATATATATATATATGAAATTG
>CABFVX010000744.1:61122-84705 GCA_902151425.1 Timema shepardi | reverse complement strand
CACCCCTGCCCGTTACCCACTGTGGTATCATAATTATATAAGCTTCACAACACCCCTCCCCCCCCCACGCTGCCCGTTACCCACTGTGGTATAAGAATTATATAAGCTTCACAACCCTCCTACCCCCCACGCTGCCTGTTACACACTGGTATAAGAATTATATAAAGATATTAAAAAAATGTCTAAAAATTATAGAAAAATGTTAAGGGTGGACAACCCTTATCCCTAAGGGGTATGAAAAATAGATGTTGGCCGATTCTCAGACCTACTCAATATGCTCACAAAATTTCATGAGAATCGGTCAAGCCGTTTCGGAGGAGTACGGGAACGAACATTGTGACACGAGAATTTTATATATAAGATTAGGCCTACATAATAAAATAAATACGTGTTTTAAGTTATTTTGTAAACTAATATTGCTTTATAAGTGAAGAAATATATTACGTTTTCATGCAAATTTACTTTGAACCGGCAAATACGAGTAACTACTCTAGTAGACAAGGGAGGGAGTACTACTTCGGGAATGTTCGAACATTGTCGGGAATGTACGGAAATAGTCGAGAGTATTCGAACATCGTCGGGATTGTTCGCGTTCCCTCATCCCCGCTGAGACACTCGGGACGCCAAAAGCAAAATTATATTTTAAGTGTCCAATCCTAATATTGTGGGTACAGTATTACGGCCTACGAGCCAACAAGAGACAGAAATGTTGCACCTTGGACCTTAAAAGGTTGAATACCTCTGAATATAGGGCATCTTTAGTTAAGAAGGGTGGTAGAAGGTAACAGCTAGGAAAAGCTACCATGTATTCATTCGCCAAACTATATGCTCTGTAAGACCATATGTTGAGCTTTCTTTACTTTTGTTAGTCAAAATTCTCACAACAAACAATTGGTTTTTATTCATTAACCGTTTTTACATTATTGAAACACGAAATTATGAAAACATCCGTGTCGATGTTTCTTTTTTTGTGGAAGCGGCGTCTTTTGTTCGCTTGAAAAATGTCCTACAAATGAGAGCTTCTAAAATGTGGCATTCTCTTAATAAACCAAGATGGCAAACCAGCCCGAAACAAGGACTGTTGATGACTACTACAAACCGTACTGTCTATTGTTTTACTGCACTATTAACAAAATAAAAACGTTTCATTTTGAAACTAATATTTTATATGGGTGTTTTTCTACGTTATAGGACACATTTTTCAATTTGATGGTCAATTATAACAAGATATAAATGTGAATATATTAATTTTTAATTTAATATCTCATACACTTACATATCTATTGTTGCAAAAGTCGAAAACCAAATACCATTTTATTTTCGATTAATATATTTTGTTCTTTAGATAAATTACGAAAAAACTCCAATTATATAGTAGGCCTACTCCTTAGGGAAGTATTATTAGATTCGTTTGATAACAATGTGATAAGATAGTATTATTAAACAAATATTGATTATTTCCGAGTATGTTGACATTAATCACGTTCAGACAATGTTTGCAACGACAAACCTTTCCAGCCTTAGACGTCCTATACGAACTGAAACAATAACATTATTATTTATATAATTTATATATATATATATATAAAATGTTATTGGATAATAAAATTATATATATAATGTTATTGGATAGTAAAATTGTGTATATATAATGTTATTGGATAATAAAATTGAACCATACTACTGTAGAGTTTAAGTATGACGTCTTTGGAACTCAAACTTAAGTATGTAATTTGGTTCAAATAATAATGATTATTAATGAAACGAAAATGAAAAACATTTGCGTATAAAGGAAACCGATTTAACTGTAGCAATACATAAATGGATGACCAACTAGTCTACGCTTATATACATATTAATCTCGGTTCTATTTTACTATTATAGATCCCAAGAGATAATAGTACAGTTTCCTAAACATTATATATATAATGTTTAGGAAACTGTATTATATATATAATGTTTAGGAAACTGTAGAACACACTACCATGATTATAAGCGATGTAATAAAAAGGGAACTCAAGATACCATTTTGTTTCTTCAAAACTTTAATGATTAGATAAAGGAAAGAAAATTAGAGCACGGTAGTTCGTTGAGTCTTCTCATAAAGATAAACTTACAAAATATACCTTAAGTTGTGGTATGTTGCCACTTGATAGAACGGGTCTATTATCTCTTGGGATATATAATAGTAAAATAGAACCGAGATGAATGTGTATACAAGCGTAGAATGGATGATCACCGACTTATATATTGCTACAATTAAATCGGTTTCCTTTATACGCAAATGTTTTTCATTTTCGTTTAATTAATAATCATTATTATTATTTGAACCAAATTCCATACTTAAGTTTGAGTTCCAAAGACGTCATACTTAAACTCTACAGTAGTATTGTTGAATTTTAGTATCCAAATTTGTAATCATTAAGAGCGTGTATCAGAGCACACCATGTGATACAGTCGGCCCAAACTCATAAATCTACACGAAAAATATCGCACTTAGATCATTTATGATTAACCATTATTATTATTATTATTATTATTATTATTATTATTATTATTATTATTATTAGCACCGCGTCTTACTACCCGTTCGGTTTATACGCACTTACGCTAATGTGTAATGGTAGGGTGATTGTGAGATGAAATGGAGGACCTACAGTTTAACGTGGAATCCGAACCACGGTGGAGGCCTGGCATTCCCCACATTCACAAGATGTCTTGTCAGAGGTGAAGGAAGGGTTTGGTAATCAGATAAATCTGTGCCGGGACCGAGGATTGAACCCCGGCCGCCAGCACAGAAGTCTGACACCTTACCCCTAGACCGCCAGGTCACCGATTAACCATTAATGGAGATAAAGAGTTAATATAAGTTCCTAGTAAATAATATTGTTGCAATATTAAATGATAATTGGATTTTTTTTAAAAACTACATTGAAAAGGCCATTTTTGAATATTTTAAAATGACTTCAAATATAAGCACTATGCACAAATCTTTATTCTGTCATGATAGTGACTTACTGTAGTTATTAACAAGAAACTTTGTGGCTTTGTCCCCCATCGCCGCCGCGGAAAATTTCGAGTAATAATTCAAATACGAATGCACAGCACATATTTCTGACATATTTTGGTGTCCCTCCCCCCTTGTACTCCCATACCTCTGACGCACACACACACACACACACACGAGCCGAGAGCTGAGATGGGCCTTCTATTAATATTAATAGTATTAATAATACATTATATAAGTCAATCATTCTTGATATAAATTGTTAAAGGTGATTTAAATTTATAAAAAATTCTATAAATATAAATTAATAGTGTTGCAAAGAAAAGTTTGGAAAAACAAAGAAAGAAAAGAACGTTTTATTTTAAAACATTTTTAGAATCCTTAATTTGAATAATAATATGATAAATAAAATGATTGTTTATCCTTCAAATTTTATGTTGTTCACAATTAATCTTTGGTTAGTATAGGAAATATAAATCGTAGCTAAATTATAACTTTTTGTTTATACAGTAATATATATTCATATTTTGTTAAGTGATAAATAAGACATGATAAGATTAGGTGGACAGACAGGGTGACAGAAGAAGTCCTAAGAAGAGCGGGTGAAAAGAGAACTTTGTTGGATGTGATTCTTTGGTGCAAAGCAAACTGGATCAGACACATCCTTAGGAGGAATTGTCTTCTGCACGAAGTAGGAGGAAAGTTTGCGAGAAAGAGGAGCATTGAAAGAAGAGGATTCAAATATAAAATGACTTGAATGAAATTAGAAAATTCTGGGAGCTGAAAGAGGAGGCAGAGGACAGGGTGCATTAGTGTCCTAAGTTCACTGACAAAAGAAATGGACCTGTCTTAAGCCAAAGTAGCTAATGATAATTATAAGAGATAAATAATTATCTGGAGTCTGATATTGGGTTTGTCTTATACTTAATTTTGTCAAAGATAAAGTGAATTAAGCCATAATATTTTTTTTTAGATAAATAAATGTTTTTCTTAGTTTGAAAAAATTTTAAATCTTAAATTTTTCAAATCTTTGAATCTCTAATATCCTTAAAGATTCGAAGGACCATTTCCTTAGATTTTACACCATGTTACTAAGGAGCATTAATGTAGAATTATCTATCCCCTCATTAGTTTCCAACCAATAATTCAAAAGTGTCAACTCACTTGATTAGAGATCTCAACGAAGCATTGTTGCAGCTTCAAAGCCACGGAAATATACCAATAATAATTATTATTCAATGTCAAATCACTTAAAAACAATTTGGAACAGTAACGTCAAGAAATGTCATTTTTAAGCCGGTTAAACAAAAAATATCACACTGAGTTTTTCGAATCGAAACAATCACTTTCTTAAACTTATCGTCACGTGTGAATCGATGTGAGGAAGTATCCAGTTCATAGCCCGCATTGTTACGGTAATATTTATCTCGTTAGGAGCGAAAACATTCACACGGGACTTGCTGCTCCTAAGGTCGCATCTCGTTCGACTCAAACCTCAACTATCAATGACTCTCGCAAGCCGACCGCCCTTGACTAAAAACTACCAGATGTGTTGTTTGTTGTCTCTTAGCGGCGTGATAATCATCCTTGCCTCCTCGCGTGACGTCACGGTTAGAATTAATTAGGCGGATGGACAAATACCCCAGGTGACACATTTAGTCAAAACCATCCCTCACACTCTTCCCGCCGAAGACTCGGGGGGAAGGGCATTGACCCTCCCATCTCATGAACCAGGCGGGATTACAACCATGTTGAAGATTGCTTATCAGTGAGTCTGATAAGGTTTTAAACTCTTGTGTCAACATCAACCAGGCTTGGTGTTTAAATAAAAATAATAAAAATCTGTTGAGATTATCGTTTCCTAAGTCTCCTATACTGGAGGAGGAGATCTGTTGGAAGGTTGGAGGTGGAAACTAGATCAAACAAAAAAATTCGTTGACCCTAAAAAGTCGTGTCTTTGTAACGTCGTGTCAATATTTATTTGAATACATTTCATTCTGTTTTTATTAAGGAACCGCCTAATTGAAGGGAAATATCGCACCGTGATATTTCCTATGGGGGATCGCAATTTAGTTTCACTAAAACAATAGTTTCAATTGTTGTAATTTGTTGGTGTTGTGGTCTTGGGGTAAAGGGCTCGCCTTGAGATCCGAAATCGTGGGTTCACACCCGGCCTAGATCGAGTTCGACGGTTTTTTCCTGAGCGATAAAAATACTTAGTACAACTTCCTCCGGAGGAGAAGTAAATCCGTAGGATCTATGTCAATTGTGGCATGTAAAAAAAACAAACTGGAAAGTATGTGAAAATGCCTTTCTCACCAAAATTGGTAGGATCTTTCTGGTTAGCTAGTAAAAATCCATTGTGTAAAGCAACAGGAAGCTACCACACTTTCAGGACTTCCCAGGACATGTGCTTTCTCCCAGATGGTGCAGGCAGTAATAAATGGTTAAAAACCTGTTGAGCATACCTAGCTCAGAGTCTATAGGTGACCTGGCGGTCTAGGGGTAAGGTGTCAGACTTCTGTGCTGGGGGTTCGGGGTTCAACCCTTGGTCCCGGAACAGATTTATCTGATTACCAAACCCTTCCTTCACCTCTGACAAGACATCTTGTGAATGTGGGGAATGCCAGGCCTTCACCGTGGTTCGGATTCCACGTTAAACTGTAGGTCCTCCAGTTCATCTCACAATCACCCTACCATTACACATTAGCGTAAGTGAGTATAACCCGAACGGGTAGTAAGACGCGGTGCTAATAATAGTAATAATAATAATAATCCGAATGTATGAGAAGCAAATCGGGACTAAATCTCTGGTAGAAGACTCACGATTAATTCTAAATTAGCCTATCTTAGAATTTTCTGTTTTGACCCTGTTTAAACATTGCTTTATTTATATTAAGAAAGCTGCATCTATGTTTCCAACCATTAACTTTTGTCTTAGAACTTCGATATTTTATGTGAAACTCCTGTTAAGTAAGCTAATTTTATCTCTTGGTTACAAAATTTTGACTTAGGTTTTTGATTGTATGTTGTTAAGTTGACACCTTTCGCCCTTATTTAGTCCTGAACAATATTTCGAAATAACATTCCACCTAACCGCTTCAGTGGCCACGTGGTTTAACGCGCTACTCTCGTGTTGAGCTAGACTGCCTGAGATGGGGAGATTGGGGTTCGATCCCGCTTGGATATACAGGAGATGGTTTTTTCTGAGTGGTTTATCACGCTCGTTGAATGAAAATGTGGGTATATTTCCTCTCAATTAAACCTTCCTAATCCCTAAACCAGTAGTGTAATTATTACACAGGCGTAGAATCCGAATGGTTAGTAAGACGCGGTGCTAGAAAAAACTATGTTTAAATAACGTGGGATTTCTATACGTCTGCAACGTGCCTCAATGATCCGGTAGGCGGCCTCCTTAGCGGGTAACATCTTGATTAAACGTTTTTTAAAGTGAGAATTCTGCAGAGAGATGCTTTTTTTATAACTTATTTTTAATGATACTCGTTTTATTACCCAAACGGTATATTTTATTCTTCATATTTACTCTATCGGAGTCAGGGGGAAGGTATTATTTAGATTAAGTATATCCGAATTTACGTGGAAGGAAGTTGGAAAACATTTAGGAGAAAAGCACCTCACATTAATATTTCATAATTAATATTCACAGACGTTCATTATTAAGTATAGAAATATTTTTTTTTATAAACTCCAAAATAGTTGTTGAAAAAATAGTCGAAATTCAAACGCTTGGCGTTCTGTCACAAGTAAATGTAATTTTGGTTTGCTTCTTATAAGTGGTAGTGTTGTAGTTGTTAAGCTTATGTAATTGTTCCCATTGATGAAATATATTTTGTGACGTGTTAAAGTTTTTTATTGTCAATTTAGTTTGACAGTGTTTGAAAGTGTGAAATATGGAAGGGGACTCGGATTTGAAAACTGTTCCCTCACAACAAAGCTTTGGGAAGGGACCTGAGACAAGTAGCAGGGTTAGTGAAGGTAGTTCAGTGGGATGTTGCAGTGCCGATCACCTTTCTCAATGCTGTGATCTCAACCGATTATTCGCAGTTTTGTTTGGAGCCCTCACTTTTGAATAATGCAGCAAGTAATAATGAAAGGTAGGCCAACTCCAGACATTTCTGCTAAAACAAAAATGAAAGAATATATACGTCATTTCAAAACAAAATATTATACTTCTTCAAAACGATCAACTGAATGCAAACAAAACCCAGATGCGCCATGAAAAGACTCACTCACACCTATCCACAGTAACGGAATTAAAAACTTTCGGGAAAAACAGAATATATTTTCAACTGAGTGAGAAAAAAAGGCTAGACGTTTAAAACATAATACAGAAGTTGGTTCAAACCGAGAACTAATGAAACGATTAATTGATGTGTGCTGTTTTTTGGCTAAACAAAATCTGCCATTCAGAGGTCACGATGAACGGGAAGATTCCCTTAACCGGGGAAACTATATTGATATAATGCAGTTACTTTATAAATACGATAGTAAATTGGATTTTCATCTCCAGAGCAGGGGGGCGTTTAAAGGAACCTCCAACAAAATTCAAAACATCATTGAATGTACTGGTGACTAGTTTTAGATAAGATTAAGTCAGAAATAAATGATGCATTTTTTCTAACAATAATGTTGGATGAAACTGCGGACATTGCAAAGCTCTCTCATCTTTCGACAGTCCCTCGATATGTGAAAGATGGTAACATTTATGAAAGATGTATTGGTTTTTCAGACGTCAGCAGTGATTGCACTGCAATTGTTTTAAGGGAACATGTTTTTTTGACTCCTCTCTCGTTTTAATTGTGAGCAAAAACTTGTAGTCCAAGCGTATTGTGGAGCCGCTACATTTTCTGGACATTTAAATGGTGTGTAAGCGCTTGTGAAAAAGAGGTTCCCAGGTGCACTCTTCATCCACTGTTATGCTCACAAACTCAATCCTGTTCTTTATCAGTTTGTAAATCATATAACAGAATGCAAGATTTTTTTAAGACATTGGGTGGCATCCCAAATTTATTCTCAGGTTAATCGAAACGCATTAACGCTCTTAATCAATCTGATGTAAAGAAGCGATTTCCAACAGTTGCCAGTACAAGGTGGAATTATAATTCCAGAATTGTGAACGCATTGAATGAAAATAAAACAGAGCTCATACAGTTTTTTGAGAATATTGCTGAAAGTCCAGATAGTCAGGATACTGATGCTTTCGTGACTGCTAGAGGGTATGCGTCAGCATTGAGAAATATCAATTTCGCCTTTCTACTGAAGGTTTTCAGCAACATTTTTCTCTCTCACCGACACATTATTAAAAATTCTTCAGACCAAAACTTTCGATAAAGTAAAAGAGACGATTTCTCACCTCAAAGATACTAGAAACAACTTTGAAGAGATTTTTATAAAATTAGAAGATGATTACAACGTGGAAGCTCCTAAGAATAGAGGCAGAGAAGATGGCTCATTGAATCCCAGAAATAAATATGTGCGTCTTTTTAATGAAATTATTGACACCATTGTTGGGCAAATGGAGCTGAGGTTTCAATATCTTTATGAGTTGCAATTTATTGAGCTGCTAGATTTAAAAAAATTCAAAGCTTCTAATCTCTATCTCCTAACAGTTTATTTTTGTAACTTCAGTCAAGCTACGGTAGTCTTTTCAATTTTGGCAGTTTTCGGAGTGAACTAGTCTAAAGACTATCAGACTTTTCAGACAAGACTGTGACTGAAATTGTGAAGTTCCTGGAGGAAACAAAGTTAGCAGAAGAAGCGCTTTAGAAACTTTTAAATTATGTTTTTTGGTATCAACAATACCAGTGAGCACATCAACTGTTGTTTGAAACGTATTAAGACGACTGTGCGCAACACCCAGTGTGAGAATAGTCTTTCAATACTTTACCTGTAAGTTGAAAAAAGCTTGCTAGATTAACTGCAGAAGTAAAAATCATTCTATGACATTGTTATCGACCAATTTATTTAGAAAGGTGACAGAAGGATCGCACTAATATACACATATAGGAGAGATTCCACTATAAATTTTGTATTTACTTGTCTACTTAGTTATTTGTTTATTTTTACTCGTGTTTTTGTTTGACTTATACATTTATTTAAATATTTTTTTGTTTAGTCCATGTATAAATATTGTGAATCGGTTGAAGAAAGATAAATTGCGTAACCTATGACCTGTAAAAGTGTATTTGCTAAGCTACATATTGTATATTATATGGAGAGTATTCCTCTTAGCACCATAATGGAAGGTGTCTTCAAACCTAGTCCTCTTTAAGAAAATTCACCACACGCCACTGATCGTAAGAGTCCAAGTGATACGCTTCAGGCTATGGTCAGACCTATCTTGAAGTCCCTGGTTCGAATAACTTGAAAAATTATTTTTAATCTACAAATGGAAGGAATACAGGATAATAATTAAGAGTTATTCAAAGTAGAATCATTCAGACAGAATAATTATGATTTATTCAAAGTGGAGATAATCAGACAGAATAATTATGAGTTATTCAGAATGGAGATAATCAGACAGAATAATTATGAGTTATTCAGAATGGAGATAATCAGACAGAATAATTATGAGTTATTCAGAGTGGAGATAATCAGACAGAATAATTAGTAGTTATTCAGAGTGGAGATAATCAGACAGTATAATTAGTAGTTATTTAGAGTGGAGACATTAAGATAATAGAACTAATAGTTATTAAAAGTTATAAGTGTGATTCCAGGCGTTAATATTCCGATTTGTGATTAACTTATAAAGCACTGGTAATAATAACAACAACAATAATAATATCGTAGTTGGCCTCCAATAACCCTAAGCTTGTTCCATTATTATCCAGTTCTTCCGTGATTTTTTCTTCTTCTGTTCTACTCGTGTTACTACACCCACATTTGACTGGAGAGTAAGACATCTATTTCAGATGAATCACACTCAATACCCAGTATTCAACACTAGATCTCCCTGTCACTGACGAACTAGATTAGACGACACTGGCCTGTCTTTGTTTACATACCCAGCGGTACGTGTGCTATAGTTGTAGGCCCTGCACTCTGAGGTAGATGACAGGCTGAGCACCAGGCTGTGTAGCGGGTCAGTCTGCTGTAAGGGGGAGCAAAACGGAGCTAGTCTACCGTGTATACAGGCTAGTCTAACTGAGCGGGGCTCATGGCACACCAGAACGGTATAGTTATATGATTGGCATTCAGCAAGATTCAAATTATTAGTGTTATTATTACTATTATTATTGTGTACTACTATTATTATTAATATCCATTATAATTATTGTAGCGTGGAGAGATATATAGAATTATTAATATAAGGAACACACTTAAATGTCACATACAACTAAAATTTGATAGGTATAAACACCTTATAGTCAGTTAAATCTAGATAAATTAATTAATAGAGTGCAAAATAATTTTATTTTAACTAAAAAGTCAATAATTATTTCATTTAGAAAATCTAGTAAATTACAAAATACACATAGACAACCATTTTGTAATTGACTTGATCTTTCTAAATGAAATTGTTATTGACTTTTTAGTTTAAATAAAATTTGTAATTTACTTGATATTTTTAAATGAAATAATTATTGAATTTTTTGTTTAAATAAAATCATTTGGCACTATCAATTAATTTATCTAGATTTAGCTGACTAAAAGGTATTACCAATAAAGTTTTAATTGTATGTGACATTTTATTATTTAAGTTGTTCCGTATATTAATAATTGTATTATTATTGTGAAAAAATGGAAGGGTAGGTGGTGAAATCGATAGACGCGTGAATGAATCTCGGAGAGTAT
Organism: Timema shepardi; assembly: GCA_902151425.1. Classification (NCBI taxonomy): domain Eukaryota; kingdom Metazoa; phylum Arthropoda; class Insecta; order Phasmatodea; family Timematidae; genus Timema; species Timema shepardi. The sequence continues at coordinate 73,880 of CABFVX010000744.1, read as the reverse complement.
TTGTATATGTGGAGTATTGCAAAAAAAAAATTAATTATCTTAAGAAGCAAAGGGGGCAATATATAAAAATGTGTTGATGCCAACATTGTTTTATGGATGTGAAGCGTGGGTTATGTATGTGGAAAACTCATATGGACATAGTCAATAATGTATGAGTGCTGAAGGAGTGCGGTTTGAAAAAGAATCCATTAATTAGGTCAATGTGAAATAAGCGTCTTATGTTGGTTTGGGCATGTTGGGAGGATGACTGTGGTTCGAGTGACCAAACAAATGTATGAAGGTAGAGTGTATGGATAAAAAGGAAGGGATAGGCCATGTAAGACATGGTTAAATGTGGTAGACGAATGTGTGAAAAATAGAAACATAAATAGTTAAAAGAACTGACTCTCGGATTGAAAATTTTGTCACTACTTGTTATGATAAATTCTTTTTCAACAATTTTTACACAGATTTTGATAGAATTCAAAACCTATTCAAAAACTCTCTCCTAACAAACACTTTATTGGTATGCAATTTTTGTTTTTAAAATATTATTTAAAAGAAAAATTTCTTGTCTATATGCTCTAGAATATATGGGCATTCATGCGCCCTCTCATGGATCTCGGAATCCTAAAATGTTTTTTTATAAGAAGCTAATGCAATCTCAGCCCTCGGGGTGGCTATAAAAGCAGCACTAACTCTAGATATCCAGAATATTTGAACAAAAGAAAAACCAAAGTTAGCTATTTTTTTAAGGATCAGCCTTATCATTAAGTAATTTCTTCTTTCTTCTTCTGCTTTGTAATACTATCGGAATAAAAACGCCGCGCTTTGGGCGTCAATTGTAATAATATGTGATCAATCACCCTACTTTGGGTGTCAATTGATTCACAACGGATTAATTCCCTGTTATTGCTGTGATGATTTTAGGTTGTCTTAAGCTCCGTGATCGAGCGCCTATCACCACTGTACCGAAAATATACCGTCTAATCAGCTGTCTATAGCCCCGTGTTCGAGAACTAAATAAATCGGTATTAATATTATTAAAGAAAGAGAAATGTTGTTGGCTGTTATTTCACACACGGTTTATTTATATTACACCAGTAAATTATTTGCACATATTTCAGTTAAATGTTTGTTATCACTGCACACTTGTGATATTGAAGTGACTTATATTATAATGTGTTGGTCTGTGACTGACTCGTGCGTGAGCGAGGTCCCGGAGATCGTCCTCCCCATCGTCGTCGTCAATTGCTATTGCTATACTGTATATAAACATACGCACTATGGTCTATATATGACATACCCCTTGCATTTTCTCCCTTGGTCAACAAAGTAAAAACTAACCAATAGACAGAGTCCTGGCGACACGTTTTATGAGGGCTAGCTTCTTATTGGTATAAAGAAATGGCGTGCTCTACCAAATACTACGAACCTCCTCCCTTCAACAGGAATTGACGCAGTTACTCTTTTACCAGGAAAGAAGGTATAAAAAAATATATTTTAGGGTGAAGTCCTTTTCACCTCATTCTAAGAAACGCGTGTTTGTTCATGGATGAATCTTAAAAGGATACTCTACCTATATTGCTTTAAAGAAAAATTACCTTCATCCATGACTTTTTACATAATTTAGATTAATCCAAATCAATATCATTACAGCTTCTTCTCTACGTTTCGGCCAGCAACAGACCACGTTATTTCAACTGTTTTCTTCCTTGGTCTTTTAACTTTCACCCAGTATTCGCGTATTCTTTTCTGATGCTGTTCCTTTCTTCCTTCAGTCCACGTCTTTCCTGTTTTCTTCTTGGGCTTTCCCTGGCAACCCTGTTATGCCCCAAGTGTCTTCTTAAGAGGATCACATTCCTAGATATCGTCACCTGTGATCCTCACTTCTTGCAGATCTTTTTCCACCACAGTGAACTAGGCCCCTTTGGTTTTCTTACTTAGAAAGTTATAAGAGGCTCATGAGAAATTTAAACAAACCCTGTTTTCTCCCTTTTATTATTATTATTACTTATTTATTTGCGTTATTGTAGTCACTTGTACATCTACATGATTTAATTGTTTTTTAAGCTCTGTGTTGTTCTGTATTTGTTCAGGGCTAGCCTGCAGGTCTCAACTTTTTTTAGCATTGCATCTTACTATTATTATTATTATTATTATTACCACGTCTTACTACCCGTTCGGGTTATACGCACTTACGCTAATGTGTAATGTTAGGGTGATTGTAAGATGAAATGAAGGACCTACAGTTTAACGTGGAATCCGAACCACTGGTGGAGGCCTGGCATTCCCCACATTCACAAGATGTCTTGTCAGAGGTGAAGGAAGGGTTTGGTAATCAGATAAATCTTTGCCATGCATCATACTACCCATTCGGTTTACAAAGTTATTTACTAGCTAGCTGTTGCCTGCGACTTCGTTCGCGTTTTCACTCTTTTTTTTAATGACTCGCGCGCCACCTATTGTATAGAATCCGGAAACTGATGGTAAAATTACATAGGTTGTTATTCACAGGGGGTTATGACTATTAATTTTTTGTTCATACTTAGAGTACCTCTTTATATACAACATTAGAGGTTCTTCCCTCAGGTGATAACACGACCAGATTGCTAGGTGAGCTCACTCCAAGCTTTTTAGGTCCAAGGGTTTGGGCTGGGCGTTGATGAGTCAGTCAGTGAGTCAGGACTTTTATATATATATTACACTAATTGTTTTAGGGATTAAGAAGGTTATTTTTAGAGGAAGTTTACCTACATTTGTATGGAAGGAAGTGTAAAACATTTTGAAAAAAACACCCAAGTACACCCGACCAAGATTCAAACCTTTATCTCCATGCCAATGGCAATCTAGTATGTGAGAATAGCACCTTAGACCATTCGGCCACCGAAGTCCGTGTTTAAACTGTTGGTTAGCACTTTAAGGAAAGTGAAAGTGTATTATTAATATTATTATTAATATTATTATTAATCATAAAAGAAGAAACAAACTCTGAAAGCTATTCAAGAAACTAACTTAGCATAAAGGAATTTATTATTTGTTTTTTACCAAAATGTTTAAGAAATACTTTGCTTTTTGATTGATTTTTCTATATAGTGTTATAATATGTTATCTTATTTATTTTTCAGTGCTGGTCTGTGATTGTTGGTCAGCACTATGATAAAGGAAATTAAAATGGAAAATAATGGCACATCTATACAGAAGTTATTAATGTCAATGCAAGAGGGTAGATTAATCCCCCTCTCTTCAAAACATCATCACCCTACCCTGCCACTAGCGTGAGGGGGAGTTCTTTAGTTGGATGGACGCGACAAAGAAGTAGTTCACCAAATGAGAGATAATTATTGCATTCAATTTTTAATCAATTAACTCCAAATTCGTGTATTTTCATTGTTTCTTCCACAACCTCATGCAACCTGTGGCCTTTAAATTAGTTTTAACTTTCTTTTGTTTCATTAATTTAAAGTTTTTAATTATTTTGGTGATATTAATGGATAATTTTTATCTCTTAAATAATTATAATATTTTTAAAATGGTCTTAAAATATGCAATCTTACCTTTGTCTAAAAATATAAAATTAAGTAAAAAATTGTGAGATACTAATTCAGTAGATCTGGTCGAGATTTGAACCCATATTTTATCAGCAAGCCAATCTAACACAAGAATGACCCCTTAGAACATTCGGTTGTTGAAGCAGATTACATATTTTTGAGGCTATATATCTTAATCTATACTTCTCTTTATACACGGACAGTTACCGGAGTAGATCATGCATAAACTATGCCAATCAACTCAACGCACTCAACCTCACTTTCCTTAATCTACAGCCAATAAACAGACATTATCAAACGGTGTTTATTTCACCCCCTCTTTTAAACATTTTTCATGATTTCTTTTTTAGTGAAAAGTAACCTTAGAAAATTATCATCCAAGCTAAATTATTTCACATGATGCTATAGCCTTCATATTTAGTCCTCCGTATTAATATAATATATAAAATATATAATACATATACATATATATATATGCAGGGTGGCCCATAAGTAGTAGACCATACTTTGACATGCCATAACTTCCAGCAGAGTCAGCATGAAATGAAAACAGATAGCTTATTTAAGAACATTCTAATGTTGTTGTTTTTCTTACAGGTTGAACTTTTGAAATGTCGACTAGTAGGATTCCTCTGGAGCGACGAAGTCAGTGCGTACACCTGTACTCCACAACCAACAACGTGCAGGAAGTTCATTGCCTTACACGTGTGTATGGACCGGATGTACCAAAGCCAAAGACCATTGCACGTTTAAACAAACACTTCAAAGCAACTGGCACCTTACTGGATATGTTGCGTGCAGGGAGACCAAAAACTCTCAACGCGGCTGAGAAGAAGGAGCGTCTGCAGCAGGTGTTAGCGTCGTCACCCCACAAATTCAAATCGACACGCCGTCTGTCCGCAACACTGGCAATTCCCATAACATCATTACAGTAAATGATCAAAGATATGAAATTGAAACCATATCATCCAAGACTCATCAACAGGTTGAATGAAGATGATCCTGATCACCAACCTGCAGTTTGCTGAAGAGTGGCTCACCAATTCGGAAGAGGACCCACAGTTTCAACAGTGTGTTGTGTGGACTGATGAAGCCAAATTTCACCTGTCTGGTAGTGTAAACAGACATAATTGTGTTTAATGGCATGAGTCGAATCCAAATGGGGTAGTTGAGTAAGATGATAAAAGTACCGGCTTCATGGTCTGGGTAGGTGTTACGGAGCAAGGTGTCAATGGCCCTTTCTTCTTTGAAGATGGCGTCAACGGTGAGAACTACCTGAAGCTCATTAGGTACACTCCCTTCACTCCAACAGAGAGACCACTTTGATCAGTTGTGGTGGCAGCAGGATGAAGCCCCCCCTCATTATTCCAGAACAGTACAAAATTGGTTGGACCAGGCATTCCCCGGACCTTGGATCGGAAGTCGTAGGCTAATTGGATAGCCAGCCTGCTCTTCTGACCTCACCCCATCAGACTTTTTCCTGTGGGGGTATTTAAGGGATAAAATTTATTCCCACATTATCAACACCACACCATATATATAATTTATGGGCTGCCCCTATCACATTTTAATTATTTATAGCCTTTTACAATTTGTGGGTAAAGTATTGTGCTTTCTGATACTAACAATTCATAATTTAAAAAAAAAGAAAAAGCTTGTTGGAGACGTTCCACAATATTTTTATGAATATATAAAACAGATTGTATACATCTATTGAAGTTTGAGGTCTTTTACAGAAAAACTTTAGTAAAAACGCCCAAGTAGATGATATAACCATGAAACTGGGCTTTCCATAAAGTCTGGGATTTGGACAAAAAGAAAGTGGATTTATGGGTGATTTTTTTCCCTGGGTACCATGACTTGTGCCTATTACTTTATGAAATTTATTTACTGTGAAATAATCTTTGAAGGACAAATTTTATTAGCTTTTTTTTTTATTGGAGGTATTTAATGTTTCAAGATTCAGTACTACATCAGTCAATTCATCACTGTAAAAAGAGAAGTCAGGATTTTACCAATATGATAAATTTGCTTACTACCAGGAATTAAACCTTTATATTAATATACAAACATTATAATGATATAAATTAGGTTTAGAACTTAAAACATTGTAATCGAATAAATTGAAAAATTACACCCAGACACGGGAATCAAACCCTGGACTTTAGCTTAATACACCAACTACCCTTGGGATATCCAGGGATCATCCAATTCTCAGGGTAGTTCCTCACTCATATTTCAAGGCAGAGTCTGTGATGGAAGTGTGAATAGCATCAGCTTCTAAAATATATAATTGATATCCCAGCCACCGGCGACTCGCTTGTGATTTTATGCTGCCAATGGTACAAAATGCACTGCACATTCCAAGCTAATCAAGATGGAAGAAAGCTACGCAATACAATCAACTATTTAGGCAAGGCATAGTTTGGGGAATGAATGATTATAATTACGGATATGATTCATATTTAAAAAAATTACACCTGGGCACCGGAATTAATTCCGATTATAATTTGAGATGTGGCTCGTGTCTGTAATTATAATCATTTATCCCCTAATCTTCGCCTTTTATATATTCTTATCTGTATTGTGTTTCTTTCTTCCATCTTAAAATATTGTGTTCAAGAACTGTAACTGTTTAGGCTTAATTGATTATATTAGATAATAAATTAAGTTAAGATAAAGAATACATGTTTGGAGCTAATTTTTAAAAAAAATAGCACTCTTAACATCAAATTACTACACTCAATCTAAAGGATAAGGATGAAGAGAGAAGTCGAGATGAATTATGCCAACAAAAGCATGAACCGAGGAAGGTAAAACCAGTGTGATATGTCCAGGGTATGAAAACAAACTTTTTCAGCTTGTCATTTGAACGGATTTGTGCTGTATTTTCTCACGTGTTAATACACATTAGATATGCATATATAATAATTACGCTAGTGGGAATAGGATTAGAAAGGTACAAGGTAAAATAGTGAGGAAAAAGTATTAACGTTTGTGTGGTGAAAGGGGGAAACCATTCAGGGAAAACCATCAGGCAGGGATTTGAGCCCTGACCTCATCACTGACAAACCAGACAAAATAAGCTTTGTATTTAGACCACGTGTCCACTGATTCTGATGTTTTTAACTTTCCTGTGTGGCTTTATGCATAAATAAATCTATTAAAAGCTTCACATCTATGGCCTTCTTATCTATCCTATGTCACAAATTTACAACATTGTGGCGTTTTATTTTCACAGATTTCATTTTTCATTCCAACATATTTCAAGGAAACAATACACATTCTTTAACTTTGTGGTTCTTTGAAGATTTCACAATGATATACATTATGTAGATTATAAATTTTGTTCACATCTTCAGATTTTCCCAACATTTTGGGTTTTATGTGAATAACAACAATCTGAAAGTAGGATAAGGAACCATTTTCTTAGGCATGGACCTAACAACACTGCATCATTTTAACATGTGGCTCGGCCTAGCCGTTGCAAGCCCACAGGGTGATTACATTAATTCCATATAATTAATAGAATAATGAGCATATTCTATAAATTAATAGCTACATTTCATAATATTTCAAAATCCTTTATTAAAATAAATTTTGTCTTTAAAATGTATTATAAATCTAAATGTCCATTTAAGTATAAATAAAAATGTTATATTAAAAAAAAATACAACAAACAAACACACATTACATAAAATACCATATATTTGAAAATAACATTTTGCGACTACATCAAAATACATTTGCTTGAAATTGCGATCCAGTAATTTGAAACATTCTTTTATTAAGTAAAAACACCACATATAAAATTTTGAAGACGACCAAAAGGCACTATAATGTTTTATTTGGCGGCTATATTTAAATAAATATACTTTGTAGCTACTTCCACTCTTTACCTAGGACTAAAATTAGTTTTTAGATTTGATTTAACTAATTAAGTAAATGAATTATTTAACTAACTTGTGTAGACCTTGTATGTTTAGAAAAATAATTTTACACAAGTCCTATGAAAAAAATATATACATCTTATCACATTAAGTAAGGTACTTAAAAGTTATTTCTGTAGCTGTGTAGTGTGTATATAATTCACATGATAAATCAATTAAAAATTAACATAAAAACGTTTTATAGAATTGTTTTTAAATCAAAAAATCAAAATACTTTTAATCTTTGTTTAGAAAAGGTTTTTCACATTAAGAAATAATTTAGTTTGTGATGTATTTTATAGCTATTAATATTTTTGGGGCTTGTCAATTTTCCTGGTACCTACCGTTTGTTAAGTATGAATGGCTTGTTTCTATATCCTCATTTGGGTTTATTTTGGTCTATTTAAATAGCTGCTCTTTATTCAAATATACTACAATTGCGTTAACTAGTGTTGCACACAAAACTTAACTTAAATAATTGAAAATTGTGAGTTTTTAATTTTACTAGTTTAATTTAGTAGGTACTTAGATTTTATAACACCTTAATATTTACTTAAATCAAATAATTTAACGTATATCTGTATTTAAGTATTCAAAAACTTCCACTGTACTTTTAGATAAAGTTAGTCTAATACAACTTTAAGTAGACTCCATTTTCTAATCTGTTGGGTAAATAATACAGCTTGATTAGCTTATAGAATAAAAATTTAATGCAGTCAGTCTTAAGTATAAGTTAATCTCTTTTAACAAAATTAAATTCGTCATCACCCTATAAAAATATTCATCTTAGATTTTTTTTAAAAGATACATTTCAATCAACATGACATAAATACCTACATGTAGTGCACATTCATCAACATTTAAAAAAATATATTCATTTAAATTACATTTAGAAAATATACCATTATTGTTTATATATACAGCAAGGAACTCTATTGATAATATATTCCAAAACATAGCCTATTGTGAATAACAATTGAAGTTAATGGATATAGCTATATTATTAGTATAAATATAATACAAAATGTATTAATTAATCAATTCAATACTACCAATATATTTCCATATATGTGAATGATCAAACTACCAATATCTATAAATTTGAAATCGTTAATAAGAAATTAGTAGCATTATGTTTCAGTGGCGCAACCCAGAAATTTACTTAATGGAGAGAGTTTCATACAATGTATTGAGGCTATTATTTTTGTACTTTTTTCAAATTTGGAATTTTTAGGACACTTTTAATGGGTGTATGGTAGACTATTTGACTATTAAGTCCTAAGCCTAGTCCACAGATAAGGTATACACCAGACTCGCAGCCTTCAGGTTAAAATGGCTGCACTCATCGGTAGAGCTTCAATACAGTTCCAAGACCACATCACTATCAAGCAGGAGTTTTTAAAAACAGTTCACTTTAAATATATGGTTTTACTTGGGAGCAGACAAAAATTGCCTTCTATTGTCAATAAACCTGCTTTCCCAAATATAGGTTCAGGTAGCGACCCCCTTCTCATAAACCAGTCCTCAAACGAGCTTATTCAACTGCAAATTACAAATAAAAAAATAGGTTATATTCTTGTTCAAACAAATATTTTGCAAATTGTCTAATTTTGAACATTCTTCAAATACATTCGACTTGTTACTTGTACAAAAAGGTTTGTTCATTGAAAGGTAATAATGGGGCGGGGGGGGTTTATAAGGGGGGGGGGCGGGATTGTTGGTACCTGAACTGAAGTGTTGTGTTCAAACCAACTTGCTCTCAAGCTTGTAGCTTTTACAACAAACAATGTGGAAGCGAGTTGTTTCACTTGGAATTTGCCACTAGCGATCCCCAGTGCTGATGGATCAAGGAGCGTAGCGAAACTCCCCTAAGGTTGAGTGTCTGGTGTTTCCTTGTCTGTGGCCTAGTTAAAGCTTATCCTATGCATTCGACACATCAAGAATGTTTCAAGATGTTATAGTTGTACTTCATATATTTAAGTTTTTGCTAAGTTTGTTTAGACCTTGGGGTAAATGTAGGGGGAGGGGGGGTGAACAACCAACATGACCTACCCAATGCTCACTACTGATGTTTTTTATGGTGTGATAGATTTATTATAGGTTATACACTAAGATATGAGAATCAGATTTATTCAACAGTGACTTTTGGGGTTTTGCTTTATTAAACTATTAAAGTGTAACCTTCTATTCACAATTTATTTGAACGGTCAGACATACATTGTTTGGATGGTAATCAAGTAATTTGTCCATTAACTATAAAGGACAAGCTTTAGAATGAATGTGAGGGGAAAGTAAAATTGCATTGATTAGAAAGTCCTAGTGAATCGAGCTTAGGCAACTTTAGCAATGCAAAAAGAGAAGGCCAATGCCATCTTTAGAAACAACAACAGAATATTTAAACAGTTAATTTAGCAAGCTAGAAAAAACCCAGCATAAATAATAATATCCGGGAACTGTACTTTGGTATTAACGGATATAATTAAAGTTATCAAGCAAAGGCCAATTAAGTGAAAGATGAGAATGTTAATCTTAGATAAATTAGATAAAATGACCACTTCAGGTATATTTTGAATATTCATGAAGGATTAGAATAGGATGAGGGTATCGAAATCCATACTGCTGAGCCACTAGTCCTAGATACAAGTATTAGGGAAGTCAACAAATCTATTATGAAGTTAATGAACCATAAATCTCCATAAAATTCCTAGCAGAGTTAATAAAGGGAGTTGGTGAAAAGTTAGTAATATAAATTCATAAATTACTATGATCCATAAATGCAACCATTAAGTTTTACCACAAGAATGGAAGTATGGTTTTATAAAACCCATTTTCAAAAAGGGGAATAAGACCAAGTGTAATAACTAAAGAGCTATCTCATTACTACCAACATGTTATAAAATTTTCTTTTAACACAATTCTAATGAGGTTGGTACCATATGCAGAGGAAATAATTTGGGATTATCGGTGGGAATTTTGAGCAAATAGATCAACAACGGATAAGATTCTTACTATTCGGCAAATATTAGGGGAAAAGGAGGAATATAACATGATGATACATAAATTATATATAGATTTTAAAAAAGCCTATGATTTAGTTAAAAGAAGCAAGTTTTATGAAATTTTAGTTAACTTGGAGAAACCATAAATCTTGTTAAGCTAAAATTATTTAAGTATGTTTGACAAATACGCATTGTAGGGTATCAGACAGATACTTTCAAAATACATTATGGGTTGAAACAAGGAGATGCCATTCACCATTAATTTTTAATTTAGCCTTAGTTTATGCTACTATGGCAATGCAAGAGAGTAGGGAAGGGTTGACATTAAACGGTACATTGCGGCTATTAGGATATGCAGATTATTTAGCTCCATTGGGCAATAGTAAAGAAGCTGTTGCAAAAATTGAAGTGAACACTGAAAAGACTAAGTATATGATCATTTAGAGATTATTTAGAACATAAATTGACATGGTTAATGAGTACATATTTAGGAATAATTTTAACCAGAAATAATGATGTTAGAGTGTAAATTAGGAGAAAAGTACAATCAGGAGATGCATGCTATTACTCTGTCAGTAAGTTGATGTCATCTCATCTGCTTTCAAGAAATGTAAAACTCATGACACACAACACAAGCGTTTTATTAGTTGTTCTCTATGGGTGTGTCATGTGGTCTTTTTATCTTACATGACGAAAACAAATTTAGGGTGTTAGAAAACAAGACGTTTAAGAAGACATTTGGTTCAAAAAGGATTAGGCTATTGGGGAGTGAAGAAGGTTACATAATGATGAGTTACTCAGTACTTATCAAAATACATTGTTAGGATGGACAGTTTTGTGGGAAGGACATGTAGCACAAATAGAAGAATCTAAAAGTGTGGCCAGAGTGTTAACTGACAAACCAAATGGAAAGAGACCATTGGAAAGAACTAGATGTGGATGGAAGGATAACATTAGAATGGACCTGAAAGAGATGGGATGTAGTGAGGTGGACTGGATAGAACTAGCTCAAGATAGGGATAGGTGGCGTACTTTTGTAAGTGTGACAATGAAATTTCAAGTTCCTAATTGCATAGAGTAAGTAAGTATGAGAGATCACAAATCAAGAGTCAAGTCTCATCAAGCCACGGCCACTTTACCTGGCATCAACCCAAGAATTACAAATAAACCCATGTGGGATTTCATTCATAGAGTTCCTCATCATTTTATATTCAGATCCATCTTTCATCTACAATAGTTATGTATTATGTTTTTATATATAGGCTACATTATGTATTGATTCGTAATGTAACTAATTTTTACTTTATTGTTAAGGATAATCAATATACATAAAAATAAAAAGGCTTTGTGAAACTGACACATGCCTGTAAATGACTTTTATCAGTCATTTTCACAATAATATGTTGGTACACTGAATAATTAAAATTACATAAAAAAAATACTTGTCAATGAAATATTCATAGTCAGAGTATAATATATCAACACAAACTATCCACAACATCACAGTCATAATACTACTTGGCAATGTGACAGTATTTTAATCTGTTTTCATAATTAAGAGAGAAAACCAGATATAAACTGCCAAAGTAGATGCTTCAAGTATTTGTCTTGTACTATGTTTAAAAACCACAATAATTATCAAGCTAATAAAAGACGCGTTTCTATTTCTTGTAAAGAGCACTTTGGTTTTTGTGTATCACATTTTCTCAGGAAACATTCAAAGTAGTAACTCCTACTTAATAGACACAAATTCCACCATTAGGATTTGAGCTTTGAGAGACAAATTTGTTTTTGTAAGAGTGCACACTAAATTGTTCTTGTACTAGTTAGAATCCTGTCCAAATGTTTTATTTCCTAGTTTATCTGAAATACATTAAATTAGAGATGTCACGATTCATATTTTTTCAGTTTTGATTCTTGAAACCAATTCTTAAATTTTAAGCTATATTTCAATTCCTCATCTGCATTTACAATTTAAATATTAATTTTTTCTACAAATTTCACTTGACATTAAAATGTGCTTACTATTTAAATACATTTAAAATTAGAAGTAATAGCCAGCACACTTGCCTTATTGATACTAAAGTGGAAATTGTTACACACAAACACATTTTTAAAGACAAACTTTCACTGTCACAAACAGTCTCATCAGGTCAAGAGCGTAAAACCTATAAGGCTGTCAGTGACAGTGTAAGCTTGTCCTTAAAAATATGTTTGTGTGTTTCTTAGCATTCTAACTAGACAATTTTTACTCCAGTATCAATCATTATGGTAAAGGTTTGAGGGGAGGTAGGTGGGGG
>CABFVX010000744.1:42416-60977 GCA_902151425.1 Timema shepardi | reverse complement strand
GGGGGGGAAGAGTGCAGTACACTTTTTAAATTGGAAGCTAACTCAAATCAAATATAATATAAAATATTTTCGAAGGCAAATCACAGTTTGAATATTTTCTTTTAGTTGTTTTACACTTAAAAAAATATTAAATTGTGGTTATTAATATTACTTTATGCACTAAAATTACTTGTAAAATGTTTTATTGTACAATTGTCTGTAATATCGGTTGTTGATACGACAAATCAAGATATTATAGCAATGTAATCCGATTACTTTAGTTTTTTGCATACGGTTTATTAATTTGTGATGTACAAAACAGCTAAGAATGGCTATAGTTGAACATAAATGGAGTAATTTAGCTGTCAATATTTTTATTGGTAAAGCCGAAATTTGTTTCAAAGCGAAATTGATGCTGATGTTTGTTTCGAAGCCAAGTCAAAGTTTTGAAGCTTTCCACATCCAAATTAAGTGTGATGGCTATCCCTCCTAAGTTTAACCATGATTTAGCCTAGTGCCCCTCAATTCAAATTTTAAAAAACTAAAAGATATAAAAAATAAAAATATATTCAAACAAAATGCTCATGTTATATTTCCCGCACAGTATCATTATAACACTAAGATTGTGTTGAATAAATTTACAATTCATTGGTACTTAAATGAGCAGCAAATAAAAAAACTTATAATGACTATAGATAACAAAGGGTGGTGGCTAAAAGCTAGTAATAGAGATTCATAAATAATTATTTTCCTTAATGCAACCAAGTATTACCATAAGAATGGAAGGAAGGTATTATAATAACCAATTTTGAATATTGCTGTTTCATTTAAGCACCAAAACTTTCATTTACTTTACTGTAATGTCCCATTTGTAAGCTAAGATTGAGGTAGCAAAACTAATGATATTAAAATCAATTCTAGGTAATTACTTAAGTAGCGAGAATCGATGGTTTCAAGGAATTGAGTTTGAACCTTACACTAAATATTACATATTCCTCCATCGCAATAATTAACAAGGCACAATTCTCTTTTTTTCTCTCATTGCCAGTCAAATCACTGTAATAACATAACATTTAGGAAATAGAAAGTGACTATGAGCGCTCCTGTTTCTTCTTTGAACGTAAGAATACAAACAAGTACTCAATTCCCCAAGCAATGCAACAGGTGTACACCAACACAGTCTGTGAGTGAATGCAAGCTGCATAGCTTCCCGTAACATCACGGATTACACCTACCAACATTCAAAACATATTTCAGTAAAATATTCTGCCGATTAAAAAGAATAAACAATTTAGTAACACATTGTCTAATAATTTTTGTTACCCGCTTTGGTGGCCACATGGTCTGAGGCACTACTCTCACAGTAGACTAGACTGTCGATGATGGGGAGATTGTGGTTTGAATCTCGGTTAGGTGTATTGAGCATGATTTTTTCCCAAAATGGTTTCCCACTCTCCCTCCATGCAAATATGGCTGCACTTTATCTAAATGTAGCCTTTATAAAGCCCTAAAACCATTAGCGTAATTAGAAAAGAAGTGCATAATCCTAATTGGTATTAAGATGTGTTTTTCTATATCTGTTGACAGTGTGGTCATCATTATAAAACTGAAATTTGGTGTCATTGTTTATAAAATAGTTTATACATAGACACCAAACATTTAAGTATTGTTACCAGGAGCGGATTACGACTCTGCAGCCCATAGGCACTAGATAATTTGCCGCCCACTTTTCATACCTTAATTTATAACCTTCTAAATCCCCGTTTCCCCCTACAACCCCTCATACACCGACACATATACCATTTAAACAAGTGCTATCTATGCAATGACAAATAAAATGTCCTTAAATTATGTGATTATTTATTATATTGAGGTTTTAAAAGTAGTAAGAAACCAAGCAGAGACTTAAAAAGTTGAAACAAAATTAATACTCTTACATTATCACAACACACAAATTTAAATATTATTTAATTCAACAATATAAAGGTTGTATTAGTAGACCGTAGAGTATGAAACTACAAATTAAATATTAGCATGTACGCAATAAGAAAGTAGTAGATAATATCTTTTGTCTTGATTCCTGCTGAGCGAACTGGTTGATAGTGCCAGGTAACCATTTTATCAAATAAGTGACCTTCAATTAAGACAAATATCAGTGAATTATCATTATTATTATTATTATTATTAGCACCGCGTCTTACTACCCGTTCGGGTTATACGCACTTACGCTAATGTGTAATGGTAGGGTGATGGTGAGATGAAATGGAGGACCTACAGTTTAACGTGGAATCCGAACGACGGTGGAGGCCTGGCATTCCCCACATTCACAAGATGTCTTGTCAGAGGTGAAGGAAGGGTTTGGTAATCAGATAAATCTTTGCCGCGACCGAGGATTGAACCCCGGCCGCCAGAACAGAAGTCTGACACCTTACCCCTAGACCGCCAGGTCACCATCAGTGAATTAAGGCAATCCTCTGTCATGTTAGTACGCAGATACAACAAACCGCAACAATCACACATACACAATTAAGACACACAATTATTTTAACTGGCAGAAAAAAACTTTTTTTTTTTACTTTTTCATCATTCAAAATTTGCCACCCCTAAGATCTGCCACCGTAGAAATGTGCCTACTAGGCCTATGTGTAAATCTGCCCCTGATTGTTGAAACAGACCTTAATCCCGACCTGAACATGGGGATTGAGCTAAGGATGTTTGTCTAATCCCTGGCCATTAATTTATCAATGTAAAAGGGTAAACAATTATTTTCATCAATGATAAATTTTCAGCCATGCCGGGAATCAAACCCTTAGCTCAGTAGGCAGACATGCTACCGACTGCACTATGTTAACTGTACATGACTGCTTTTAACACCTTATGTCCTAAGTAATATTGTCACACACATGATAGTAGGATACAGCAAAAGCGCTACACAGCATGTATATTGCTGGTTTTAGCGTTAAATTATTTACATATGTGAACATGTCATGGCTATAAGGCAGCACCAATAAGATCAAAGGTGTGTTAAGTTATTTTATACACATTCTACTTTGATCACATGGCTATTTCCAAATAAATAAGTCGGTGACCTGGCGGTCTAGGGGCAAGGTGTCAAGACTTCTATTCTGGAGGCCGGGGTTCAATCCTAGGTCCCGGCACAGATTTATCTGATTACCAAACCCTTCCTTCACCTCTGACAAGACATCTTGTGAATGTTTCTCACAATCACCCTACCATTACACATTAGCGTAAGTGCGTATAACCCGAATGGGTAGTAAGATGCGGTGCTAATAATAATAATATATATATAAATAAAGGATTTAAATACCGTACTTGGTGAAATGGCTGTTCTGTAATGGCATCGTAAATGAGGAGGGAGTAAAATGGTGAAATATTTGTTCAAAAGTGATGACGAAAATGATTTAATGTTAGAGGTAGTTAATGGTGATATGGAAAATTCAGTCCAAATATCGCCCCTCCTTCCCGCCCTCCTTCCAATATACATCACAAATCACAACAGTTTATGCCATATCAATAATTTGGTCAGGAATTGTGTACTGAAAAAATCTGGCTCTTATTGCTCAATATACTAGTGACTGAATATACAATGCTACAATACACAATATTTCCAGGTTCTACCGATAAATTTCATGGAATACATAACTTTTAAGTAGACAGTAAAGTTTGTATAAATAATCCCCATTTTAAATATGGCTGTTTATGTATGTAAAGTACCAATTAAAGTAATGACAAATGGCTTAAATCAACATCAAGTGAACAGCTGTACTAAATGGTTATGGTATTTCAAAGTATTATGAAAATTGAAGCTCACCAATCAAAGGCCCAATAGCAACAATGAAAAGCCCCTTTGCCACCATATGAAGACCAAAGGCCGCTGGAAGTTTTTCTAGACTGCAATGCTCGGAGATGGTCAGAGTGAAGTTGATAAGAGCAGCCCCTCGCAAGAAACCATTTGATACCAGAGCAACCATTAGTGGTACATAACTCACCTGTTGAGCTAAAACTGAAACCATAGACGCATATGTTATGTAATGTAATGTAGATTCCTTTAACTCCTTATTTGGAACATGGGCTGCACCAAAGCTTCTACATTAAAGTATATTCCCAGCCACACTTTTGAATAAATCATTTAAAATTTTGAGAGTGAAGCGTAACTAATTGGATTCCCCCTTCGATATGTACTGCAGGTGTGTACAAAACATTAACTCTGTAAATATTTATGTTTAAATTCAAAAGTGTTTAATAACATACACAGTCATAAGTTGTAATATGAATACACTAGAAACTTGTTAATCTGAAATAATTTGGACTGAAGCTTATTCGGATTAGAAGAAATTCAGATTATGTGGGAGAATATAGGGATATAGCATTTTCTTGAATTTTAAATTACAGTTTAATGAGTTTAATGAAATTTTAATTGTTTCAACAGATGTATAACACATAATATGTACTGTAATTATTTTTATTTAAAGGAAAACGCGTTGTGTTGACTATAACATTATCAGATGTCACTTTTTCATAACATTCTCTTTTAGTTTTGAGCTTGTTAACCTATAAAATGCATTTCATTTTCCAAAAAGTGTGTCCAGATTATCCAGAATTTTGGACTACCATGATTGGGTCTAATAGGGTTTTACTGTACTTAATATTTTTAGATCATTCTTTTGTTGTTTGAATAATCTTTGTAAAAGCAATTTTAGGCCATTACAATTTCAAGCTAGCCATTGTTTTGAAATTACTTTCTTTTAATCATGGTTAATCCACACAAACTACTCAAACTGTATAAGGGTAACGGTACTGGAAAGAAAACAGTCACTGTATTATTCAAAATCCCTTTAAAGAACTTTGTCAAGTAATAAATCCATAGGAAAGTATTTGGACTTTTAATTTGGACATGAAAGTGAATTTAGGAGTCTGATAAATCATTGGCAATGAAATGCGACACAGATGTAATTTTAAAATAAAGTTTTTTTTTTTACTTTGGAGGTTAAAAAGTAGAGTTCCAAAGCCATTGGTCTGGTAATCAGTCAGAAGTAAGTTGGGTTTAGAGTTTTAAGGGTGTTATATATTATGAATCTATGAATGAACCCTAATATCAAGGTTGGTAGGGATTATTTATGTACTATTTAAGATAATCTGTGGAAAATAGTTTTGTCTAAAAGTGGGGGTAGGATGGAGAGGGAGGGGAGGACTTAATCAATGAAATGAGACATTCCATTGTATCATTTGGTGAACGAGTTTGAAACACATGAATGGAGAAGCACAAAAATTATATTAATGATACATTATACGCCCCCCAAAGGTAGATTCCTTGTTCTGAAACAAACATATTTTTATTTTTAAAAGTACACATTGTAAAATTCAAAGCCTCCAAATATGTCCAGTGAAAGGATTTTTAAATTTAAGTTTGACCCACCTGATCTTGAAATACCCAAGAATATAGCTGCCACCATGAACAAAGTCCTGCGCCTTATTTTGACTCGGTCACAAATTGGAGGTAGGATCACTCGAGCTGCAACATCAGCTATAGCTGTCATGGACAGGAAGAATGCGATTTCCACCTTGTTGTATCCAAGGTTGGCAAAGAAGAAAGGAACAATCATCTTGAAGTTTAGTTCGGCCACGTAAAACACAGAGAGCCCAAACAGAATGTTCAGATAGGAGAGATCTTTCAGAAGATCAAGGTCCATGAATGTCACAAAACGCCTCCAGTAGCTCTTTTTCTTCGTTTTGCCCTTGATGTTGTTGTTATGCTTATTTTCTTCATCATCTTCATTGTCACTGTCAACAGGCTGAAAAAAATTGCTGGTAATAATAATTTATGATCTTACTGGTTAGTTATTCATATTTTGTCAAATATAATAACAACTAGGACTTAATCCAAGGTCGTACAGAAAGGGGTTTAGGATATTTAGCATATCACGGACTTTCTCCTATGAAAGTATGATTATATGATAGTAATCAACTTTTGTATCTCTACCCAATGCTTAGGATAGTTTTTTACTATACTTTTATTTAGGGTATTTAAAATGCACTTACTGAACCGATTGATTATATCAGCACAAAACTTATAAACTTACTTAAATCTATCACGGATATAACACCGGTCCACTGGCCATCAACTTGTCACTGTGAAAGGCTAAATCCTAATTTCACTGATGATAAGTGTTTCAGCCCCGCTGTAAATAGAAACCATAACCCTTAGCTCGGTAGGAAGACACCCAAGGTACTGACTAAGCTAAGGTGTCACACCTTAGACCGGTGACTCATTGGTGTATTATACATTCCATAAAAATATGCCCTCAATTTTGTTTAAAAAATAACCTGTAATTACTTCAAAGGTGATTTTTATTTTTAAGCCATGACTATCTCCTGTTGGGGTATTTCGCCACAAACTACTGTAGATAAAACACCCTCCACCGACATGTTCCAGGAGTGTAGCATCAGGTTAAGACTAAGAGTTTAATCTCTCTAGACCTTTCACTGGACACTCAGAAATATACCAAATGCCAGGATGTTATTTTAAATTTAAAAACAACTCAAGTTATAAAAATGATATAGCTACCGCTTAGAGAGAGAAAATGTAATTTCTGCTTTCCCCATTAAGACTCACTTCCTAACAGATTTATTGTTTTCCAGTTGTCATCAGCCCTTTAAGATCCCCTCCCCTCTGTCCCTAATCCACCAATGCTGCTACTAACCACAAGAAGAAGTAAGTCTCCAACGATGTCAAAATGAAAGCATGACTAGTCTTGGTTAAAATACTATTAGACTGGTTATTTTTAATTTTATGCACTATAAGACTAAACAACTAAATCCTTAACAATACATCCCTATTTATTTTCAACACATAAATATTAACTTATTAAATAACATTTGATATTTTGGGATGAACTTTGATTTGTCATATTTTTAAAGATTTAATTCTTAACTGCTGTTCTGTCTACCACGAGGGCATGAAAAATAAAAGGGGTAGTTGCGCCTAAAGTATTTCTGGGAAACCCATTCACTTATAAATAATACCTTGCCCTACTATTTGATTTTTAAAAATGTGTACGTACTTAATCTACTTCTAAGGTTAATAAGAAAATATGGAAAACCAAGTCAAGATTTTATTGTAATGTGTAAATATTTGAAAAACTAAATCAATACTCTAGTTGATAATTTTATATGTTTAAATATGATTAAGTCCATATCTAAATCACAGTTTACATTTAATATTTAAATCAGATTGTAGTTTTTAACTTACCTAGTTCAATAGAAGAAACTATTTCAACTTTAAAATAAACCAATATTTTTACAAATGAGGTAAATAGCAATACTATCTTTTAACATATGCCCGTATGTAATTGATGCAACAAAGAGTATGCTACTTTTACTTTTAACAACTATACTTTAAAGCATTGGCATTTTAAAAATCGTTAAGATTTAGTTTTTATTCTGGATACAATGTTTGTTCGTATACTCTGCACATTTAAATTAATCTTAAGCTAATTGGTGTCATCAGTTTAAGGTAGATGATCCACTTATGATTGAAGGTGAATAACTTTTTCATGATATATGAACAAATATTAGAGGGAAATATATTTTTAGGAAAGATTAACATTGTATGACTCTAATATATATTTAGTTAGACAATTTATTGTATTAAATACTTTGGTTTATAAGTTTTAAAAATAATATCCATGCAAATTATTTGTGTAATTTAAATGTATCTATTTATTAACTATCAATTATATCAGTTTCTTGTATGTCCTTACTAAGTAAATAAAATCAATTTTGTGAGTACTTCAAACCATGTATCAAAGTATCTTAATGTTAAGGTTAAGAAAGTTACAAACTAGAATCAATGAGAAGCTTTAAAATGCTAATTCAATCGTTTTAGCCACATTCTGTGGAAATACTTCATAAAATTCAATATAATTTATGTCCAGTTAAGATAAGTGTTTTTTAATTGATGCTATGTTTGCTTTAGTACACTCACCGTGTGGATGTGAAAGGAACTGCCGGTGAAATCCATGCTAGAGATATTTGAGATGACCGACTCTTTGCGCCTGCGCGCGGCCGCAGACATGCTAGTGGTCGAGGTGATTCTTGGCATGTTTGGTGTCGACGTGATCCTTGCCATCTGCGGGTTCGACATGATCCTTGGCATAAGAGGACGTTTCCCGATTGTGGGTGGCGTGTTCTGCAGCTCTACATCCTCGGACACTGTCGTGATCTCAATCTTAGGACGCACAATCAGAGGATACTGGGTCTCATGATCATCACCTTTGGCTTCCTTCTCTTTCTCAGTTGCCTGGAAATTAATAGGAGTGTGTTGAAATTCAGATTAAAGGTGATATTTGGTGAGCTTTTAAATCAAATGAGTTTTACTACCTGCTAAGCTGGAAAGGGCTAAGGTGGGACGGGGAATCTAATGATTCTGAAGCATATATTTTATCCATATTTAGAAGAATTTTTATATACAGGATGTTCAAAAAGTCACTCAACCGTATGGAGAAACGCATGTAATTGTTTTTTTCACTTACAGGTGGTGAAGGAAACTGAGTAGCCATGGGGTACACATTGCAGTGGCGTATAGTCTTTGTCACACAGTACAGCCACTCTAGGAGTTATGCCTGGACGCAGAAGGTCTTCTCAAAAAAGTACGGAACAGTTGCACCAAACAAATCCTACATCATGCGACTACACGACAAGTTTCAGAAGACAGGGAATGTCATGGACGCACCAAGAAGCGGTCGACCAAAGGTGTTAACTGAGGAAAAGTTGATCGACATACAAGCTGCATATGCTCCGAGTCCCGGGAAGTCCATGCGATGCCTTTCAGGATAGTCCAGGCTCTCCGTCTGCAGTGTGTAATGATATCGATTTTTCCTGTCTTTTTAATATTCGCGATCATATTTTAAAGTAAATATATTAATATTTCTTCTTTTCAGTTAATAAAGTAAAGTCATCTTTTCTATACTACGGCCATGTTTCTTTTTCTTTTATTTTAACTGCACGTGTCAGAAACAAGGTTTTTACTTCCGTGTTGTAATACGCAGTAAACAAATAGCAGGTGCAGAGTAGCACATCTGTTTTCTTAAATGCGAGCTAAATTTAAAACTAACCCTATTGGTCGATGGAAAGAAAGCAAGGAGTGGTCTGGGTTCGAGGGTGTGAATGACGGGGTTCACACGGCTCGACTCGAGAGGACGCTAGCTTGTTAGACCGGTCAGTCTTCGGGTGTCTCTACTCTGCTACGGCAGACGAGATGGAAGTGTTTTATAACATTAAGTGGTGGTTTATTTTATTTACAAAACAACTTAAGGACAAATAAAATTGTCGTTATGACAGCAAAACACAGTTTTTCTCATTTCTTGGGCAGATTTATCTCAACATCTAGTCCAATATTTATTGTTTAAATTACATGTTTTACAATTGGCGCAACAACGTGGGACTAGTTCTCAACCGCAGATGACAATACGGGTAGTACTTTTACAATTGGCGTACTCAACGAGGGGTAGTATTCAAGGCTTTTACAAATGGCGTTCCAATGTGGGGCATCCAGTATCTGTATTTTACAAATGGCGTTCCAACGAGGGGCCTCCAGCATCAGTACTTTACAAGTGCCCACATGGCATCAAGCAGATAATTGAAAATGCACCCTTACAAAATCTATGTCATACAGCAAATGCTGCCTGTAGATCTGGAAATATGTCAAGCTTAATATCATTGGTTCATGGAATCTGCAACGTCTGATGGGGAGGAACAGGATGCTTGGTACTGGTCTGATGAGGCATGGTTTCATCCCAATGGGTATGTCAATGCCTAGAATTCTCGAGAATGGGCTGCGGAAAACCCACACAGGTTGCATGAGTCATCTTTGTTTACATTCACAGAAAGTTGGTGTCTGGTTACTTCGAAGAGTGTTTTCCAGGGTGAATTATTTCAAAGGGGTTGTTATGGCCAGTACGATCTCCTGATTTAACACCCGCAACTTTTTCTTGTGGGGTTACCTGAAAGATGTCATCTACGCAACTCATTCAAACAGTAGTCAGGAACTGCAAGCGAGCATTCAGAAGTGTTTTGATGCAATCTCACGGCAAACATTGCAAAGGATATTCAAGAACATGATTAACCGTGTACACTTGTGTGAAACACAGAACAGAGGCCACTTCCAGCACTTACTGTGAAATAAAAGAAGAAAACAATTACAACAGGTTTCCCCATAAGGTTGAGTGACTTTTTGATCCCCTGTATAATTTCCACATCTGAATAATCTCACTAATACCTTACAAAAA
Source organism: Timema shepardi (assembly GCA_902151425.1). Classification (NCBI taxonomy): domain Eukaryota; kingdom Metazoa; phylum Arthropoda; class Insecta; order Phasmatodea; family Timematidae; genus Timema; species Timema shepardi. Next base: position 50,691 of record CABFVX010000744.1, on the reverse strand, counting down.
CATTTTACTTATTTTAGAATTGCCTTCTGATTGCAGAACATCCTATTAATATTAACATAGTAGTATTTATTGATATAATCTTTAAAGTGGATTACCTACATGTAAGAATAAAAATTAATCAAAATATTTGTGTCAAATTTAGCATTTTTTAAAATATAATTAATGTTTTAATAGATGATTTTTTCTTAATGTATTCATTTCATACTAGATACCATGTTCATTATGTAAATCTAAACTACTGTAATAAATGCATATGACTTTTCTTTTAAATCTTTGGGTTATTTTTTGTGATTTTTAAGTCATTCTTTTTATAATTTTGAGTGTAATTTTAATTGTGTTTTTTAACAATTTTCAGGCCATTAACATCCAAGCCCTGACTATCAGCAATAATAACTAGTTTTCATAAACTGGTTCAACATATGCATTATTAGTCCGCAATTATTCGGGGTTTGCGTTGTTAAACACAAGTGTGGATACAATGTTCGTATTTGTATATGATTATTTGGGGTGCATAGCAAATACGAAAATGGTTCCACCTGGAGTCGGTAAAATAGCACACATAAAAGAGTATGAATAGAGGCAACAGAGCATGGTGGTGCAACCACCTAGACTTCATTAACAAACATTTGTTAGTTTGTTTGTATTCTAGTGTTTGTTTCTGGTAGATATTTTCATGATGGAGTGGTAAAATGAAGCCATGTTCTAGTTTTTAGAATGCTTTCAAGTGGAATCATGTATGTGGGATCCAAAGTACGAAAACTACAAAGACAAATATGTATTGGCAGATGTGTGGACGAGGATCCAATAAAAGTTAAAGTATGACTAGACCATTGCAAAATTAAACAATAAGAATTATTCACTTATGTCATATTTTTTAATGTTTAAAGAAAAATAAAACACACTATGAAATAAGGAGTGGGTGCAGATGACGTCTTTGAACCCAAATGGTTTGCTTACAAGTTCTTACAGCAGCTGTCTATTTTACAATCTCAATAATAATAATAATAATATTTAGCACGGCGTCCTACTACTCGTTCGGGTTATATGCATTAAGTACTAATTACTCTAATGGATTAGGAATTGGTAATGTTGAATTAGAGGAAGTGAACCCGCATTTGCGTGGAGGGAGAGTGGAAAACCATTTAGAAAAAAAGAAAAAAAACAGTTCACCCGACCAAGATTCGAACCTCGATCGCCCCATCCTCAGCAGTCAAGCTCAACACGACAAGCTCGTTAGCCAACTACGCCACCGAGGTACAATCTCAACATCACTCATTCATTTTGGCATTGGACTAAAGATATTGCACATGATCATTTGGCTTTCGCATGGTACACCAGAACCTAACAGATATTCGTCAACACGTGTGTAGCCAGCTTTAATGTCATCTTAATGTTACTCATGTTTCCTTATATAATAAACACTATGGCCAAAACAGACAACAGTTTTATTTGACACAATTTTTAATTATTTTCCCCTTAGTTCAATAAAAACTAGTGTGCCTATATTTCAAAGAAAAAAGGATGATGCGTCTTAATTTGACTGAATATGACTGTCAATATTTAATAATTTTACAATTAGCTTGTTCATATAAGATTAATTACTTACCCAATCTGACACTAGGAGCTCAAAAGTTCAATGCCACACCTACAAATGTACGCCACCTGTCCATATATTGAGTTAGTTATAACAATTTCACCTCATTACACACTATTGCTTTCAAATGCCATCCTCCTTTCTGCGTCTCGATCTTCCTAATGGTGTCTTTCCATTTATTTTGCCAGTCAATACACTGAACACGGTTCTAGAATCTACCATTCACATTGCATGTCCTGTCCATCGTAATCTACAAGCCTTGATTATCCTAACAATTTCTTGTGATGAGTTTAAGGTATGTAACTCAGCATCATAAACTTTATCCAGAACCTTGTTTTCGAACACCCCGAGTTTGTTTTCGTCGTGTAAGGTAAAATACCACGTTACACACCCATAGAGAACAACTGGTAAACAGTGGCGTCGCATCAAGGAAAACAAGGCAAGAACTGCTTGCCTTTGATTGAATATATGTAATTATTTTATTTAATGTTTGCATAAATATTCTACAGATAACCATTTAAATGTAATTTAAGCATCAGTGGGTTTGAAAGGAAAAAAATCTCACATGACAGTAACGGTAACATGCATCCAAGACATGCACTAGTCCATCTAATGGTGGTTTAAAGTCGGTATTTGTCCGACTTTAATCCCATTGCTCTAGTTAGTGTAGTTATTATTTGTGACATCATAGATTTTGGAGGGAGAGAAGGGGAAGAGCTGCGGATGTCAGGTAAAAATGCAAGCAGCCGAGCTACGACTTATCTTGCCTGAAAGGTGATGACTAGAACCAAAGTCACTACCCCTCTCTTCCCCTTTCAAAACATAGATGGTATGGCATGAAAGGGGAAATTAATATTGTCAAGGTACTGACCCTGTGCCTACACATCTTTAAGCCCAGTACACATGACACAAACTTCTTGTACAAAAAGTTGCAGCCAGAAGATGGCTTCATGTGAACACCAAAGCTTGTACTGAGTCATGAACACTCATAAAGCGGCACAGTTAATGATGTTGAAATTGGGATTTTTATGAAGTTATATAATACAGTATTGGCAAATTACTGTAACGTTGCTTGAGATCAACGTTACAAGCAAGAAGCAAATATGAGTTAAATAACACCAAGTCTGCAACCACGAAGAGTGAACATAACAAGACTCACCAAAACTGCCCCGTTTCTCGGTCTCTGTGTGTGAAGTCTCATCAACAAACATCCCGGCCCGCGCAAATTGTTCTCGCCCCGAGTGAAAAGGCGTAACTGATAGACAATGGAGGTGTGGCGTGGTGAGCGTGGCATTTCTCGCGTTGCCCCATGGGAAGTGGTCAGGTGGTGATCACGTGATGTTCCAGACGTCTCTCCAATGGCCTATTTGTTCTTTACCACCAATCCCGCTGTTTCATGTGAATGTTCTACTATGTTCTTTTGGCTTCCCCTATGTTCCCCTCCTCTCAGAGAAAAATTGCTTATAATCTGATGTCGTGTGCCTTAAGCGGCACTTCTTGGTTTGTCCGTGTCTTGGACACACATCACAGGATGGGATTTTTCCCAAAGGTATAAATTCAATTTCGGCCGTACTACTCAAAATTTACTGTTTGGAAAATAGTTAAAGATTATTTTAATAGACTATAGGTTAGGTCTAAATTCTCTTTTTGGCCAGTACATTCTAAATTTCCTTTCGACTTTCATCTGTCATTTTCTGTAATATTGTAAGAATGGCTAAGTACGTAGATTAACATGACGTAATGCTATTTATAATTTGTTAAATATATTGCCGAGGTTTTTGCCCTTCCGGCTTGTTGTCCCGAGATTGAAAATATGAGGGACCTTTTGTATATTTTTTTAACTTACCTTTACAAGGCGAATGCCTGGATTAATTTGGGTTAAGAATAATATAAGTATTTTACTTTCTTTTTGGGTTGCCATTAAAGTCATACGCCAATGTTTTGTAACTATGAAGCGTACGTAACTTTCCTTTGTAAAATGTAATGTTTAGTGCTGAAGCGCACTGCGGGTTGCCGCTGAGGCCCGTTAAGGGGCCGTAAGCTACGTAGTAAATGTAATTGTTAGGACAAGGTTGCTATGGCTACAGCGCCTCTGTATAGTTATGGGCATAACCTCTTTCCTTTTCTTTATTTTTGTAAAGCTACATTGTAAATGTAATTGTTAGGACAAGGTTGCTATGGATACAGCGCCTCTGTATAGTTATGGGCATAACCCTTTTTTCTTTTTTATTTATGTAATTCTCTTCTAACTATCTATTGTTACTTGTATGCATATATTCACATATATATATATATATATATATTTATTGTTAATCTTTTCTCAAATAAATATTTATTTATTAGACTCGCAATCTTTAATTTACATCGACAAGTTTAAAGTAATTTTGGCTGATCAAACAAAAGACTCTCGTACCATTCCTTTTGAGTATTAAGGTATAGTAGTGGATGGTGATTGAGAAGGGTTCATGACGACAGATTATTGAATAGGTCCAAGTATAGGCCTATCAACGAATATGTGGTCCTAACGCTCTTCTGCAATTAAATCATTTCTTGTTGTTTTCTTGCCCTCTTTACCTTGTTGTACGTGTTCATCTGCCCTTGTCCAGTATAGGAGAAGGGGGGTGGTACATTACTAACTACAACTTCTACCACTTTTAATAATAATTAATAATAATATCTTTTTTTTATTAATTTAGCTTTAGCCAGAACTTCTGTGAAATATCTAATTTTGGTCTTGTTATTTTTCCTATTAAATGCACTTTTCATTCAAAAAACAAAGCATCAGTAGAATTATTTAACAAAAAGTCAATTGAACTGAAATAGTCATTGTTGATGTCTACAGCGTTTCGCATTTTTTCCTACGGTACATACACTAAATCCTAAAACTTTACTCATATATATTATAATATAAAATTTAAAACAACTAAAAATTCAAGTCCCAAAACTAAACTAATCTACACTGAAATAAACCTTTGAAACACACTCTGTGTGGTCAGAATGTACCACTCACGAGTCGGGGATAGCCGGCTTACTGGTCGCCTTCAGTGGCTGAGATGAACAGTTGTGTGCGTGTTACCCTCCAAGCTCCCCGCAGGCCTGATTCTACAGGTGTGTTAGGCTTATCTCGCCAAAAGAAACTGACAAACAAGCTTCGCACGCCTACTAAAATATAATTATGTTTTTTTTTAAATACCAGTGAAATGTAAATTTTACATCTGTCTTATGTAAAGGGATGTTTTATTTTCTTTTTCAAAACCTTTTGTGATAGCTGAGCATGCCCAACCTACCTTGACACTTCGCTACTTTTAATGCCTATAAAATACAGCTTAAATAATAATAATAATTATTATTATTATTAACACCACGTTTTACTACCCGCTCAGGTTATATGCACTTATGCTAATATGAAATGGTCAGGTGATTGTGAGATAAAATGGAGGACCTACAGTTTAACGTGAGATCCGAACCACGGTGGAGGCCTGGAATTCCACACATTCATGAGTTGTGATTAATACACGTCTAGTCAGAGGTTAAGGAAGGGTTTGGTAATCAGATAAATCTGTGGCAGGACCGAGGATTGAACCCCTGACCCCCAGCACAGAATTCTGACACCTTTTTCCTAGACCGCTAGGTCACCAAAAATACACCTAATAATATAGTAGAATATTATCAATATTGGCCGCAAAAAAAAAAGTATTTTCTAAAAGGCCCTTCCTAGGAAAATTGGACTGTACAGAACGCACTCAATGTATAATAAATGAATTGGTCAGGGTTAGAGAAATAAAATAAGAGCCGCCATGATAATAAGACTAGGATGTTTTTTTTAAAAAAGTAACTAGCCAAGCAGCTATATATATATATATATATATATATATTATACATATATAGGTGTCAGTAGCTCCTAATTTTTGGGTGGAGCATATTTTAGGGGGAACAAAAAAATATATTTTCACTTTATATTAGAAACTATGAAACATTTTGCTGTAATAAGTCATATAAAAAGTTCATTTAATCACTTGTGCATTGCTCCAAACATGGACTTTCAATTTTTTATTTTATAGAACTAAGAATGACCCGTTTGATGAAATTATTGAGGTTGGAGGTAAGGGGAGGGAGGGTGTCCGACCTTGTGCTGAGGTTTCTCTGGCAGGTCCTGTTCCTCCTCGTCTTCCTCTTCCTCTTCCTTGGCGGGACGCATATGCCACTTGATGGGCTGCAGCAGCAAGGAGCCCACGACGGAATGGAGGGCCACTCCGCCCAACACCAGCACTGAACCCTGGAAGTCGTACTCGCTCAGCAAGAGCTGGACAGCCTGGGGCATCACCATGAACCCCAGGGCTGTGCCCGCCATCGACAGACCCACGGCCTGACCCCGGTACTTGCTGAAGTAGTGGTTGAGAGCCACGAAACCGGCAGTTGTCGCGAACCCTACGCCAAGACCTGATCAACAGACGTCACACCCGTTTCAGTGACCGGGCGGTCTAAGGGCTAAGTCACAGGTTAGAATGGCCTACTGATGATGGGGAGATCGGGTTTCGAATCCTGGTTTGGTCTACTGAGGGGGTCTGGCACCTTAGCTCAGTCAGTAGCATGTTTGTCTACTGAGCTAAGAGTCGTGGGTTCGATTCTATCATAGGTGAAATGTTGGTCTTCGCCATTCATAGTGATGACATAACGGCCATGGGCTGGAAGTGTTGTCTGTTCTAGGATTTAAGTCAGTTTATTAGTCGTGTTTTTATTTACTCAGTCAACTCAGAAAGTGCACTTTAAATTGGCCTGCCTCAAATAAAATTTTAAAAATCTTCTAAGATTGTTTTTTTTTCCTAAATGGTTTCCCACTTTCCTTCCATGCAAATGCAGCTCAAGTTCTTCTAAAATGCTCACTTTCTCAACCCCACCCCATTAGAATAATTATTATACATGCATATAGCCTGAATATGCAGTAAAATGAGACAATCATCCCAAAATTTAGTTACTTTTTTTTCCTCCGCATCTTGAGGCTATATGCAAGAATGAGAATAATGAGTTAAAGCGAAGGGTGAGTGAGACGCGAGTGGAGTTGATTAGTTTGCTATTAGGCCAACTGCATGAATATACCTTAATCAATTACCAATCAACTCCACTCACTTCTCATTCACCCTTCACTTTTACTCATTCTCGATCTTGCAAACAGCCTTTGGTACGCAAATTAAATATTCTAGGGAGAGAGGATTGAGAAAGGTGGAATATTCATAGGAAAAGTAGCCGCATTTGAGTTTAAGAGAGTGTGAAAGCATTTAGGGAAAACCACCCTCCTTACACCGAACCAATAGGCCCTATTCAAACCCAGGTCACCGACAATTCAGTCTAAAGCAAACGTGACTGTGGATTCACAAGTTCATCTAAAAACAAGAATAGAACTGAAATGTGGTCACGTGATGAGCTCTAAGCCAATCACAACAAACCAGCACGAACCAAGTGGGTCCTTTTTTAACTAGTATTAACATCAACTTTTTTGGGTTTTTCCGTAAAGTTCTCTCACTTTTCAGCAAACGTGTGAATCAGAAGGTTTAGACCATGTGACCACCACTGATTGTGAAAGGAGAATTGAAGTATTATCGAATTTATCTCTTATGTAGGCACACTTATGGCTTAAAAATAAAAATAGGTCAAAAGGGATTTAACGTTAAAATAAAAGTCCTTGCTTATCCTGTTGGGAGATTTCCCCACGAGCCACCACAGGATTGCCAAACTAAATATTGCTTATCCTGTGGGAGATTTCCCCACGAGCCACCACAGCACTGCCAAACTAAATATTTGTCTTTAAAGGTGCGAATGCAGGGGACGCGAAAAAAGATCAGTGTTTTGTGGTTTTGATAATAAAACTTTTTTTTAAATAAATACAATTTAGCTTCAGTAGAAACATAAGAGTTTAATTTTCTTCACATGATGATATTAACAGTTGTTGAATATCTGTCATGAGCATAGCGACAGTAAATGATAGATACACTTTTTAAATGAACAGAAAACATTGTCATTAAAATCTAAGACACTCTTGACAAATATTCAAGAAACAAGTGATGAAAACTAGATTATGTTTCTACAAATATTTAATTTATTGGTACCAAAAATATGTTTCGACATAAAATCCACAATTACAGTGGTGTAACAGATTAATCTTGGCCCTTCTCCACCTACAATATTTATCTTCAGGCCTCCTTTTACCCGAGTAATTTAACACCTTAATAAATGTTGTAAGGAATAATTAATAGTCATAAATAATTTCTAATTTTGTAATCACACCTTATAATGACTGTCTTAGCCTCAGTTTTGTGTTGGAAACGCCATCAGTCAGCTTGAATGCAAGAACATAAAAACAATCTGAGCTATTTAAAACTGAATGAAATAATTGGAACAATTCAATAGCTTAGTTATAATCCACAACACTTTAAGATAAACATATTCAACTATCTAAATTGTCAATAATCAGGATATAAGTTATTCGATTACTATTATTTCCCCCAAATTTATAATAAGTTCCTTTCCGTGGACCCCCCATATACCATTGGGCCTCCCCGTATTGCACTCCCTGCGGGCCTAGGTGTTGCGCCACTGTGTATATATATATATCTGTGTATATATATATATATATATATATATATATATATATATATATATATATATATATATATATATATATAT
>CABFVX010000744.1:30561-41543 GCA_902151425.1 Timema shepardi | reverse complement strand
GGTGATTGTGAGATGAAATGAAGGACCTACAGTTTAACGTGGAATCCGAACCACGGTGGAGGCCTGGCATTCCCCACATTCACAAGATGTCTTGTCAGAGGTGAAGGAAGAGTTTGGTAATCAGATAAATCTGTGCCGGGACCGAGGATTGAACCCCGGCCGCCAGCATAAAAATAATAAAATATGTATCCAGTACAAACATAAGAGTTTAATTTTCTTCACATGGCGACATTAACAGTCATTAAATAGTATCGGTCATGAGAATAGCGGTATTAAATAACGAACTTTGTAAATGAAAAGGAAAAGTTGTATTTTTCTTAGTACCACGCCTTACTAACCGTACGGGTTATACGCTTATGTACTAATTGCGTTGATGGTTTTAGGGATTAGGAACGTTATATTAAGAGGAAGTGTACTCGCATTTGTGTGGAGGGAGAGTAGAAAACCATTTGGGGAAAAACCACCCTCGGCACACCCGACCAAGATTCGAACATCGATCTCCCCATCATCGATAGTCTAATCTAGTCTACTGCTAAATTAACGCGTTATACCACGCGGCCACCGGAGCGAGTAAATTGTCATTAAATTCTAAGACACCCTTGACAGATATTCAAGAGCTGTTGAGGTCACCACGTAAATAAAATTTAACTCCTATGTTTATGCTGAAGAAATATTTTATTTATTTTCACCAAAAAGTAGTTTTGATACCAAAACTGCAAAAACTCTAACCATTTCTCGCGTTCCCTAGACTCCCACCTTAGACTGTATAGTCCATGCACCCAACTTAAGATGAAATAGAAGGGGATACGAGCTATATCAAGTATTTTTGAAACTTTTAATAACAAAAACAAATGATTCAAAATTTATTAAATGGAGTTTCAGCGGACATGTTTTGTTTTTTTACACATGGACAAATCTGAAAGTTGTAAAAAGTTAGTACAGTAGCCTCATGGCTTCTTTGGTGCTGACTGACAGTTCACAGCTGGCTTCTGACAGTAAACATTTAGGTTTATACCTAAATGTCAGCTGTTAGCTTTGAACTGTCAGTCAGCACCAAAGAAGCCATGGGGCTACTGTAGCTCTACTTTGACGTGTACAAACGTCATCGCATGTTATTAGCAGTTGCCATATTTGATAGATATATTTTTAATGCCCTCAAAATAACACTAATTATATAATAAAAGTTTTTCAATGTTGGATGTTGACTACAAAAAAAATGTTTGTATTTTGTAAAAGGTAATACACATGTCAATACAGAAGAAAATCAAGGTATAGTTTAATTTTCTACACATTTTAGTCTCAACAGTTATAGAATAGTTTATCTGCCATGCGCATTGAGGTTAATACATCCCTTAGGGTGCAAGTGTAAAAACTGCTTGAGTCAAATGGTGCTTAAATACGATGTCGTTCTTACATAATTGTGTTAGTTTCATGGGCTATAGGCTAGCAAAAAGGTTTTAATAAGATTTTTTTAGCACCGCCTCTTACCCCTTCGAGTAAAGGCCCAGACACAGATTACGTATCCGTAGGTCCGTGGTCCGTACTTCGTGCTCCTGGTCCATAAGAAATGATACTCGAGATTACAGTCTCAATATCCGTAATCACGTGACCGTTTCAACTAATGAGATAGTAAGAGACTTCATCCAATCAAAAAAATTCAAAAGAAAATAGTCTACAGCGCGAAGCGTGCGTCAAGCAGTCAGCTGATCAAAGAAACCAAAAACAACTTTGTTGGAAAATAAAAAAACTTGCAGTATTTATATTAAAATATAGGTTAAGAACAATCACAAGAAATAGCCTATATTTATAACTTTATTTTAACTATCAAACTTAAAATAATAAGTGTTTCCAATAGCCTGAAAATGCTAAACAGATGTAGGCCTACTAATAATTTGGATTAAAACAGGTGAAATAGGTCCACGTGTAGTCATATTTTCATTTTGTATATGTTTCCATAGCGACGGATTCTATCACTGCTATTCTTTCTTTATTTCAAGGCGCATGCTTATATTTACTCGGCTGTGATTGGTAGTCCGTATAAACGAGTCCGTATGAAGTCAAAGTTGGGTAACTCTTACGGATAAGGACTCTGTGGCCAGAGCAATCTGATATTGTAGCACCGATTTCTTACGGACCACGGACCTACGGATAAGGAATCTGTGTCTGGGCCTTAACGCGCCAACGTACTAATTACACTACTGGGTTAAGAATTTGGAATGCTTAATTTAGAAGAAATGCACCCACACTTGCGTGGATTGAGGGTGGAAAACCATTTATGGAGGAAAAAAAGTCCATGCACCAAACTGGGATCGAACCCTGATCTCCCCCGTCTCCGGCAGTCTAGTTTAATAATGTTCATCCTTGATTTGTTAAGGAGTAATAAATGACAAAATTAAATCTTCTTTATATTTATATTCCCATTTTCTTTTTTATAGTAGCTTAGTCTTCTATGAAGACATGTTTCTTGTTATTATTGATGTCACACCACCTTCATTTCCTATTTATGATAAAGATGATATTCTCTTAAATATATATTATAGGAAAAACTGTGAAAATTTTGAGGTCCTAAATACAAAGATTTTGCTTTTGAACAAAATGTCTATGAATCCGTGTAAATCTAAGACTTCCTGTGTAGCAATCAACACAGGGGTTATTAACAGAAGTCAAAGAGGGTATTGTATAGAAAAGAGGAGAAATTACAAGTTGAAAACCAGCCCTATATTGCGTTTTAAGCTGCTCTAGGATCGACGTCAGCACAACCGGAGTGGGGAGTGGAGGCTCGTCACATGCTCGACCAATCCGTGAAGGGCAGTTGCCATAGCAACCGATGCACGTTGCCAGATTTCTTGACAGTCACCGAGTATGCTTGCATATTAGTAACGCGCAAACTCCCACGATGTGGCAACTATGCTCCCCAGCCTACCCACCACGTGGATCCTAAAGCAGTTTAAATCGCAGTATAATATTTGAGTTAAGCTGAGATTAAAAACTTGACCATTCCCAACAAAGTGCAATGTGAGTCAAACGCCTTAGACAGTTTGGCCACCACTGACCTCTATCTTAGTAAAGATGCTAGAATTTGAGCCCCGACATCCCAGTTAGATCCCCTAACCATTACCCCATTGTATTCTCACCTGAGAAGTTGATCATGCCGTCCAGCGTGCTCATGATGACAGAGGCGCCAGTCGTCGCAACGTTCAGTTCTTTTAATGTGTCCCCGAAGAGCAGCCCAAACGATGGCTCGATGGATCTTGTGGCGAGCTAAAAACAAAAACTTTGGTTACCGAATAAGTAATTAATAAGATAACCGAGCTTTAAATTATTATTGTAATTGAACTCAAAGGCGAGCAAAACTAACATTATATTTCTTATGTACAATTCAATAAGCCCGTTGCAGGTAATAGAGATTACGAGAAAATAACTGAACAGATTTTGACAAACGACCACTCGTCTTAACGGTCAGGAGCTTAGGATGTCGGGGAAAATAGTAGTTTTCCACGAAAACCCGATTTTTATAGTGAATTTTCAGTTTTTCATTCTTTGTTTAATCCCCATGGCAACCGTTATTCGCTGCATGGCTGTAAATCTCTAAATAAAATGCATCTCTTTGGCTGAGAAATAATAACTCGATCTTTAATTTGTGGATCCGAGCAGAACACAATTTTCTCTTTGGATGCTCGTCGTAGCACATCTATATTAAGATTCCTAAACTGAGGAAACATTTATTTTTGATTGAAATGTTGTTATCGTTAATACTAATTTAAATCAATAATAATGAGCATAATTCGAAAATTAAAAGATTACGTTGTTAAATTCATGAAAATATTTTCCAAATTTTGTTTCACGCGTGATAAAATAATGTTTAAATATGTTTTGGTACGTATTATAAGCTCGAAAACGATAAAATGGTCTTGAATAATGTATAAAGAAAAATCCATTGTGTATAAGTATGAGTTTTGGTGGGTTTTTTTTTTACTTTTTCAAATAATGGATTTTGATGATCATATTATTCAAATAATGGGTTTTGATCTTCATTTTAGCAAATAGTAAAGACCTATACTTAATAATATAAAAACATTTATTAAATATAAAGTCTAAATAGAATATAACTTAAATACACGTGAAACAAACTGAAAACTAGACTTCAACACTTCTTTAGTTATTTTCACCAAACCAGCACTGCGTCTATTCAACACGGAACCCAAGTTGAGTTATGCAATCGGAAAAAACATAGCGCGGCATAGCTTAGCTTTCTGTGTGAACAAACACATTTAAATATATGGCCCGCTATTTTTTTTTTAAAGTTAGTAGAGCAAATCTTAGCGTAGCGTTCTCTGTGAATCGGCCGTCACACAATATAAATAGATAAGTTAGGCTATGTTTTCATTTTACCGCTTAATTTAGAGGATATGATATTTAAAAGTACCATAATATTTTAGTACCACATCTATATTTTCACATTATCTCTATCAAACGCTCTCACACACACTCCCCACTCTCTCCATCACACAAACACACACACACACACACACTATAAAACATTCTTTCTTTCTCTTCCCTCACGTACACTCTTTACTACACATTTTCTCTCACATTATATTTATTTGCTCTCTATCAAACGCACTCTCTCTCAAACTCTGGCTCAAACTCTCTCAATCTCAATCTCACAAACTCTTGAGCCCACTCTTTCTCTCTCAAACTCACTTTCTCGCAAACTCGTTCTCTAGATTTCTTTTAATAATGATTTCTCTCAAACTCTCTCTCTCGCTTAAACTTTCTCCCTAACTTTCTCTAACTCTCACAATCTAAGCTTCTCTTTCTAAACTAATCTCTCCCTCTCTGACTTTCTCTTTCAAACACTCTCTCATACCCTCATATTCTCTCTTTCTTTCACACAATATATCTCCCAAAATTGTAAACTCTCTCTTTCTCAAACACACATCTTCTCCCATTATTTCATTCTACCACTTACACATACTCACTATCCACTCGCTCACACTCATTTTATTACATTCAAACTTATTTGCACAATCACACACACACAATCATATATCTTATATATAATTTGATAAGCCCATTTCCAGAAATAGAAATTACGAGGAAATGATTGAACAGATTTTGACAAACGAACACTCCTTTTAAAGATTAGGGAATCAGGATGCCGATAAAAAAATAGTGGTGTAAGACTAAAACCCAATTTTTCCAGCAAATTTTCCATCTTTACCTTCTGTGTGGACAGTGGTTACTCTGTATTTATTATTATTATTTAGCACCGCGTCTTACTACCCATCCGGGTTATACGCTTTAAGTACTGATTACGCTAATGGATTAGGAATTGGTAAGGTTGAATTTAGAGGAAGGGAACCCACATTTGCGTGGAGGGGGAGTGTAAAACCATTTAGGAACCCCCCCTACCCCAGTTCACCCGACCGAGATTCGAACCTCGATCTCCCCGTCCTCAGCGGTTGAGCTCAACACGAGGTTTATCTGTAAAATCATTCTTTGCTTACATCGTAAACCATGATTTGTGTATTTGTCTCTGTTTAAAAATAATATCAGCTCAATTGTTATTTGGGTGGTTTGTGCAACGAATAGATAGAGATCTGGGAGAGGGTTAATTTTAAAGTACTCATCGGGGCGTGAAGAGGGGAAATATAAGTTTTGATTCAAATTACACACCGAAAAATAAATATCTAAGTAAATTTGATAGCCCTTGACGAGTAAATGTTTAGCTAAAAAGTGAGTGTGGGCTTATTATATATATTATTTCCCAATAAAAAGTTTAACATACATTTTAGTGCAAAAATCTGCAGCCATCGCTGAAGAGACCCACTAGTATATTTATATTATACTAAATTATATTAAATAATCCAAAAGCCGGATCATTTATTTAAAATACATATTCCAAACACCAAATCGAATATATGAAATATTCCAGAAGCTGAATAGAATTTATGAAATATTACAAACATTGAATCGAAGCCATACATTTTTCTGTATTGTTTTATTTGGAGTAGAAAAGATTTTGGTTGGATATGTCTCTACTTTTAAATACCAAGTATAACTTTTGATAAAATAATATATTGAAAAAAAAACTGAGCAAATTTAGTTCCAAGCTATTAAATCAAGTTATTACATACAAAGTGTAGGCCTAATTCAAATATGCCTCATCATCAAAATCAATGGAGATTGTGTGTGTTCAAGTCAAACACGACATAATGTAGGCTATAAGTTAGCATCTCAAGGTTCCCAGCAGGCATCGCGAGGGTCTCTGAAGATGACAAGCTGTCACTTCAATTTCTTCCAGTCTGTGCGACAAAAAGGTTGTCAAAAATGTAAGAAGCGCGGAAATCTATTCAATAGGGGGATGAGAAGGTAAAAGCAGAGTTTTTAAGCCGTTGTCTAAAATAATGTTTCGGTTGTTGCCACATAGCGCTACTTTTAATATCTAAATTAACCATTCAGTGCAACGAGGTAAAGAAAGAATTTTAGATTAAAAACAAGCATATTACATTGTTTAATGCTGACATGTCTGAATTAATCCGTGCTTAAGTTTTATACATATCATTTATTCACTAGTCTGTGTTAAAATACTGTTTAGAGTTTTTTTTATAAAAATTATAATATGTTGAAATATATTATATTTCCGTGGGGGTAGGGCCGGCCTCCTCAGAAACCTCCCCCCCTCCCCCCGATAGATTTAAACTCCTCTGATATTATCGAACATGACGCTGATAAATATGGTCTTAAATAAAACTCCAAATTAATTCTAGATGGATTTAATTTTCGAAAATATGTCAGAGAAGACAACTTTTAGAGGCATCTGTCAGAAAAAGTCAGGCGAGGATCAATCTAAAGAGCTTATTGAAGTATCTAAATTTCAAAAAATTCTTAGGAAAGATCTTTCCAAATATCTATAAAATCTAATAAAAAAAATGGGGTGAGGATAATTTAAAATAGCTTCTATAGGCATCCAAATAAACAAAAATACCGAGGAACAACTTCAAATAGCTTCTAAGAGCATCAACTCTTCAAATAAGTTCTGAGGGAGGACTACTCTAAATAGTTTTAAAAAAAGTGTATAATTTACGAGAATTGAGGGAAGTACTACTACATATTAGCGACAGCAAAACCGGGTAGTTTGGTGCAGGGTCGCTTATTGTCCTTCTAGAATAAATTAGCCNATAAATTACCCCCCCCCCCCCCTTTCTCAAGATGTATTTCACAACTTCTAATGTTCTAGAATATGAAACTCAAAGACTTTATCAAACTGCAAATATCTTTTAAAGGCATAACATTTTAAAAATTTGCTGAGACAGGGCCACGCCAAATATATTTCGAGTGCATATAATTTTAAAAAATCTAACTGACAATTCCAAATATCTTATAAATCATTCAATTTTCAAAAATATCCAGCTGAGGACCAGTCCCAACAGTATCTAAGAACACTTAAATTTTTAAAAAGTTTGCTTGAGAAGACCACTTCAAATAGCTTAGAGAAGCGCCCCAATTGTTTTTTTCATTCTGTGGAAAACCACTCAAACAGCTTATCGAAATAATCTAATTTTTGAGAATTGGGGATGAGGCCTACTCCAAATAGTTTTTAGGGACATCCAATTTTCAAACATTCATTGGGAAGGGTGGGGTATAGAGGTGGCCTGAGAGGGCCTAAAAAACTTTTTTCATTTGCCCTCTTCCACCACAAAAAAAAGGTCCCACGGCCACTGTTATAATGAGTTAGATATTTCAAATCTTGTATACGGGAATAGTTTTTACTCAACAGGTAAGTTGCAATATCAAATTATTCATATTTTCAGGCTCGAATATTCATAAGGCAACATTGATTGAAAAGAATCGGCGAATTTACTTTCAATTTGTAGAGTTAAACTACTTTATGAAGAAAAACATTGTGCCTGTACTAAGGTAAGCGAATGAAAGCTACGAATAGAACTAAAAAGTAAAGAGTAATTGTTCAGATGAGGATTAAAATTGACAAAACATCCGATTACATAAATAATGTCTGGTCATCAAGCAAAAAATAACATGTTTATTATATTCAAAATGTGTTGTTTTTAATCTTCAAGGTGACTCAGATAAAGCACTTGAATTCAACTCTAGCGTATTTGAGAGGTGAGCAGGTTGAGAAAACCTACTCACCACTTATGTTTCCTCTTTAGATATATTATTATTATTTTTATTAGCACCGCGTCTTACTACCCGTTCGGGTTATACGCACTTACGCTAATGTGTAATGGTAGGGTGATTGTGAGATGAAATGGAGGACCTACAGTTTAACGTGGAATCCGAACCACGGTGGAGGCCTGGCATTCCCCACATTCACAAGATGTCTTGTCAGAGGTGAAGGAAGGGTTTGTTAATCAGATAAATCTGTGCCGGGACCGGGGATTGAACCCCGGCCGCCAGCACAGAAGCCCGACACCTTACCCCTAGATCACCAGGTCACCTCTTTAGATATAGACATGATGGTGATGACACTAAGATACATTTTATATCCTTGGAACTACAATTATTGTTGTTTTTCCTAGATATTCTCCACAAATCGCGATTAACTCTATCAAGGTCGTAGCCAGGCTAACATTATTTCAAGGGGGAGGCGGGGGATCCAAATGCCATAGGAGGAGAAAATTTTCTAAAAATAAATTCCTTTAGATGCTATCGGAAGTTTATTTATATGATAATCAAGGTCAGGGATATAAGTGCTAGCATTTGGTTAACATTTGCAAACTTACAGAGCATCTTCTACTTCAATGTCGAAAAATTTACATTAAGCACTTCTTAATAAAGGTATAATTGGTGGCATAACCAGGGGACAGGGGTATTCTTAGGGTGGGGTGGAGGAACTGCTTACTAAATTAATTTTTTTACCCAATAAAATCTGCCCCTGCTCTCTCCGGATTTATTTTACTCCTCTCTTATATTTTCGAATATGATACGATTAAAAACAAACTCTAAATAGCTTCTAAAGGCATCAAATTAAAAATTGATAAAATCAGGGGAGGACCATTCTGAATATTTTCTAGGGGCAAACTTTTTTTTTAATCTGGTGAAAGGTTATTACAAATATAGGTATTCTAGAGGAGTATCATTTTAAAAAAACCTCCACGTAAGGACCACTCCAATAACTCAAATAATTAGGCCTATAGTCAGCAAACGTTTGCCCAAGGAGGGCCCCGAAGATCTTTGTGCTTGGGATAGAGAAACAAGTCCTTTAAAAACACGTTTTGGTTAATTAGCCCCTCCTCCCGACACAACACTGATTCAAATTGTATTATTAGAGAAAGATCAAAAGGTCTCCAAAATAAGTTGGTGCTTTAAAAATTGATATTACTGTGGACTCACTTGTTCACCGATAGACAAACGTAGAAAAGAAACGTGGTCAGGTGACGAGATCAAAGCCAATCGCAGGATTTCCGCCCCAACGGCACGAGCTGTTTGTTCCAGTAGAGTTCAACTCGTCTCTTACTTCGTCCGCTCTGACTGATATGTTCGGCACAGGAGAACCAATCAGTTGAATTATTGCGCATGCGCATTTGACAACGCATGCAATGTACAGCCAGAAGCAAGCAGACAGCTTTGTCGGCCGTTGTGAGGAGATTCGAAATAATCCGTTAATGGAAAGCGTGTGTATCGATGTATTGTATTGTGCCACGACACAGCGTTATAATTTGTAAACATCCATCGGGAGAATGATCTAAAATATATGTTTATCCGGTAAAAAATTAAAATATGTTGTTATTCAGCTGTTAGCGTTGCAATGCATCATGGGTCAACATACAGCGCGTGAATTTCCACACCAATGAGGCAGATTCTGCTTTCTATTTTCGGTGAACGTGTGAATCAATCATTAAAAGAAAAGGTTGGTTCACCCCCGCTTACAGAGTCCAATATTATATTCAAACAAAGCCATTTACAACTTAACCAATGAAACAGAGAGGTATTCATATTACAAACATATTGAAGAAATTTAGAAATGTATAAACATAGCTGGTGAACTGGCGGTCTAGGGGTAAGGTGTCAGACTTCTGTGTTGGGGGTCCGGGGCTCAATCCTCGGTCCTGGTACAGATTTATCCCATTGTCAAACCCTTCCTTCACCTCTGAAAAGACGTGTATTAATCACAACTTGGGATTGTGTGGAGTGCCAGGGTAGTAAGACGCGTTGATGATAATAATAATAATATAAATATAGCTGGCCGTCGTAGCTAGAAATTTAATTTGAAGTGTGTCCAACCTGCGGTTATCTGATGAAATTCACTTTCGAAACTATTCTAATAGTTTTAAAATATAATTATCGTTGTCACGAATGATACAGGACTCTAACTAAACACTAATCTAAGCAATGAGAAGGAATCTTTTTTAAAAAATAAGTATTAATAATAATTTGAGGAGAGTTCAAACCTTCAAAACACCTCCCCTCGGTACGACCTTCATAACGGGGTTGCAAGTGCTATGAATTCATTAAGACTCCCATAGGCTACTAGCATACAAGGAAGGACACAATATATTTTTTGTTAGTAATAATTTCGTTAGGGGTTGGATCCCCTAAAACACCCTCCAGCTTACAGCCCTGAACTAATGGAATTATTTTTCTGAACAAAGTATGTATAGGCCGTAGCCAGTGGATGGTTTGGGGGTTCAAACCCTCTCCTTCCACCAAAAGGTTGACCAAAATCTGCCTTATTTGCGATCCAAACAAAACAAATTACGAGCTACAGTAGCCCCATGGCTTCTTTGGTGCTGACTAACAGCTCACAGCTGACATCTGACAGTCAACATTAAGGCATATACCTATATTTTGATTGTCAGAAATGACAGCTGCTAAACACATGTTTTTGCAGATCATGTAGTTCAGCGTAGGGATACATAGCTGTCATTCAGCACCAAAGAAGCCATGGGGCTACTGTAGCTTGTTGCAACAGTTCTAATGTTCAAGTACATGTTTCAAAACTTTTAGCTGTCAGC
>CABFVX010000743.1:212141-233611 GCA_902151425.1 Timema shepardi | reverse complement strand
GAATGTGGGGAATGCCAGGCCTCCACCGTGGTTCGGATTCCACGTTAAACTGTAGGTCCTTCATTTTATCTCACAATCACCCTACCCATTACACATTAGCGTAAGTGCGTATAACCCGAACGGGTAGTAAGACGCTGTGCTAATAATAATAATAATAATTATATAAGAAATTTCGTATTTTTTTTCACCCCTACTTATTATCGACATGACAAAAGTGTGGTCATGTGTGAAGGGTGAAAAGGGGGTATAAGTTTAGACAGAACAGAGAATTAATCCCAGAAGACGATACAGATCATTGTATTGTAAGCCATGTTGTCTGAAAGCGATTGGTACTTTCTCGCTGACCTAGGAGGAATGTCAGAAGGAGGGGAAGGCTCGCTGGTGAATGGTTGTTTTTTTTGCCCATACCGAGCTCGTTGGAGACCGCCCGCCCTGGTTCATCTCTTCCTGATGTATGCAATAATCAATACATATGAATGTAACGAAATATCGGGCAGTTCTATTCCGAGAGGGAGATGGTAAATGCCAAAGGTCGGATCGAGGATTATCAACAAACACGAGGTCGCAGCTCTTTTTTCCGAATAAAACAATCTACGTTTGTTTATTTATTTATTTTTATTAATATTTTGTATTGTATTAAAAAACATACATTTGATCTACAATTTTAGCTTCTTTTTTTTAACTCGTTTCGGTGGTTGAATGGTCTAAGGCATTATTCTCGCGATAGACTGGACTGACGATGACGGAGAGATCGGGGTTAAAATCCCGGATTGGTGTACAGAGGGTGTTTTTCCCCCCTTAATTGGTTTTCCACTCTCTGTCCACACAAATTTATGTATATTTTATCTCAATTCAGCCTTTCTCATCCCTAGTGCATGAGTGTGATTAGTACAAATGCTTATTAGCCCGAACGGGTAGTAAGACGCAGTGCTAAAAAAAATAACTTTCACGTTTAACTTCCGGGTCATTAATGAAGGAATAGAGGTGAAGGAAGGTTGTTTGTAGTGGGTGCACCCCTACTCGCATGGAGAGAGGATGAAAAACAACCCCGCAATAAATAGCATTTTTAAAACACCAGTAATAAATCACATTTTTGGAACAACCCTATTAAATAATATTTTTGAAAAACACGTAATAAATAAAAAATTTGGAGCACCCGTAATAAATCACCATTTTGGAACACCCGTAATAAATCACAATTTTGAAACACCCGTAATAAATCACATTTTTGTAACACCCGTAATAAACAACATTTTTGTATCACCCGTAATAAATCACAATTTTGTAACACCCGTAATAAATCACATTTTTGTATCACCCGTAATAAATCACAATTTTGAAACACCCGTAATGATCACAGTTTTGGAACACCCGTAATAAATGACAGTTTTGGAACACCCGTAATAAATCACAGGTTTGGAACACCTGTAATAAATCACAGTTTTGGAACCCCCGTAATAAATAACATTTTTGTAACACCCGTAGTAAATCACATTTTTGGAACACCTGTAATCAATAACATTTTTGTAACACCTGTAATAAATCACAGTTTTGGAACACCTGTAACAAATCACATTTTTGGAACACCTGTAACAAATCACATTTTTGTATCACCTGTAATAAATAATATTTTTGAAAAACCCGTAATAAATAACATTTTTGGATCACCTGTAATAAATCACATTTTTGGAACACCTGTAATAAATCACATTTTTGGAACACGATCTTCCAATTAACCGTAGCCAAGATCAATGCCTTGACCTCCTCTTTAGAGACAATACTGTATATTGTAAGACATACACTTTATACCGTGTGACCACCAGTGATTCATTTACCCGCGTAGCACAAGAGTTATCAATGATCTATACTAAGGGATAGTGATGATGATAATAATAATAGCTTGAGGTAAATACGTTCCCATTTGCGTGGAGAGAGGTTGTAAAAACAACCGTAAAAAAAATGGGAAACTTTCCCTCCAATGCATCCAACTGGGACTCGAAACCTGACCTCTTCAGTCATCGTACATTAGTCCACTCAGTATCTACCGTAAGGACCGGGGCTTCATATCTAGGGGCTTTAAACAAATCCCTCCACTTCCTGATTCCTTAGATTAGATAGTTAATGTAATGAGCTAGGCGTGCCAATTAAAAAACGTTTGATATCATTCTAACACAAAGATTAGTATCTACAGTCCAATTTTCATAAGAAGAACCTTTAATGACCAAAAAAATAACCCGATATACTTTAACGTATTCATACGTCATGTCATGTGATATGCAGCTGTCACTTATGATAGATAATATCTATAAAATAACACTAATAATATAGTAAAATGTTATCAATGTCAAAGTGTTTGTATTTTCTAAAATACCTTTCTTATTAAAATTTTACTGTACCTTTCAGGATAAACGGAGTGTGCCTTTTTATCCTCGGAGGGTGTTTTTTAATGGTAGCTGTTCTGTCCTAGGATACGTTAGTTTGTAATTTGAAGGGTGGTAAATTCTCACTTTTAAATATAAAGTGAACGTTAAAAGAAAAGAAAAAGAATCCTTTCGCTAAACAAATCCCCCCGCCTTCTAATTATTATAACAATGTCGGAAATTGCTAGAGTTTATCTACGGTCGGAATGTCGGTGACAGGTAACAGAGGGTTCGTCATTGCAAACATTGACTTAAAGTACTATTAGCAGCGCTTTATAACACTTTTGATGAATAATATAGTATTAATAAGGACATAATAAATTTTCCTGAACGTGCTTAAGTGACCGCATGGTGTACGGCGTCGTTCTCACCATAAAATAGACTGCCGATGACAGGGGGATTAAAGTTCAATCCCGGTCGGCTGTACTGGGAATATCCCCCCCCCCCAAAAAAAAAGTTTTCCCCTCTCCCTTCACGCAAATGCGAATTTACTTCCTCTAAAACCAACCTTTCTTGTCCCTAACTCTTTATCGTAATTTAGAGGGTGGTCTATGACGTCATACAAACCGTCAAGGTGGTTGTGTTCTTGTACAAAATTAAAAACTTTGATTTTGAAACCAATATTTGATATGGCTTCCTCTCTCTATATAATTTATTTTATAAACCTATATTTATTTTATTGGCCAGTTATAAGAAGATTCAAAGTGTGAACATATTAATTTTTAACTTGCTTCGGTGGCCACGCGGTCTAACGCGCTACTCTTGTGTTAAACTTGACCGCCAAAGATGGAGGTATCGGGGTTCGATTCAGGTTGTGTGCATTGAGGGTGGTTTCATAAATGGTTTTACACTAGGCTTCCACGTAAATGCGTGTGCACTTATGCTCGATTAAACTTCCCTAATCCCTAAAACCATTAGTGTAATTATTACATAGGCGTATAACCCGAACGGATAGTAAGACGCGGTGCTAATAAATAATAAAATAATTTTTTTTAACTATCTAATGTACTATAATATCTCTTGTTACCAAAACCACGAGACAAAAAACAAAATAGTTTTATGAATATTTTTTTCATTTTTTCAAAGAGTTGTAAAAAAGTTCATTATAAAGTAATTCTTAAGGAAGTATTATTTTTATCGATTGATAACACTTTTTATTGGTGATATAGTATTACTAAGCACATAATAATTATTTCCAAATAGGCTTACTTCAGTAACTTTAAGTCAATGTTTGCAATAAATAATCTTCCGCTTTCTGTCACCAACTCTCCTACCGTATACACGGTATACGTGAGTTAATAACACATATTACAAGTGTGTCGTGTGACCGTATGTTTGCACGTGAGGGCTATCAAGTCACTCATGAGGTAGTCACGTGAGCTAAGCATTTACTGTAGACTACCACTTACAACTTTAGAAAAAACAAGATCATAACAGAAACGTAATCACGGGACAAGTTCTATACCAATCACAAGACTTCATCGGCGTTGTCCGCTCGGTGCGAATCTAAATAACTTCAGCTTTCCATTTTCTGCGCAGCAACATCAACTTGGGAGATCCAAATCATATATCGAAACCAAACGATTCAATTAGTGCAAATGCATTTAACACAAACGGGTAATGAAGTACGTGTTTTTTTTAATCATCGCGTCTTACAAACCGTCCGGGTTATACTCTAATAATTCTAGGGATTAGTAAGGCTATGTTTATAGGAAGTGTACCCAAATTTTCATGGTGGAAGAGTGGAAAACCATTTGGGAAAAATCCGCCTCAGTATACTCGACCAAGATTCGAACTTCGATCTCCCCGTCATCGACAGCCTAGTCTACTGCGAGAACAGCGCCTTAGACCATGCGGCTGAAACGCTGTGTTAAGAAATAATATATTTTGATCAAAAAATGCAAAAAGTATTAAAAAAATCCACCCTTGCGTACTTTTATCCTGCCTTACCTCCCATTCAACCGTAAACCCAAATGATAATAGATAGATAGCTAAAAGATTGGTTAAGTTGTATCGCAGATCAGCTGTGCTGTAAGCTACTACCAGGAAATACGAGAGTTCTATAAATCTAGAGATAGGGCCCAGATTTTAATAAATATGAGCGAACAAATCTAAGGTGATTTACAAGTAAAACTTGTATTTGAGTAGTCAATAATAAGGGGCTCAACGTATCCTCTTTTAATAAAAGGATAACATCAAGACACGACTTACGAACTAACATAACCATGAATATTAGGCATAATACTATATATACAGATTTAGCGACAGGATCTGTAATATTTGGGTACAAGAATAAGTCCCCATACAATTACTATATGAGTGGAACAAGCCACGGCTGTAGGAATGATGTTGTCCAAAGAGGAACATGTAGGTGTTGTTGTCCAAAGAGGAACGTGTAAATGCTGTTGTCCAAAAAGGAGCATGTAGGTGTTGTTGTCCAAAGAGGAACGTGTAAATGCTGTTGTCCAAAAAGGAGCATGTAGGTGTTGTTGTCCAAAAAGGAGCATGTAGGTGTTGTTGTCCAAAGAGGAACGTGTAAATACTGTTGTCCACAAAGGAGCATGTAGGTGTTGTTGTCCAAAGAGGAACGTGTAAATACTGTTGTCCAAAAAGGATGCATGTAGGTGTTGTTGTCCAAAGAGGAGCATGTAGGTGTTGTTGTCCAAAGAGGAGCATGTAGGTGTTGTTGTCCAAAAAGGAGCGTGTAGGTGTTGTTGTCAAAAGAGAAGCATGTAGGTGTTGTTGTCCAAAGAGGAACGTGTAAATGCTGTTGTCCAAAGAGGAGCATGTAGGTGTTGTTGTCCAAAGAGGAGCATGTAGGTGTTGTTGTCCAAAGAGTAACGTGTAAATACTGTTGTCCAAAAAGGAGCATGTAGGTGTTGTTGTCCAAAGAGGAACGTGTAAATACTGTTGTCCAAAAAGAAGCATGTAGCTGTTGTTGTCCAAAGAGGAACGTGTAAATACTGTTGTCCAAAAAGGAGCATGTAGGTGTTGTTGTCCAAAGAGGGGCCTGTGAGTGATGTTGTCCAGAAAGAGCTGTATTGTACTCACGTCCCATGTGATGTCCAGGTAGTTCCGTCCCCGGGCCGCCTCCACTGCCGCCGTCACAACCGCCTCCTCCTTGGCCCCTACTCCGGGCCTGAATGTCACCTCGAGAGCGATGTTGTCCGTCATCGCCCTGACCTAGTGCACACCCGACCCGCGGGCGACCAGAAACCGACTGAAGGGAGAGTTTCCCAGGGGTCTCTCTAAGGTCTCCGCCAGTCCCGTGACTCCGAGCGACGGGGCAGTTCCTCTGACATGGTTTCATTCACACCGAGACGGCAACCCATTTCCGGCGGTTTAATCCGAGTAATTGACTCTAAAAAAAAATAGGAGATGACGAACGTCGCGAGAGGGGGGTCGGCCTACCTCCGGTGGCGGATCTCTCGCACTGGGGTTGACGGAGGGGTGTGAGGGTAGGTAGCACCAGTGTCCGATGACGTCACAGCCAGGCGCTCGCTCGTGGTACAACGTGAAACAAGTTCGTCCCGTCCTGACCTGCCCGGGACTGAACTGGAGTGAAATACACCCCGCGCCACCTCACACGGTTACAGGGGGTGGGGATAGGGAGAGGGACAGGGCGAGGGGTAGCGTCCACCTTAGCGCTCCTGGTGGCGAATCCGCCCATCATTCCGCGCAGATCAATACCTTACCCTTAAGAGAAGACATCTTTAGTAGAGGGGGGATAATTCTTCCCCCACATCCTACTCTCCAACCGATACTAAATAAATAATAATAAAAAATATAACAGGTTTCTCGTTTCTCCACGGTACCAGGGGGATAAATCTCGCGCGGGAATTTAGGGTGAAAAAAGGAGCTGGTGGGGGTAGGGTAAGGGTTGAAATGTTGAGAAGGTCAAGGCTAGCATTACAATGTTGGCTCGATGAACCACGATTAAAGAAAAAAGTGTGTGTGGCGTTTAAAATGTGATTTTTTTTAAAAGAAAAACCTTTCCTTAATTAAGAACCTGCGTCGATGGTCACATCGTCCAATGCATCAGTCTCTTATTGGATTGGTTTGTCGGTGATCTGGAAAATCAGAGGTTTGAATTCCGATCGAGCGTACTGACGGGGTTTTTTTAATT
Organism: Timema shepardi; assembly: GCA_902151425.1. NCBI lineage: Eukaryota > Metazoa > Arthropoda > Insecta > Phasmatodea > Timematidae > Timema > Timema shepardi. The sequence continues at coordinate 227,065 of CABFVX010000743.1, read as the reverse complement.
AAAAAATGGCTTCCGACTCTCCCATCATGTGAATTCGGGTACATTTCAGTTAAAATGCTACCTTTCTCATACCTATTTCATTAACGTGATTAATGTATGCTTATATTGTATAACGGGTACTAATAAGTGGTGAAAAAATATGTGTATTGTAAAATGGAGGCGAGCAATGATTTAAAACTACTATCATATCTGTTTTTATTTTATATTATTGGTGCAGTTTAATTTTCGGAGGAAGGACCTTATATCAAAATATACAAACATAATTATTTCATAAATTTACAAATATGATACTCGATACAGCAACATTTGTGACGTAAAGATAATTTTTCACCTTCTAAGTTTCGCTAGAATTTTAACATTAATAATTGTGAAGACGTTTGCTTATCTCCACATATTATTATTGTTAATTTATAGATATTATTAGTATCTATCGAAAGTGACAGCTGCAGATCACCTTACATGACGTATGAATACGTGAAAATTTACCTAGTAACTTTTCTACCTTTCAGATAAGATTCTTCCTACGAAAATTGGACTGTATGTTTAATTTAAAGACCCGCCTAGGTGGCGTAGTAAGTTAACATGCTAGATTCGCGTTGAGCTAGACTGCTGGGGACGGGGAGATCTAGGTTCGAATCTCACTTGGGTGAACTGGGGGTGGTGTTTCCTAAATGGTTTCCCCATTCTCCCTCCATGAAATTGCGGGTTCACTGCTTCTATATTCAACCTTCCCGATGCCTATCACATTAGTGTAAATAGTACATAAGCGTATAACCCAAACGGTTAATAATACGCGGTACTAAATATTATTTAAAGGTTATCTACGGCTGAATCTAAAGGGCTAGGTTGGTTGTTAGGGTACTTAATTATACATGCAACCCATATCAGGACAATGAAGGAGGGAGGTAAATCACAGAGATAAATTATATATGGTAAACCACCTCTAGTGCACAAGACCAGAGTCAAACATCGACCCCGATAAAACAATTTAAGGGTATGGGGGGAAAGTGGGGAAAAGTCACACTACACACATTTTCCAGGTCAACTTTTATATCTAAACCCCATAAGGATTAAGGTGCGGCAGAAGGGAGCGCGAGTAATTTTACAGTTTTTATAGCATTACATTTTTTTTGGGCCGAAATAAATCAAATATTTCTCCAGTAGAAACATAGAGTTTATTTTTCTGCATATACTAATATCAACAGATCTTGAATATCTGTCAAGGTTGTCCTGGAATTTTGTCAAGATTTTTTCTCTTTATTTAAAAAGTTTTGACAAATTTCCAGAACACCCTTGACAGATATTCAAGATCTGTTGATATTAACATGTGCAGAAAACTAAACTTTATGTTGTTACTAAAGAAATATTTTTTTTATTTTGGCCAAAAAATTTCAATTTAAGCTCTAACCAAATTATTCCACCAGTGCTAGGTATTTAATAATATAGAAAGAACCGGGGTCTACTAAAATAAGTATAAGTTCACTTAATAGTCATGTGCTGTATATAGATCCTAATATAGTATGATAGTGAAATAGACTCATTTGTAGCGATCGATAAGCAATGCACGTCTCTTAACTCTGACACGAATTGATCTAATTATTGTAAAAACTTTCGAGATATGACTTTGAAGCATTATTACAGTCATAGGCTTACTTCTTAAAGTGTATTATTGTAGAAACTACACTATGAATACTAACTTAGGTATAAATATAATATATTAGCAGCCCCAATAAAACGTATATTAAAATATATACTTGGAAGTTTTGTGATTCAAATAACAATAGTTGGCAAGGTTTTATCAAAACACGTTTTCTGTTTTCAGAAAAAAAAAGTTTTATATAGATCTAGTTAAATCATAATAAAGTATTGGTTTGTTGATTAATTAATCTTGAAGGAATAAAAATAATTTAGAATGTAAAGTAATTGTATATATTATGTATAATACTAGTATTAGTCCTTTTTTCAAGGTGTCAATAGTTTACGCAGGCTAAAACATGTTTTGGGACTACCTGGTAAACTGGTAAAATAGTAAGAATAACATAGATTCCAATATAAATAATATTTATTTAAATCAAATTCGCCATCACGCCTTCATTAGGATTCACGAATTGTCAAAGTGCTACAGTGAATTGAATGAGGTTAAGAGAGAAAGAGATACCCGAAATTTTCTCTCTCTCTTATACATTGATGTGTAGACGATAGCTCGAAAATTTTAGCTTCCATTGTCCATCCAGTTAAAACATAGATATCAATGCTAACCACATGTCTATATAAGGTGTTATACAAATAATATGCTTTAACGAACAAAGTGCTTATTAAAGTAATACAACTACATACTTTAAATTAAGTAAATTAATAGTAATTCTATCGTAATTAATAAATTTCATCAAAGCGAAAGAAGAAAATTAGTTGAATATTATTCAAATCATTTTTAACAAAAAAATTGCTTAGTTGGTGAGCCTGAATTTCGTAAATTGTCACATGAAGCACGTTTTTTATTGAAATTAATTTCTGACTATAAAGTAATTTATATTTGTGTAGAAATGGTGAGTCGATATTCCCATTTATAAATCTTAATGTACAATGTTGATATTTAGTTGAATTTGATTCTGAATTTAGATTATCAAATAACTTGGGTGTAAAGATAATACTTGACATAGATGAAAGGTGTTGGCTTGACAATGGTTTGGCTAGCTTTCCAATAGAATTTAAATGAAACAAAACATTTATCTTGGATTCACATTGAAGTTAATATTTATAAGCTAGCCATAAAACATATAATGAACAAAACTATTTGGATCCATTTTATTACCAAACTCGAAGGTGAATGTATTTTGGTAATTCAAGTTACATACACCGGTGGTCACAACGTTTAAGTCAGTAGTTGCGAAAGCGGGAAGTAATATGTCCTCTGCCCGCATTAAGAATGTACTGAAAGTTGAAATAGTGGTTAGAGAACGTCGTTTATGCTTTCTTTTGAGAATTTTTTTTTTTTTTTTAAAGTGCAAACTCTTGGAATTATTACATAAGACACAAAAAAAAACCTCAGCTGTTAAAATATTTTGATTGGTTAGTAAGAATAGTAAAATAATTAATTTCGAATACGATTTAAATGTCTCATCAGATTCACGGACTATATTTTTACAAAAAAAAAAGTAAACTATTAAAATATTTTGAGTGAACAGTCAAATAACCTAATTACTGTAATTTCAAAGATGATTATAAGGTTTCGATAAGATTCACGACTTATTGATTACATCTTGTCCGAAGATAGGCCTACACCCATGACAACTTTGCATGAAAATATCTAGCCTAATCCCTAAATGTATTAATCTCCAAAATTCTATTTTTATTTCAAGAAGTTTGATAGACTAAGGAGGTTAAGCTAACTAAGTGTACTTGATTAATTTAGTTTATTATAAACCCATCAGGCCTAAGCTTGCTAAGCAAGGTGCTCGAGATATGGTTGCTGTAAACTTTTGTGTCTCACGCTACCCTGTAAAATAGATTAGTCAGAGAATCATAAAATTCTCAGAAAAAATAACCTGAACAACAAATAGAACACTTTTTTTTAGCAAGAAATTAATTAATAAAATTTGTCCTATTTTGTGATTTTTACTACCCTCCCAATATAGATGCCTACAGTATATAATTCCTTTTACTAATTGATTAAAATTGTTATTTGAAGTGAAGGTCTTTGTATTTGTATTAATTTCAAATTTTATAAGAGACGAGTAGTTCAAGGACATGTCATTTCAGATATACACTTTTTTTCAGCATGTAGCACTACAGCCCAAATAGCGATATTGGTAAATTATCAATACAATACAGTACCATATATTATATAGATGGGCCTAGCTAATCTCTTGAATTCTATGGTATCCGAGAAATTCAAAATGCTTTTAAAAAAATTAAGCAATTGTTAAAAATAAATTATATAAACTTGTGTAGTTGGGAGGGAAACAAACTCGCAAAAAAAAAGGACAAAATTTAAATTAATAGGCCTACATGTATTTGAATTACTTTTACTTAAAAGTGTACTTTTTGTGGTTTATGACATACTTAACTCATAGACATGACCAAAAAAAAACCCTAGCATTTGTCAGTGGCACCAAAACAAGTGCGCTTTGTACCCACAGTTGTATATGACCCACTTCAGTGGCCACACGGTTCTCACAATAGAATAGACTGCCGATGGAAGGGGGGGAGGGTGTCCTGGTTTGATCCTGGCTGGGTATACTGAGGGTGGTTTTTTTTCTAAAAGGTTTCTCACTCCACACAAATGTGGATAGACTTCCTCTAAAATTCAACCTTCTTCATCCCTAAACCATTAGCGTATTAACCCTAATAGGTTGTAAGACGCGGCGCTAAAAAACAAATAGGCCCTATAAAGCGCACACTTGGACATCGGGTCCAAAGTGAGACGAGTAATGTTGAGGCTACGATAATGTACATAGTGTTTGATGAGCATAGGTAAGTGGTCTCAAATAGAAATAGGATTAGAAACAAAGAGTTGGGCTACAAGTAGTGGCATAACTACGGTGGGGCACTTGCCTTGGACACCAAATTTATTAAAAATATTAGCAACAATATAAATTTCATTCTTCATCTATAAAAGTGTAAATTATTTTGTAACCAACATAGTAAGAAGTAACCAGTTTTAACTATGAATATAAGAATTCAGCCAAATTTCAAATAACAATTTTCAAATGGGGGAACTTTTTTTATTTGCTTTGGGTGCCATCAACCTTGGTTTCGCCTTTGGCAGCAGGAGGTACATTAGATAGCAGGTGAATTAAGGTTGAAATGGTTAAGAAAAGAATTACAAAGAGAATGGAGTTGAAGTTTGGAGAGAAAAGAATGTACGGAAGACCAGGAGGAGCCGATGACATCAAGTTCGTGAGTGAGAGGAGATGAATGGAAGTGAGTAAGGGAGGAAGAATGATGTCAGGGCAGAGGGAGATTTTACTAAACTGACCCGACAACAAGATGGAGACGGTTACAGATGATGACGATTTTTATGATGTATATACATTTTGTGTCCCCAGGTTTCCCTCAACCCGATCAGAATTCTAAAACATGAGGCCGATGAAGAGAAAGGAGAAACAGCCCGGCTCTCAAGTTTTGTCGGGGCTGTGGCTATCGGCGACCTAGTGAAAAGCACCCTTGGACCCAAGGGGATGGATAAAATTCTAGTTTCCCACGGTCGTAACGCAGGTCAGGTCGAAATAACAAATGATGGAGCGACCATTCTCAAGTCCATTGGTGTGGATAATCCCGCAGCTAAGATCTTGGTAGACATGTCTAGAGTTCAAGACGATGAAGTTGGTGATGGCACTACATCAGTTACGGTATTAGGTAAGCTATTTTTTATTTAGCTCAGGCTTATGTTCTTGAGAAGACTTTCCACTAGCATATGGTTTGTCGACGGAAATACCGCAGGATATTAACGCTAGGCCACACTGTTTGGGGGTACATAATTAAATCTCACTCGCTATGGTGGACAGGACATGCAGCACAAATGGAAGAATCTAGAGCCACGTTCAAGGTATTGAACGATAGGAGACCAACGGAAAGACTTAGACGCAGATGGGAGGATAACATTAGGACGGACGTGAAAGAAAGAGGCTGTAATGAAGGTGACTGGATAGAACTAGCTCAAGATCAAGATAGGTGGTGTACTTTTGTAAGTGCAGCAATTAAATTTTGATGTACTAATGCTATAGAGTAATTATGACGAGTAGAATTGCCATTAGGCTTTATATGCAGGGCTGTAAAGTCGGAAGCAATTTTGGCTTACTTATGTAACACAATTCAATGCAATAACAAATAGAAAATGAAGAATAGTAATCTAGAATACTTATTTAAATTCATAGAATCCTTTGTGACTTGCACGCATTTTGGTTGTTCCATATGTTAGCCGCGGAACTCCTTCGTGAAGCTGAGAAATTGATTGAGCTAAAAATCCACCCTCAGATAATCATTGCTGGCTGGAGGAAGGCAACACAAGTTGCTCGCGATGCCCTCACGGCCATTGCCATGGACAACAGGCGAGTACAACTTTTCTGCGATCATCAAAATTAAACAAATCCTTGTGATTGGTAAAGTTATTTTTATAAAGATTGCTCCACCTTAAGAGTGAAAGTGTAGGTAATGCAAGAAAAGGTCAATATTTTTGTCTTTGGATTGAAACATTTTTTTTTTTAATCAGTTAAAATAAAATATTGCTTCAGTAAAAACATAGAGTTTAATTTTCTTCACATGGTGATATCAACATTTGTTGAATATCTTTCAAGTGTGTCCTGAAATTTAACAACCTTTTCTTCTCATTTAAAAAGTTTCTCATCTAATGCCGCTATACTCATGATTGATATTCAGCAACTGTTGGTATCACCATGTGAAGAAAATTAAATATTTCTACTGGAGCAATATTTGATTGGTTTTGCTTCAAGAACTTCACAAATACTGACCTTTTCTTGTGTTCTGGTTTACATACCATACCTACCTTAATTCGACTGTGTATAAACATGAGTATTCAAGCCAGAAGTGTAATTTTATTAATTAAATGCAGGTTATTTGTTTTACCATAAATGTCTTGCGCTTTCCGAACTGATTGATTATATCAGCACACGCTTTACAAACTCATTTAAATCTATAACAAACACAACACCTAGCCCCTGCCCGTTAATTCATCACTTTGAAAGGGGAAACCTACGTTACACCAATGATAAATTGGGTGTCGCGCCAGGAATCATACCTTGGACCCTTTGCTTTAAAGGCGAACACGCCACCGACTGAGCTATTTAAATTTCGGACATATTCAGTTTATCTGTATTCTATTTTTAGTCTATGTAATTTATAGGTTTTTGAAACAATCACTACTCATGTCCAACATCTTAGCTCAGTTGTTAGCATGTCTATCAACTAAGCTAAGGGTCCTGGGTTTGATTCCTGGCATGGACTAAAAATTTATTGTTGGTGAAGTGGGGGAGGACTTCTCTTTTCATTTAATGAATTAACTAACAGCCGGGGGTGGGATGTTGTGTCTGTTCTAGATTTAAACTAGTTAATAACTAATGCGCTGATCTAATCAATCGGTTCAAAAATTGCATGTTAAACACCTCAAACAAAGGATTTTTTTTTATCTACTGCTCAGTCCCCCAATGTAATGTGGTTTATTTTTTACCCGCCTCGGCGTAGTTGGCTAACGCGCTTGTCGTGTTGAGCTCGAATGCTGAGGACGGGGAGATCGAGGTTCAAATCTCGGTCGGGTAAACTGGGGGTGGTTTTTCCTAAATGGTTTTCCACTCTCCCTCCACGCAAATGTGGGTTCACTTCCTCTAATTCAACCTTCCCAATTCCTATTCCATTAGCGTAATTAGTACTTAAAGCGTATAACCCGAACGGGTAGTAAGACGTGGTGCTAAATATTAAATATTATTAATGTGGTTTTTCTCATCTTCCAGTGCTGATCAAGCTCGTTTCTACGAGGACCTGCTCAACATTGCTCGTACGACGCTCAGCTCAAAGATATTGTCCCAGCACAAGGAATATTTCTCTAAGCTTGCTGTGGACGCGGTTCTGCGATTGAAAGGCTCTGGAAACTTGTCGGCCATTCAGATTATTAAGAAGACTGGTGGTACACTGGAGGACTCGTTCCTTGACGAAGGTGGGTCTTATGGCGGGATAAACCACTCAATCTTCTTATATTTATTAATTTTATTAAAGATAAAAGATTAAGACTACTCTCACTAGGCCCAGTTTGGTTCCAAATTTACTGATGTAAATCGTCTATGGTGATCAAATTGTCTCTAAGGCAATTGGTATTCAACCTGGGATGCGCTTGCTTATCCCCGGGAGTAAGTGAAGACATTTTTTGTCCTACTCAAATTTAAATAAATACATCTGAACGAGAAGCACCGTTTCTTTTCCCTCTCTCTCTGTATTCTCCCCCACCCTCTTCCCCCTCTTGATGTATGTTTATTATTATTATTATCATCATCATTATTACTATGCACCGTGTCTTACTACTTGTTTGGGTTATATGCTTTAAATACTAATTATGCTAATGGATTAGGAATTGGGACGGTTGAATTAGAGGAAGTGAACCCGCATTTGCCATTGTCTAAGGCAGTAGACTTGACTGCCAATAATGGGGAGATCGGGGTTTGAATCCCGGTCGGGTGTATTGAGAGTTTTTTTTTCTTTTCTAGATGGTTTCCCACTCTCCCTCCACACATTTGCAAGTACATTTCATCTAAATTTATCCTTTCTCATTCCTACCACATTAGGATAATTAATACAGTATGCGTTTGTAGCCCAAGCAGGTTGTAAAAGAAGGAGGGGGGATGTCAAAACAGTTTATTTCAGTTTAAATCATATTGTAACTTTACTAGTATGAGTTGTACTAAGCAATTTGTTCAAACTATGGTACTTATTTACCATACACAATTTAATTGGTCGTTTTGCTCGTTTGCTGTATTGAACCTTATTTAATGTTATGCTGTCCTGTCCCAGGTTTCTTGCTAGACAAGAAGGTGGGCGTGCATCAGCCCAAGCGCGTGGAGAACGCCCGTATCCTGATTGCCAACACTCCCATGGACACGGACAAGATCAAGGTGTTTGGGTCGCGGGTACGTGTCGACTCGATGGCAAAGATTGCCGAGCTAGAAGTCGCCGAGAAGGAAAAAATGAAGGACAAGGTCAACAAGATTCTTAAACACAACTGCACAGTCTTCATCAACAGGTGAGTTTGAATAGCGGGGTTCTGGTTGGGTCGTTATTGTAAAATGCCTACATCTTCTTCTGTATTCCGTTCTTCCTTTTTTAGTGGTCGTTCATAAACTATGTAACACATTTTTCTTAAATTTTTAGCCCCCCTCCCCTTCATAAACCATGTAGAAATTTAGCCAAACATCTTCATTCCTAATCTTTATTCTTTTTGTGAGAGGTAGAATTCTATTCACAAACTTAATAAGGAAAAGGGGATTGGGCGGTGACGATCAATTTTCTTTAAGAGGCAACCATTACCTCTTTGTCCATTGGCAGCAGTGTAACGTGTGAACTGTTTTCTTCTTTTCATTGTAAAAGCCATATTGTGTTTGTCCCTTTTATAGGTTTCTATCCACCTTTCCTATACCTTCTTCCAAATATAATATTCACAAACTTAGGATTTTAAATGTTTCTGTTTATGAAATAAGGTACAAGAAAGAAGTATAGAAGCAAATAAAAGGCATTGCTGTAGACTTTGCATGCCAATACTTTTGTCTCAATCTCCTCTATTTTTCTACTGTCCGACTGAGTCCTTCATAAATGGTTAATTTATATTAATTAGTTATAACAAATTTACTGCAATAAAATGCTCCAATACAAATAACTTTATATGAAGCTTCTTTGGCATTATGAATGCATATTTAAATACATTTCTCAATCTAAATTACAAATATCGCTCCTCGAGATTAAAAAAGTACAAAATCAAAATGATTTAGTTACTATATTATTTTTTTCAAATGTGAAGTCTTTAAGTCAGAGTCTTATGTTTTTATTGTCTCCATCCAAAGATACTCCAACTCCACAGCCTTGATAAAGGGAAACACAAAAACCATTTAGCTTTTACAATGAAAAGAACACAGTTCACACTTTACAATGTCGCCAATGGAGAAAAAAAGAAGGTAATGGCTGCCCCCTGAAGCGACTCATTTGCTGCTGTTCATTCCCTGAAAAAAATCATTCGGTAGCTTGTCTATCTAATGAGTTAGGAGTCATAGGTTCGATTCTCGTTAGGGTCAAAATATGTATTATTGGGGGAATGTGGGTTTCCCCTTTCACAGTGATGAATTAACATCTGGGAGCTGAGTGTTGTGTCTGTACTAGATTTAGGTTAGTTTATAAGTCGTATGCTGATATAATCAGTCAGTTCAGAAAGTTCACATTAAATACCTCTAATTTCTTTCTGACCTCCAGGCAACTGATCTACAACTACCCAGAGCAGCTGTTTGCTGATGCCGGTGTTATGGCCATTGAACACGCAGATTTTGACGGGATTGAACGCCTGGCATTGGTCACTGGAGGGGAGATTGTATCCACATTCGATAACCCGGAGATGGTCAAACTTGGACATTGTGATGTCATAGAACAGGTAAGAGAGGTCTTGATCTATGGCAGCATGTATATACAGCTTTAATAGACCCCACTGAAACTTGATAAATGAAATGTTGTTCTCAGCCCTAACAGACGTGTATTCTTTACTGAACTAACTATTTTCCTTGTCGCAATTTTATGGAAGAAGAAGAAGAAATTGAATGAATGTACTAATTCATTATTGTCATAAAATGTTTCGGTTCATTTTATTAAAATACCACTACTATCCCCTCTCCCTCCACCATTCTTCCACCTTTACTTGCTTCCATTCTTCTCCCCTCACTTGCGCACTTTCTGTGGACTGCTCTTCTCATATCCTGCTTGGTCTCCCAAGCAGTCTTTTCCATTCTCATTACGAGTCCATACCATCTTACCATCTCACGTTTCCTCTGTAGTACAACTATTGCTCGAACAAATTCATTGCTAATCCTTTTTTTTTATCCTGGTGACAGCTGGCACACACCTCGAAAATTTAATTTTCGTAGCTTCAAATTATATACAAATTAAAGTCATACCTCTTTCCATTTGTTTAACCATTTGTTATATAATAAATATGTATGTTCTGTCATAAGGTGATGATCGGGGAAGATACTCTTTTGAGATTTGGGGGTGTGGCTCTCGGAGAGGCTTGCACCATCATCATCCGGGGGGCCACCCAACAAATCCTGGACGAAGCCGAGCGTTCACTTCATGATGCTCTTTGCGTGTTGGCGGCAACTGTCAGAGAATCTCGTATCGTGTATGGAGGAGGTAAAATGTTGTTTTTGGTTCCTTTGCGAAGCTTAAATATTTCCATTCAAAACTTCCCAAGTATTAGTATTTGAAAAATATGCATTGGATTTGACATTTCAAATTTAAATAGTTTCCAGATTCAAATTTGATGGAATTTAAGTTTAAATCTTGAGGTCAAACATAAACTAATTTAACTTCTTGTCGGTGACCTGGCGGTCTAGGGGTAAGGTGTCAGACTTCTGTGCTGGCGGCCGGGGCTCAATCCTTGGTCCCGGCACAGATTTATCTGATTACCAAACCCTTCCTTCACCTCTGACAAGACATCTTGTGAATGTGGGGAATGCCAGACCTCCACTGTGGTTCGGATTCCACGTTAAACTGTAGGTCCTCCATTTCATCTCACAATCACCCTACCATTACACATTAGCGTAAGTGCGTATAACTCGAACGGGTAGTAAGACGCGGTGCTAATAATAATAATAATAATTTAACTTCTTAAATAAGTTAGGCCCTCTCTCACTTATTTGATTTGACCATAGAAACTTGCAAATCTCAGAATATTTATAATCTTGTCATTATTTACACACTTTATTGACCTTATTTGTTTTTATTGGCTCTATTAAAAAAAATTAAATTGAGGCTATTAGGGTGCCATGAAACATTGGCATTTATCAAACTATCGAGTTTGACCTTTTTGACAATAACGATACTTCTTTTTTCAAAGGATCGAGATAAAGTAAAACTTATTATTGATAAAAGTTGGTTTTGATGCAATGAGATTATAGTAATGAACCGGTAATTTCAGGTTGCAGTGAAATGTTGATGGCAAACGCAGTCCAAACAGAGGCGGCTAAGACCCCAGGAAAGGAGGCTGTGGCTGTGGAGGCATTCGCCCGTGCCCTCCAGACACTGCCCACAACTATCGCTGACAATGCCGGGTATGACTCGGCCCAGCTAGTCAGTGAATTGAGAGCAGCTCACAGCCAGGGCAGACACTCGATGGGACTCGGTGAGTAAACTATTGTAATGACCTTGAATGCATTCGGCTTTGTGGAGACTACCAAAGCCATGGCACATCTTTATAACGCTTATATGTTGAAAGAAAACTAGTCGCAAACACATTAAAACTCTTTATTTTCACACGTAATCATTATCTTATTCTGATGAAGGTGTAAACGTCTTCATTACTATGAACCACCATATAACCTGAACAAGGCTCGATGTTCAAAAAGTTAATATCGTTTCATAGTTTCATTTTCTTACATGTATTTGATTTATACATTTTTATGTCTTAACATGCACCATAAGTTCATATTTTATAGTGTTGACCCTGAAGTATTAGGAAAAATGGTATCAAACTTAAATATTGGATTCAATAAGATAAATGATTTTAACTTCAGTTCAGGAGAGAAAAAACTATCAGTCAAACATTCAACATGATCATTGCAACTATACATTCTTTTATTTTTTTTTAGACATGGAAATTGGCAGGATTGGTTGCATGAAGGAACTTGGCATCACCGAGTCTTTTGTCGTGAAGCGTCAAGTGCTGCTCTCTGCCAGTGAAGCAGCAGAAATGATCTTGCGCGTTGATGATATCATCAGGGCTGCTCCAAGGAAGCGTGAACAGGACCGTGGGCGTTGTTAGAGGCCACATTCACCACCTTATCAATCACATGTGCTGCATTTGATTGTTAGCTAACTGAAGACGTAATAACTTAACCTCCTATCGTCTTCTCACATTCTTTCATTTTTGTTGAGTATGTGCAACCAACTAAATGCTATTGATTTTTCTCACAGTTTAATGTATTAATAATTAAGTTGTACTCACCATTTTCAATTAAAGAAGTGCTTTATTAATATGTACAATTTTATTTTTTTATCTGATATAGTTAACCTTTTGTTCTTCTGCCAAGTTTAAAAAAAATTAAAATCTGGCCCTAATAGCTGTGATATTTTATAAATAAACTCTCTCTAATTCTGTGTGCAGCTGAAAAGATATGAACTTTGATATGCATATATTTAGTAGGACAAGGGGAACTTATTTCACAGGATAGTACAGTAGCGAACCACTATTATGGTGGGTTGGGTTCTAAGGGCCCACTGTAAAGTGGAACATGACAGACTATCTCAGCCAAAGGCATATCTTGTTCCCTTATTTTAATAATTTTTTATTTAAAGCTTGTACATAAATAATCTGATGCTACTTGGGGACTATTATTTATATAGGTATTTAAAGTTGGAGGTTTATGAGGCCTCTTTTTAACATTACTACACTTTGAAGCTATTTTAACTAGTAAAAATTATTGTTCAGTAGCAGTACTGTATACTTCATTCACGGTAGGAGTTTACCTCTTAAAGGTCTTTTTTCTTACCAATATCCTACTATATAATAGATTTCTGGTAGGGAAAAAAGTCCTTTCCCAGGTAAACTCCTACCGTGAACGAACTTTATGTAAAATGATCCAATCCAACAAATTTAAAAAGCTGGGTACACAAATTCTGTAAGCACATTGAATTATAGACATAAAATGGCGGCCAAAGACATTATGTAGCTCGGCTGCTGCCAGTGAGTGTTCCCAATACTACAATAGCCCCATGGCTTCTTTGGTTCTGACTGACAGCTGACGGCTTTGAAAGGTTATCAGACCAAATTATGTATCCCTACGCCAAAACATATGATCTGCAAAAACATGTGTTTAGCAGCTGTCCCTTGTGAGAGTCAAAGTTTAGGTATATATAAAGTTCGTTCACGATAGGTTTTTACCTGAATGACGGTTCGAAAATCATATCTTTAGTTTTTGGGTTGCCAACACTTGTAAAAGATCACGGTTTTGTTATAAATGTAAAGCTTTTTAATTGCTTGTTATATATTACATTTGAAATAACGTAAATTTAAGTTTTCTCATACTATTTCATTTTTTAAATAATTTCTTTTTATCCAACTCGAGACAGTATTTTAAACGAAATTAAAATGGTTTATTCTTCGTTTTGGAACGTTATTGATTTTGTGTAATATAGTGCATATCTCAAAATTTCCAGAAAAAAAACAGGTTCCACAACTTGTTGTAGGCACCTAGTACCTAGTAGGTTACAATCCCCACTAAGTGTGCTCGTGCCGCAATTTCAAATATATAAACCGTGGCACCTTAAATTTTTGGATTTTAGTGGCTAGTTTCATGTGTGATGTAAGTTCAAAGTCAACTATCTCAATTTCCTAAATAACCAAGTTCCACAATTATGTAGGATTGTTGTAGGCAAAGCCACCTCAAGCATAATTTTGAGCCCGGGCACACTTTGATTTAAGCACCCTCCTCCTCTTTAACGTCCTATAATCTTGAAAGGAACTCATTACAAGACAGATGAAGTATTTCTTATGCCCACTGGTTCTAACAGGGACACAAGTCGTGATAAATGGAAAAAAAATTAGTACAATATATCTAAGCAATGTATGAATTTCTTAAAAAATAATATTATTTGTAGTTTATTAAGACGACATCTGTGGCGTGGCGCTCCCTAGAGCCTGGCACCCTGGGCAGTTGCCCACCTCACTCCCCCATTAGGGTGGCCCTGTTGTATGCACCTAGTACTATATCAAATATATATAAATTATTACACCTTAATATTAGCGATTTTCACAACCTTAGTCACGGCCGGACGCCACTGGGATAACCGCCTAGGTTGTCTACTAGCCAGAGAATAACGCTGGCGCCGGGGGCGGCCCCAGATGGTGAATGGAAATGTATCCACCTAACTCATAATCCCAAGAAAAGAAAATCCCACCCCAACAAGCAACTCTTTACTACCCTTGCCACCACCGGACTCCACTGGTATAACCGACTAGGTCAACCTTCTAGCCAGAGAATAACGCTGGCGCCACTGGTGGCCCCAGATGGGGAATGGATATGTAACCAACCGCGTCAAACCTATTCCCTACAGTCAAGTTAAACCTTTCGATCCTCTTCCCGGAAATTGACTCATAGAAAATCCACATCTCATCATCATACCTTATACACACCTTCCCACATCCCAGTCAAGAAAATCCTCCCCAA
>CABFVX010000743.1:188124-211081 GCA_902151425.1 Timema shepardi | reverse complement strand
GTCTGACAAAATGGACCTATTAGCCCTAGCGAATGTAAGAGGTATGTACAGACACCTTAAAAAAAAAGTTTGATTATATAATGCTTTCTTCTCTTTGAGTAGGACGTGAAGGGGTCCATGTACTTGGAACTATACAGATTGGTTTTAAGAAACTACAGGCATAAACTTAGCCCACAATTATGGCATGTTAGGTTCCAGATTGTTATCATTTCACGAATTAGTGCCTTTTTTTCACAAGTATTACATAAGCACACTTTTGGTCATTTTGGACTTCCTCCCCTTATGAGCAAAAGTATACAAACTCCTGAACCCCCCCCCCAACCCCCACCCCTCTTGCTTATGTTATATTTGTGACTTTATTTTTTACATTAGTGTAAGTGTGTATAACCCAAACAAGTAGTAAGACGCGGTGCTAATAATAATAATTGTTATTTTCTATTCGATATATAAATTGCTTGTGATTATTAACGTAGAGGTGTAAATTAATGGTGAGAAATTATTCATAATGAATGCTTGTAAAATAAAGTTATAAAATCTTGAAAAATTTAAATTTACACATAGTTGAAATTATAAAAAAGGAATTAATGGTGAATAGGCCTTTATGGATTATTATGTTTTTTTTAAAAAAACTCTAAACTACTTTTAATCTGATGACCATGGTCCTTGAATCCACATCCAACCAGTTTGTCTTTTTAGGGCCATTGTGCCATTCTTGCCTGTCCCTCTGTCTTACATAATCATTCCCTCATGTCGGCAAAAAAATAAACAAAGCCTGAACCCTCTCCCCCAAAGCTGCTTTTGTAATACTTGAATGCCCCCTTTAATTGATGCGTGCACTCACTTTCAATCGTCACATATTTGCGTACAACTGATGTAAATAAATCATACACAATTAAAAATAAACAGTTAATGAATCAAAGACCGTAACACAAAGATGCAGTTTCTACCTATCTTGTACAAAGAGTCCAGCAAGAAGCTGGCGGTATCATGTTACTAAACCGTTGTATAAGCATAGTATCATGAATCAGAATAAGCCTGTAAATATGATTTTTCCTGTATTATTATTAGTAACGCGTCTTACTACCCGTTCGGGTTATACGCACTTACGCTAATGTGTAATGGTAGGGTGATTGTGAAATGAAATGGAGGACCTACAGTGGGTTTGGTAATCAGATAAATCTGTGCCGGGACCGAGGATTGAACCCCGGACACCCAGCACAGAAGTCTGACACCTTACCCCCTAGGCTGCCAGGTCACCGACTTTTTCTTGTATGTATGATTGTATTTCTTTAATGTGTTCTAGGAGAGGTGGCTCTCCACCGACTCACATGGCAGAAGGTGTGGTCTTTTCCTCCACCGAGTGACAACATTAGTGTGATTACCATGGCCTGGAGACCGGACGGAAAAGTCATTGCCATTGGATATAACACATGTAGGTACAAACTGTACGACTACATCCATTACTGTTACCAGCCTACGGCCTGGGTCAAAGTTTTATTCAAGTCATATATTTCCCACTACCAGCTTGTTTGGCCTGTCATCAACTTCATATCTTCTATAATCCAACTTAAGACTAGGACAGGCACAACATCCAGTCACCGGCCGTTAATTCATCACTGTGAAAGGGTAAACCCACATTGCACCAATGATATATTTTCAGGCCATGGAAGGAATTGAACCCGGGACCCTTAGCTCAGTCGACAAATGTGCTACCAACTGATTTTAGGTGAATTTTTATGACTACATATTCAAGACAATAATTGTCTTGAATTGTCTTGAATTACATTATTGGTCAATTTTTTTTTTTTGTTTTTATCACCGCGTCTTACTAGTTCCCGTTTGGGTTAGACCTATACGCTTAATTACTAATTACTCTAATAAGCTTGGAATGAAAGGCTGAATTTAAAGGAGGTGAACCCACATTTATGTGGAAGGAGAGTGGAAAATTATTTAGGAAAAACTACTCCCATTTCACCTGACCGAGATTCGAACATCAATATCCCTGTCCTCGCAGTCAAGCTGAACATGAAACTAGCGTGTTAGCCAACTATACTACCAAGGTGGTTTTTATCTACTTCACTTTTTTTTCGTTTGTTTATTTGTTTGTTTGTTTGTGGATTAAATACTGAACACATTTTTAAACATTAAATGGTATTTTACCCTTCTTCTTGCTTGAATGATGACATATATATTGTATTGAAAGTTGAAACAGATAATTATCAATGATAACATTCATCATCGATCATAGTGAATAATAAATAGCACATCATTTATAAAGTTGATTTAACTTTTTATATTATTATTATTATTACCACTTCTTACTACCCATTTGGGTTATAAGCACTTACGCTAATGTGTAATGGTAGGATGATTATGAGATGAAATGGAGGACCTACAGTTTAACGTGGGATCCGAACCACGGTGGAGGCCTGTGCATTCCCCACATTCACAAGATGACTTGTCAGAGGTGAAGGAAGGGTTTGGTAATCAGATAAATCTGTGCCGGGACCGGGGATTGAACCCTGAACCCCAGCACAGAAGTCTGACACCTTACCCCTAGACCACCAGGTCACCCAATATGTGCTATTAGCTATGTGATATGCATGAATATAAACCCATCATTAGTAATAACAATCACTAGTAATATCATTACGGCACGTATTATTGTTTAAACTAATGGTCCCATCTTCGGCTACAGACAATAAAAATAATACCTCGTTGTTTTATTTAAAGGTGAAGTGGTGCTGGTGGATGTGGAAACCAAAGAAACACTTTACAAAGTATCGGTTGAAAATGCAATCAGTTTTCTCTCGTGGGTGGAGGAGAAAAGCAAGCCGCAAGCTTCGGCGTCTTCCATTAAAAATCTGAGGGAGTTGACTGGCGACAAGCCTTACAACGTGGACAACAGCAGCGACTTCTTGCCTAAACTACCGTCCTTATCTCGCAACTTTGGCTCTGAACAAGAAGACAACCTTGAGGACAGCAAGAAGATCAAGGATCAGACTAACCTCAACATTCTGATGATCGGAACGGTGGTGGGGAAACTTTACTTGAGGATCTTTGGCATGTTTCCTTGTGGGGTGGTAAATGTTGGGAATTACACGAAAGGCAGGTGAGGAGATAAGCATTATTTATAAATTTTAGGATTGTTCAGAGTTACCCTTTTTATGTACAGTCTGTTCACCCTGAAAGGTAACAAACTTAATGTTAAGAATTCAAAGAACTCACCTCAGTGGTGTAGTTAGCTAACGCAATAGTCTTGTGTTGAGCTTGACTGCCGAGGACAGGGAGATCAAAGTTCGAATCTCGTTCGGGTGGACTGAGGGTGGCTTTCCACTCTCCCTCCATGCAAACTTTGGTTCACTTTCTCTAAATTCAACCTTCCAAATTCCTAACCCATTAGCATAATTAGTACTCAAACGTATAACTTGAATAGGTAGTAAGACCCAGAGCTAAAAATAAATAAATGAGAATTCAAAGGTACATGGAATGAGAATTATACTTAAGAATAATATGGCTATAGTTAGAAATATGAATAGTGACTTCTAATGTTATAGGCCTTACTAAAAATAAACACTAGCATATTCTATCCCTGAAATCATTTAAATATCCTGCAATATGTGTATACCTTTAATATCTGTAAAAACGGGTGCCTTACACTTGTGTATGGCTTATAAAATAGGACCATACCGTAATCGGTCAAGTTGAGACTCCTACCTTTTAGAATAAATGAAGTGTACAAGCGTTAAATTAAAAACAATATCATAATTGACCACAAAAAAAATAATTTTAAAGGGTCTTTTTTAATAAAATCCTATTATATCTTACCAGCTTGTGAAACTAAGTTTATTATTTAAGGTGCCTCACAATACTCTATTCTGGAGGCTAACTTGCTCCTTTCCATGGTCGTGGACCAATTTATCTTTTCGTCTGACAGGTGGTCAAGAGTCAAATCTGCTCATTTCTCAGACAACCTCAGCCAGTTGTTCATCGCAGTGGGGGTAAGCAAAGGAGAATTCTCCCACAAAGAAGTAGAGGACCTTGCCCTTGTGTGTATCAAAACACCCATACTCACAGAGAGGTAATGTCCCGATGTTTGGAAATATGTCAAAACATGAGATGTACAGAACCTAGACTGACCTTCACATTCACATTCCCGAATGATTGTAGGCTGCACATCCACTTTGTACACTAGTTATATGGATGTTTCTAGTTTTACTGACTTGTTTAAGACTTATTTTGAATAATAAATAGCTTAATAAATGCCCCTTTAATAAGTTGTGTTGCGCGTTTCACATTCCCTCTTGATAAGTTCTGATAGAATAAAACATAGGTCAAGGGATTGGGTGGTAATGGTCGATTTTTTCACAAGACAACCATTATCTCATTATCCATTGGCAGTGTAAAGTACGAACTGTGTTCTTCTTTTCACTCTAAAAGCCAGATTGTGTTAATATCCTTTTATGTGTTTCTATCCACCTTTCCTGTGCTTTTTCCATGAACTTTTATTCTTATGAGAACTTAGAATAAAGATTAAAATGTGAGCACTTAATGAGTTTTCTTAAAAATATGCCGTCCCTGTCCGTCCATCTTATACCTAATGTTTCCATTATTCAGGTCAACTGAGCTGCGCTCTCTAGCTTTGAAGCACGCCCACATCATTAGCCTCATGCGTTACCTCTCCCAGACCATGCACTCTATCACAGAGGCCTGGGAAAATATCCTACTCGAGATGGACATCAAACTCGCCTCTTATGCCGCCAAAGTTCCCGAAGGCTCAGTCTCGGCAGATTTCTTAGAGCTCATGATGTTCGGGACCGCTTCAGCCGAGCTGGAGCAGTTCCTCTTGCAAGACCTCACAGAGAAAGGCCTCAAGAAACTTGGGCACTCCATAGAACAAAGTTACTCTAACATTCAGAAGATGGTGCTGAAACATTTGTGTTCGGTCGGTCAAGACTTGTCGTATCACCTCGCTGAGTTGAGGGGAATGGCTTGTTTCCTTGATAGGTATCAGGTTTTGGGACTCAAAGAAGAGACGGTGGAAGCGGCACTTTCAGCAGCTGGTGCTTTCCTTGTGAAAGCAACGGAGGTCCAGCAGGTAATAGACAGCTCAATGAAAAACTACAAAGCATTCTTTCGATGGTTGTATGTGGCGATAATCCGCCTCACGGATGAGAGAGGCCCAAGCAGTGAACTCAGTAAAGTGACGCAGCAGGAGGTGGCATACGTAGCAGAGTTCCTCTATAGCTTTGACACGGTGATGCTCAAAGATACAAGATCTCCGCTCGGTGTTTATAAGCCTCGGTTCAACTTGGAGAGACTAGGGCAATATCTGGAGGACGAGGACCTAACCATGCCTCCCAGTACGGAAAACAACATGTGGGCCAAGTTCCTGTTGGAAAATCCTCGTCTGGCCGAGCATCCCACCATCATAAACCATTACAAGAACATGTCACTGGTACAGCAACACAAACATCTCAAGACAGCCATCAAACTTGTCTTCAGTCAACCAGAGCACTGGATGGAAGGCCTCTTCTCCGTGACCTGCATGCTGATGTTTCCTAACGTTTATAGTGGTGGCACCATGGTCTCACACCCCACTCACCTCAACGTCTCAAAAGAAAACAAGTTAATGTTGACATTTTTGGAGTCTTCTCCTCCTTCGCAAGGCTTATATTTGATAGAGATACCCATCGATGAAATTACAAACATGAATATTTTAGTCAAATGTGTGTATTTGTACTTCATGCCCTCTGGGGAAGGAACGGTGGGAAAAAATGACGAAGTGTCTGCAGGTACTTTGCTGAAAGTGCGGGATGTAGTATTCTACCAACCCGATATGTTATCGGTTCTACTGGAACAAAGTCCGGAAAACCGAAGCGCCACGTTTTTACAGTTTCCAACGATAGCGGCGAAGAACATTTTTCGGTCAAGCCGTGTGGACGTGATGGAAATGTTTCCTCTGAAGGAGGTCCCCCAAGTGGAAGGAGGTTCACTCCTGGAGACAGGAGCCATGCGAACTATAGATAACATGATGGCAGTGCAACTGGCGGTGAGTGGTACTAGGAAGGTGGCTGTGGTGCTAGCGGAGAGCCGGCGTAAGGTGCGACTGTTTGAAATGGAGGCGGAAGAGGAGGAAGAAGAGGAGGAGGGGATGGATACAACTGTGAGCAGCTTGGAGGGCAACAAGACGGGGGATATCAATGAAGATGAGTGAAAGATTGAGTTCCCTTGATCGTTTTATTAATTTACCAGCAGTCTTATTTTGTGTTATATAAACGAATGGTGTTTTTAACTTTGATTAACGTTGGCATTCTCTTAGATACTTTCTCCCAAAAAAATCATTGGTTGACCCTTTTTTTAAAAACTGTTAACAATTATTAGTTTCATCAAACAATTGTTATTTACAATGTCTAGCTACTGGATAGTCTACACCAGTTTTTCTCAAACTAGGAGAAGTACATCTCCTGGTCACAGACATTGTATACATCAGACCCACAGTCTTCAGGTTAAAATAGCTATGCTCATTGGGAGAGCTTGAGTCTTTCAAGACGAGGATCACTATGTGCAGTCCCAAGTGACAAATTCGTCATCAAGCAGACATTTAAAAAAAAAACAGTTCACTTTAAAGATGGTTTTATTAGAGAGAATTACCAAACCCTTCCTTCACCTCTGACAAGACATCTTGTGAATGTGGGGAATGCCAGGCCTCCACCGTGGTTCGGATTCCACGTTAAACTGTAGGTCCTCCATTTCATCTCACAATCATCCTACCATTACACATTAGCGTAAGTGCGTATAACCCGAACGGGTAGTAAGACGCGGTGCTAATAATAATAATAATATTAGAGAGAAGACAAAAATTGCCTTGTCGATAAATAAGGTTTCACACAGCTAGGTTCAGGTAGCAGCCCCGCCCCTTCTTATAAACCAACCCCTAAAATTAGTCTGTAAATTACATAGAATACAAGTTTTTTTTTTTTTTTGCAAGTAAATATTTGCATATCGTCTAGTTGTAAACAATCTTCAAATATGTCCATTAATTACTTGTCTGAAAAGGGTTGAGGTTTGTTCATTGAAAGAGGGTAAGGAAGTTAGTGGGGAGGGGGGAGAGGTAGGCGGGATTACTAGTACCTGGACTAATATGTTCAGACCTCCCCCCTCCCCTTGTAAACTTGTTTTCCAGCTTGAAACCTTCACAGCAAACATTTTGGAAGTGGTCTGTTATCACCGAGAACTGCAACCAGCACTCCCCAAGTGTCCAAGGACTCAACCTGATTCAAGGAGCGCGATGAAACTCCCATAAGGAGTGTCTGGTGTGTACCTTGTCTGTACCCCAAGGCTACGGGAAGGATTTCCGGGGGGTACATGACATACACCAGTCAGTAATTTAATTTAATATAAATACAACATTCTATCCATCTACCAAGAGTCAAGACACAAGTTATAACGGACAACAGTAGGGATATCTAAGTGATCATGACCTACCTCTAGCCATGTTGCCATAGTCCATTTGGCGTTTTACACTCTTCTGCTGTACCCTGAATATTACATTATCACGTGTTTTTAGTTGTGAACTTTAAGCCCTACAGTCTTCTGATAAATGTGTAGGCCTTGTGCCTCTATCCTCCTTTCAATGTTTAATCTATCAGAGAAAATTTGTTCTCTAATTAGATTTACACAGACAAGAATGCTCTTCTAGAAGTTATTATTTCAGGAATTATGTTCTGGTTGTTTAGTATCTCCAGAAAAACATTCTAAACCTATATAAATTATAAATGGTACATATTTTTTTCTAACATAAGACAATAAAAAAATAATCCAAACTCTGATTTGATTTTGTTTCGCTTTGAATTCAAAATGTTTACTTTGCATACCCCAATTCAAATGTTCACTAATTACTCCTTGAATATTTATTAATTAATCATTTTTACATTTATACATACCTTTCAAGTGCAAGTATTGATCTTATCAATATATCAGCATTTTTACATAGAATAAAAATGAATAAGAATAATAATTATGGGTTGTATATTATAATTTTTTCTTGTATTTTTGGCATACAGAAGTTTGAAACCAATACAAAATGTTTGGTAATGTTTCAAATGTCTGACTAGCATAAATTATAATATAGTAGTTGTGTAGACAAATAGGTACAAGATGAAACAAATCCCCTTGATTCAAATGTATTCGAGTAGATTGAAAGATGACACCTGGACATGAGAATCGATAGGGCCAATTTCCGTAGTCATAATCAATCATTTATCCCCCAAGCTTGTTCTTTCATTATATACTTTACTGTATATCATTGTACATGAGATAGTAGAGGAAACAAGACTGAGATGATAAGGCCATGTAATGAGGATGTTGGAGTACATGAGATAGTAGAGGAAACAAGACTGAGATGATATGGTCATGTAATGAGGATGTTGGAGTACATGAGATAGTAGAGGAAGCAAGACTGAGATGGTATGGACATGTAATGAGGATGTTGGAGTACATGAGATAGTAGAGGAAGCAAGACTGAGATGGTATGGACAGGTAATGAGGATGCCAAAGAAAAATGAAGATGAAGTGTCTAGAGGGGTGACGCACAGTCTAGGGGTAAGGTGTCAGACGTATGTACTGGGGGTCAGGGGTTCAATCCTTGGTCCCGGCACAGATTTACCCGATTACCAAACCCTTCCTTCACCTTTGACAAGACATGTATTAATCACAACTTGTGAATGTTGGGAATGCCAGGTCTCCACCGTGGTTCGGATTCCACGTTAAACTGTAGGTCCTCCATTTCATCTCACAATCACCCTACCATTACACATTAGCGTAAGTGCGTATAACCCGAACGGGTAGTAAGACGCGGCTCTAATAATAATAAGTATCTAGAGAGAAGACAGTAAGGGAGACCAAGAATGAGGTGGGAGCAGCAGATAACAAAACGTGGACAAGTGAGAGGAGTAGAAAGGAAGCAATTAAAGTATGAGGAATGGTGGAAGGATAGAGGAAGATGGAGGCATTGTATTGAACTGACTCGGCCACAGGCTGGACACGTTTGATGATTGATGATACATTTTTGGTCTTATACTTTACATCAAAACTCTACGAAATCATACAAATGTAATATTTAAATAACCTTTTAAGAAATACCTCTAACTGTTGAGGCCTGAATTTTGTATGTAGAAGAATGAAAGAACCATAGGAAGAACAACAATATGGTTATATCTCAATAAAGAAAGGAACACAGTTTAAAATTCACACTGCTGCCACCGGACAGAGAAATAATATTGGCCCTTTAATGATACTTGATCATCCTCGTCAAATTTCAGGTCTTATTCTATCGGAACGAAGTTTGTATATGTGTGTCGTATCAGTCTACCATTTGCCTTTTCCTTCTTTTAAGTGGTCGTGTTGCATGCAAAAGGTGCGAGGGGCTCATTCCAACAAAATGTAATTATCTTTTATTTGTTTGAAAAATAATTACCTAAATTAAATGAGCTATTTTGAATTAAGCACTGATAAATTATGGTTTATGAATTTAAATTTATTGAACATTCACGTCTTCTTCGTTTGGCCATCCAGCGTCTTCATTCCTGTCCGAAGCTGCCTGAAATCCAAGCGGCTTGCGATGTGCCCTCCTTCAATTTAGCCATTCTTTCTCTGTCTTATGTAAGTATTGTTTTGACCCCTCTCCCCCCTGTCAGCAAAAATAATCAAAGCTCAAACTCCTTCACCCCCCCCCACCCCACCCCTAAGGTGCTCACGTAATTCTTGAATGCCCCCTAACAGGCAGAATGATGGACAGATAGGCACATTGGTGGTTTAGAAAACAACCGAGATGAATGAAACATAGGTCAAGGCAATCTCTCATGAAGAGTTCCATTAGAATGAAACATAGGTCAAAGCAATCTCTCATGAAGAGTTCCATTAGAATGAAACATAGGTCAAGGCAATCTCTCATGAAGAGTTCCATTAGAATGAAACATAGGTCAAGGCAATCTCTCATGAAGAGTTCCATTAGAATGAAACATAAGTCAAGGCAATCTCTCATGAGTTCCATTAGAATGAAACATAGGTCAGGACAATCTCTCATGAAGAGTTCCATTAGAATGAAACATAGTTCAAGGCAATCTCTCATGAAGAGTTCCATTAGAATGAAACATAGGTCAAGGCAATCTCTCATGAAGAGTTCCATTAGAATGAAACATAGGTCAAGGCAATCTCTCATGAAGAGTTCCATTAGAATGAAACATAGCTCAAGGCAATCTCTCATGAAGAGTTCCATTATAATGAAACATAGGTCAAGGCAATCTCTTTGTTTAATGACAGTAGTAGAAAGTGTTATTAATGTTTATCTTTTCATTGTGAAATCCACATTGTATTCACATCTTCATTTGTTTCTATCCTACTTATCTTACATTTTCATTTGGGTTAAAATAATATCTTTTCAGTTATCTTTGGCATGCCCAACACAACTAACTTTTGAGTAATTTTGTTTCTGTGTTAAAACAATACTATTTAAATAATTATAATCTATTAAAAACCATAAAATGTCATGTATCGTAATATACAAATTTACCAAAACTGATTTTATTTTCAAACATTTATTTTCTCGCTAAAAATTGCAGCATGACAAACTCTACATCATATATTTGACTTTCAAAAATTTGTAAATATTTTAGGGATATGTGAATAATCAATTCTGAAATTTCTAATTACCTAATTTCAACCATTTAAAAAGATATATTGACTTAATATTTTCAATCAAATTAAAAATATTGGTGTTCATAGTGAGAGAATTTACTTCAAAGAATTTAATAAAATAACAAATAGACAGTTAGTTACTAAACTATCATGTTAATTTGTTGAGAGGCTATTTAACTAAATATTATTATTGGGTTTGGAGTTCTAATTAAACTATTAGCAATAGAGTAATATTTTTAATTTGTATTTTATGTATTTTTTTTAACAACACTATTTCCAAAATGGTGTATACATTTAATTTTTTTTTTTAAAGTTCAGCTTAAAATTTGCAAACTTAAGTTATTTGATAATAATTCATAATAACCTAAAAGTGGTGTTTTTTTTATTCATAATTTTGCTGTCTACCATGACATGTATTTTTGCGCTGACAATTTTGAATTTCAGTTAAAATATTTTTCAAATGGCTATTCAAACATTTGCCGACCATAATCTAAAATATGTTTACAGTGTATTCTCGATTATCTGGAGTGATAGGGAAAAAATTGATAATCTCCGCTGTTTAGACCATAAAAGCATCGCTTTGTGCAAATCATTGTTATTATGTACAGTTGCCAGACAGTTGTATCGTACAGTAGTTTGTATAGTTGAAATATTATTAAATAATGTTTTGAAATATTATTCAAATATTACATAATATTTTACTGCCCAGTTAATATGACCTTGGATAATTGAATCTTCGCTGTACCAGTAAGTAATGCCAAGTTGTACCAACATTTCATTGACTATTAAAATTCAAAATTATCCATATTTGATTTGAAATGTTCACTATTCAATTTGAAAATATTTGTAATCAAAAAATCACCATTCACTCACCCCTAAAATATTTTAATATCTACTGCCTGGAATTTCAATAACATTTCAAGTTGCATTGGTTTTTTTTTGATCTTATCAAAATATCCTTCCTTGATGATGGGCGCAAACACCTTAAACACAAATTGTAATCCCCCAGCTTAACTGTCTAATACACAAAAAGTTGGTGTCACACTTGTTTGGTGCTCTAATGAGAACATATCTTCCGACGACTAATCGCTCAGTGACCGTCAGCGAAAATTAATATCAGAGTCCACGCTGTTCTGTTGCTGCATGGCCTTGAACACTTGGGGAAAGTCCACCTCTAGGCCGGCGTTGTCCACACCTTGACTAACAGGCAACTTTTTGGAGCTGGTAGACGCTTTGGGGACAGTCGTCGGGTTGTATGTCCCTCTCGGTTGCTCTTCGTCCGGAGACTCCTCGTCAGATATGTCTGTAACAAGGAGGGTGGCGTCCAGAATGTTTATAACCACACCTTCAAAAAACATATCTGCCAAACAAAACTATATATTAAATGAGATGTCATGACGACATGGTAAACCTTTTCTGAAGAGTTTGGTGGTGGCTGGGCGGCAGGATTGGTTAGAGGGGTTAAAGGTTCGAATATTGACTGGGGGAACTTTAAGGGTGGTTCCCTATCACTAATTTGAATAATATTATTATTATTATTAGCACCGCGTCTTACTACCCGTTCGGGTTATACGCACAATTTGAATAGTTTTCCCCTTTCTAATGCAGGTGTATTTCATATGAGCTACCCTGCTCACCCCTGCCATTTAAATAAGTCATTAACCACTTTTTTGTTGGACGACAATTTGTATTTTTTGCACACTGCGTCTTATTACCAAGTCAGACTAACCGCATATTTACTCTTAATGGAAATAGAAGAAGGAAAGTAGAATATTGAGGAAATGTACTCATATTTGTGTGGAGGAAGAGAGCAAAACCGTTTAGGGAAAAGGCATCCATACACCCTACAGTACACCCTACCAAGATTTGAACCCTAATCTTGTCATCGACAGTCCAGTTTTTTGCGAGTGTTAGATCATTTGACTATCGGAGTGGGTATAACAAACAAATGAAAAACTTCAGGGTACAGTACAGTAGCCCCATGGTTTCTTTGGTGCTGACCGACAGCTTTAAAAGTTACCAGACCAAATTATGTATCCCTACGCCGAACCAGATGATCTGAAAAAACATGTGTTCAGCTGATGTCACTTCTGACAGTCAAAATGTAGGTCTATACCTAAAGGTTGACAGTCAGAAGTCAGCTGTGAGCTGTCATTCAGCACCAAAGAAGCCACGGGGCTACTGTATATACATACACATATAATCTAATCATTCCGTTTCCGAAACGGTGCATATAGCTCAAAAAACGACAGCTCCGTACTTAATTCATCCTCACTAACGTCCTCCACACTTCCCTAGCCTTGCATGCTACCTTCGCTTCAACAATATCCATACACCGAGTCATACATGCTCTTTTATTCTTAAAACTCTTCTCTTTTTCACATATTCATCTACATTTAGCCACGTATTACATGACCTAATCCTCCCTTTTGATCCACACACTCTACCCTCATATAGTTTCTTCATCACTCTATCCACACCGATCCTCTCAATATTCCCGAACCAACGTAAGACGCTTCTTTCACACTGACCTATTGGATTCCCTTTCAAACTTCACTCCTTCAGCACCGACTTTGTCCAAACGAGTTTTTCCTCATACCTTTCTTAGCTATCTCATTCCAACCACATTCACCTTGCTCTTGTGTTTCTCTTGACAAACCCACGCTTCACATCCATAAAACAACATTGGCGTCAGCATTTAATAAACTGTTTTTATACAAAGTTAAATTGTATAAATGAGCTAAATGATCACTGAAAAAAACCATGAGATAGTTTTTTTTAGAAATTGTACTAAAAGCCTCTTAATTCTGGCACTAAACGGACTGAGCACGGTTTGATCAACACACACGACACCTGCGAATAAACTAACATTTTTTTGAGCCGAGATACCATACCTCCAAATCTTGAACCTTTCCTCCGCCTGTATATGTAGAAGGCGAGTATCCCTGCTACTAGCAGAACCACAATAGAGCCCACAGCCACCAGTCCTCTGAACAAGTTAGTCTGGAAAAAAACAACCCACAGGTGATTGGTTCCTCCTGGTTCACCCTCAAGATGTGCCATGAATGCTGAGAAGTATAACAGACACATTTGGCACTAAAGTTTGTGCATTTTGTTTGTTTGTATTCATCTAGTTAAGTAGTATTTTGGAGGTGGGGATGCATAGAATGGGAGGCAATGGCAGATTTTGTCTCAAAACTTTTTTTTTCTGGTCGAAATAAACCAATCCAGTAGAATAATAATAATACCTAGCACAGCATCTAACTACACGTTTTGGTTATATGCTTAAGTAATAATTACTCTAATGGGTTAAGAATTGGGAGATTTGAATATAGAGGAAGTGAATCCGCATTTGTGGGGAGGGAGAGTGGAAAACTATTTAGGAGAAATCAACCCCAGTTCACCCGAGTGAGATTCGAACCTCGATCTCCCCCTCCTCGGCAGTCTAGCTCAACACAAAACCAGTGTGTTAGCTAACTATGCCAGCGAGGTGAGTAATCTGGTAGAAACATAAAGAGTTTAATTTTCTTCCCATGGTAACCTCAACAGTTGAATATCTGTCGAGGGTGTCTTGGAATTTAATGATAGCTTTTTATCTTCATTTAAAAAGTTTCTCACCTAATGCCGCTGTGCTAATGACAGATATTCAACAACTGTTGATATCACTGTGTGAAGAAAATTAAACTCTTATGTTTCTACTGAGCAATTTTTAATTTATTTTGGCCAAAAAATTGTGTTGTTATAAAAAGTGCCAAAATATTTTCACTGAATATTACCTGTATCTTCCCTGGCTCATTATTATAAATATGCGAACATCCAATAAGAAAGTGTCGGAGGAAGAAGAAGACAAGCGGATGGATGTATTTGGACAGCCTTATTACAGGGGTGTGTTTATGTTTTTTACTTACCTCATAGTCATTCTCATAGACTTCGTCCCAGTCTTTCTTCACGACGAGTTCCACTGACTTGATACTCAGGTCGGAGCCTTCTATGCCCTTGGATATACACTTGTAAAATCCAGCCTCTGCGGTCGATACACTCTGGTGGGAGAAAGTCATACCATTCTATGTTAATTACTGGTGATCCATCAATTACACTATTATAGACATAGTAAATAGTATACCTAATATAACAGAATAATAGAACATAGTAATTGTAACTAAATGTTAACATTTTATGTTAAAATCCATTCTTTATAACATTCATACATTCATTTTGGTGTTAAATTGAAAGCCTGGGCTTTAGTTGTTTAGTTTTTCCTATAATTATGTTGAGGTCTAAATCACTAATAAGCAGTTTTAGAGCTCTAAAACAAATTCTTATTCAAAATTTGCAAAACAACTTTTTTTTTTAGACTGGATTCTATATGTTTTTGAATCCTCGTATCTCCTTAAAGATTATTTTTAGTTATTCGAGGGTTCCTATAAGTAAAGTGCATTTTGTAATTAGTAATTGTTTCTCACCCTGATATATAGTGTCCCGGTGAGCACCTCGAACTTGTATTTGTCCCTGTTGGGAAGGTTCCCGGGCCCCACCACCTGGTCACCAATCAGCTGCCAGAACTGGAACCTATGATTGTCGTCGTTGCTGAGACACGGTAAGACAGCTGTCGCTCCTACCGGCACTTCCTGGACCTACACACAACATTGCACGGTATCCTCGCCCTTCCTCACAATATCAGATCAAAGGGCAAATTACACCGTCCCCCACACCTCTCCGATCCTCAAGATGAGAACAACACCGATAGACAGTGGTGGTTCGTGTATAGGCACTGCGGAACTGCAGCACCCCCTATTTACACTTTATATTATCGATAACATTTAATATAATGTGTCCTTTTTTCGTTACTTCTTTATTTATTTTTGTAGTACAATATATATTCCTTAAACTTGATGTCAGTACTTCAGTAGCAATCCCTCAGTTTATGAAAAAGATACACAAATCTTTGTATGGAGCTGTGCGCTTCATAGTACCAGCGATGTGGTGTTTGACTGTTGTGCGCATGCGCACATAGGAGAGGGGAGGAAGGCCTGATTGCTAGGTATAGGGAGCACTGTTGCTCTCGCAGTGCCGGCTCTGGCGTAACGGTGGAAGGAAATTATTTTTTTACTCGGCGTGTGTTGTGCTTAAAACCGTGTACCATATTCTTGAATGTGATAAAATGTAGAAGAGTGTAGAATTAGATTATTATTCTGCTTCCAGCTATTCTATTTGATTTTTTTTTTCCGATTATTTTATTTAACAGAAAGACTAAATGAGCTTGGAGTACTTTCAATTGAGAAAATTTTTCTCAATTGTCATCCAGAGATCAATGTGAAAATTATGGAACTTTTTGCGCAAATTAAAACAAGAAGAATGGATTTAATTTTTAAATGAAAAGATCAAGCTTGAACTGAAACAATTTAAGTTAATGTAAGTAAAAAGTGTTGTTTTTTTTGTTAATATTTTATCAAGTTCCTGAATAAATTTTTTTTATACATGTTTTTTTTTTCCTTTTACAAAATTTTAAAACAAAGGCTAAAAAAAAATCTGGAGCAGCAACCCCACTAATTTTAGCTACGAGCCGCCACTGACGATAGATAAAATAGTTTATCCACCCTAATGGTTCATAGGCTATGTTACAAGATTTTTATACCAAATCTCTCTTCCTGTTCGAGCTATACATTTAATAATTATAATAATATGTAGAGGGCGAGTGGAAAACCATTTAAGAAAAAAAAATACAACCCCACCCGACACCCGACTGAGATTTGGTTGAATATTTGTCTCCCCCTCATCGGTAGTCCATTCCATTGCGAGAGTGACGTCTTAGACCATGCGGCCACCGAAAGTGTTTATCAATGCACGACTTAGCTATAGTTACAATATTGCTCGTTTGTGCTACATCGATCTGCAGCTCAGTAGTGGAAAGATTAGTCGGGTACTAATGTACTGATCGTACTATCTTTCCGCGCCCCTATGAGACGAGGTGATGGTGATAGTCAGTACGAGGGTGCCGGAAATCCTTAAAACATAACTGACCAAACTTTGGTGACCGTTGGAGTAATTCCCCTTTTTAAGAAAAATACCCAAGGTACCATCTGGAATCGAACCCGGGACGCCTAGACTCGTAATGGGATGTATTGACTACTACACCACAGGAACGATTCACAATCAAGCCAATATTATCTTATCAGTAATATCAATATCTCACTATAATAATATTTACAATAATATTGATGACATTTTATTACACAGCTATTTATTATTTGATGGCCATTGATAATAACTATCGGATATGACAGCTTTAGATCACATGACTTGACATAAGGACGTGTGAAAGTAAATCTAGTAACTTTTCTAGCCGTCAGATAAGACTCTACCTATGAAGTTTGGACTGTATGTACCTCAATGTGTGATAGTGCCGCAACAATGTCCAAGGCTGCCAACCATAGCGTCACCTCCAACAGCTTATTCATGGCTGACGACCTCTGAACTGAAACAAAATATTAATACAGAAGCTTCTTTTTTTTTTAACTAAACACAAATTTACAAGACTATACCATTTCTGAACTATTATCAGAACTGACAAGACTTGTATTAATCACAACTTGTGAATGTGTGGAATGCCCAGGCCTCCGCCGTGGTTCGGATCCCACGTTAAACTGTAGGTCCTCCATTTAAACTCACAATCACCCTACCATTACACATTAGCGTAAGTGCGTATAACCCGAACGGGTAGTAAGACGCGGTGCTAATAATNGATTGTGAGATGAAATGAAGGACCTACAGTTTAACGTGGAATCCGAACCACGGTGGAGGCCTGGCATTCCCCACATTCACAAGATGTCTTGTCAGAGGTGAAGGAGGGGTTTGGTAATCAGATAAATCTTTGCCGCGACCGAGGATTGAACCCCGGCCGCCAGCACAGAAGTCCGACACCTTACCCCTAGACCGCCAGGTCACCCTAATAATATTATTATTATAATTATTATTATCAGAACTGGTACACCCGTCAATAAGATTCAGGGGCGGATATAGGGACCCCTTTTCACACAAAATAAATAAGTTTATTTATGTATGTTATTAACTTTAATAAAATAATAAGGCCTATTCAAACTAAAGTATGTACTGTACACTCTGTTTACACTGAAAGGCTACAAGTTTATCTTGAATTGTTTCACTAATGTGCAGCCTATAAGATAGGGGCCATACAGTGATCGGCCAAGTTAAAGATTGCTACCTTTCAGGGTAAACAGAGTTTACATTTTAAAAAATAACACCTGTCTTCCATTATTATGTTACATACATTTTTATAGTGCTATAGCCTTTATAAAAAGATGGGTTGCAAAATTAGTAAAAAATATATATTCCATGTATGTGAGTAGTGAATGAATACTGAGAGACTGTTGCGGTAAAAACTGTCCGGTTGGTTGGAGAGCTTCAAATTAAGGTCAATCTTTAACCTCTCACCTGAATAAAACCATTCTTTTTAATATTGTAATATTTAAAGAGGTTTTCACCCATCAAAAAGAGATAGTTGAGTGTTTATTTTGCTATAGTTTATGAACAGCGCGAATAGCCTATGCATACGAGTAAATACAGTAGCCCCGTGGCTTCTTTGGTACTGACTGACAGCTCACAGCTGACAGTTGACAGCTTTAAAAAGTTACCAGACCAAATTACGTATACCTACGTCGAACCATATGATCTGCAAAAACATGTGTTTGGCAGCTGTCACTTTTGACAGTCAAAATTTAGGTATATACCTAAACGTTGACTGTCAGAAGTCAGCTGTGAGCTGTAAGTCAGCACCAAAGAAGCCATGGGGCTACTGTAGCTCTATTTAAAAAGATGTCCTACAGAATATTCATAAAAATCATTAATAAAATAAAAATGTATTTATTAAATGGTTTGTGAAATGTGTATGTAAGTCGCCATCGGTTGTCTTGGCATAGAGTGCTCGCCTCATGACCCGATACTCGCGGGTTCAAGCCCAGCCGGGGTCGACGGATATTTATTGAGCGATACAAATCCGTAGCACGACTTCCTTCGGAGGGAAGTAAGTCCGTCGGTCCCATGTCGATTGTGGCGTGTAAAAGAACCCTGGAAGGTATGTGAAAATACCTTTCCCGGCAAAATTGGTAGGACCTTTCGTTCTCACTCATTGAAAATATTGTGAGTTCAGAAAGTGCACTTTATATACCTCCACAAGTATTTTTAATGAAAGTATATATCTTGTATTGCTTTGAAAAATTACAGGTATAATTGTTTACATCCAGTTATTTCATTTTAAGGCCAACCGTTTACCCCAGCCACTTTTTTTTTTCTGAATAATATTGTACATATTCATTTACATTTTTAAGCACAGTTCAATTTTCATATGAAGAACCTTTTAAAAAAATTACTGAACCTTTTGTGTTTGCTGTCAACATTGAAAACATATTACAGTAGCACCATGGTTTCTTTGGTGCTGACTGACAGCTTTGAAAAGTTACCACACCAAATTATGTATCCCTACGAGGAACCATATGATCTGCAAAAACATGTGTTTAGCAGCTGTCAGCCAGCACCAAAGAAGCCTTGGGGCTACTATATACCTAAACGTTGACTGTCAGAAGTCAGCTGTGAGCTGTCAGTCAGCACCAAAGGAATCGTGGGGTTACTGTATGCATATTAAAAGGGTAGAGATGTGAGAATTAAATTATATAAGAAATATACCAGCATCAGTTTGGAGGGATAGTTGGAAAACAATCAAGGGGGGAGGAAATACCTTCATTACACCCAGCTGGTATTGGAGCCCCCCCTCGCAAACCCTCCCCCTTCTGTCACCATCGGTGATCCAGGCCAGACCAGACTGACATCTTAACCTTCATTGCCACCTGTATCTGAGATCTCTGTATCTTGTTTACACTCTTGGGTATGTTGCGAGTTTAGTGACTATGTGAACACACGCTCGAATGTATGTGTGGAGCACATGTGGGAGAAATTATGGGTGTTATATATTATTGTCTATTGGAAGATGCTTTCCTAGTTTCGTCTGGGGCACCTGCACAGCTTACAAGCAGACTTAAAACATATTTTTGACGGGTGGGTAGAGAGGTCTTTCTTTAGGGAGGATTGAAGAGGGGGTGGGGATCAAGAGGACGTCTCCCCCAAATTATTATTATTATTATTATTATTATTATTATTACCGCGTCTTACTACCCGTTCGGGATATACGCACTTACGCTAATGTGTAATGGTAGGTTGATTGTGAGATGAAATGGAGGACCTACAGTTTAACGTGGAATCCGAACCACGTGCCTGGCATTCCCCACATTCACAAGATGTCTTGTCAGAGGTGAAGGAAGGGTTTGGTAATCAGATCAATCTGTGCCGGGACCGAGGTTTGAACCCCGGACCCCCAGCACAGAAGTCCGACACCTTACTCCCTAGACCACCCGGTCACCTCTCCCGCAAATAACAATAGCAATTTTTCTTTAAACATTAAATCTCTCTTGAAGTAATTTAAAATTGTTTTTAAACGAAATTTAGGTTTGTGTAAATACTTTAATAAATTACTATACTAATGAATAATTAGGAATATGCAGTAAAACTTATTTAATTCGAAGCCCAAGGGTTGTGTAAAAAAAATTCGAAATATCCAAAATTTTAATTAAACATTTTTGTGAGTTTCTACACAGCTGATACAGAATAAATCAATAACCTCAAAATATGTTACATATGAACACACACATTTTATACATGCTATATAAAACACATACACATTAAATACCTACATAAAAAACAAGAAAAATTCAAACACAAGGTATAAAAACTTTAAAATATTAGTGTAAGAAAATTGCAGACTTAAATCAGAATTATTGATGAAAGCCGATCCAAAACATCCCCTATTTTAGCGAACCCTCTCGTCACCGGTGCGTGGAATGGGGGTGTGAAATGTCTCTCAGAGGCGGCTTCGGCTGCGCCTGGATCTAATGGCCCGCAATACTTTAGTCGGCCGCTAATAATGAACTGGTGTTTTTTTTTGTTTGTTTTTTGCATAAGCGCTAGTATAAGGGGCAGGACTGGCACAAGGGTTCTAGGCTAGACTTAGATCGGCGTCCCAGTTGTATTCTGGGTAATGTAAATAAACCACACCTCCTGCGTGACGCAAAATAAGGTGACAAAATACCGAACAAAAAATATATAACTAATTTAAAAAAGGTATGGATGAATTAAAACTAAGTGTTGGCACCCCATTCCCCCTCCTAAACAATGTGTACGGAATTATTATACCTTCTTACCTTACTCTTCTCTTAATATGTACTATGTAAGGTGTATTAATTACGCTAGGTGAGTTAGGGAAGGGTAAGGTTGAATTTAGAGGAAGTTTATCGCGTTTGCCTGGAGGATAGTGGAAAACCATTTTGGAAAAACCCTCTGTAGCCTACGCCCAACTGGGATTTGAACCCTGATCACCTTGTCATGAGCAGTCTAGTATGACACGAGAATGACACATTAGACCATGCAGCCACCGAAGCAGATAAGCTTTTAATTAAATTTCCAAGTGATTCTCCGACAAAGCGACCCCAAATGCAATAAAACCATTGGAAGGGATTATATTGCTATCCAATCTTTATATATATATATTTATATATATATATTTATATATATATATATTTATATATATAAATATATGTAAAAATATATATATATATATAAATATATGTAAAATATATATTTATATATTTAAATATATAAAATACCATCTAAATATTTTATTTNATATATATATATATATATATATATATATATATATATATATATATTCTTAGTACGAAATAACATATTTAGATGTTATTTTTATATTTAGAAATATGTATTAAATTATTTAGTTAAAATAATATGCCCATAGGTTTTAAACATTTACATTTTGTTCGAATGCACCCTAGGAAACCGACTAGGCTGGGGTATTTAAAGGAGACTTTTTAGACAAATAGATATCAACATGCAGCTTACAAACTAACATCATAGAACCTAAATAGTTACTAATAATAGGATGGCAGGAGGAAACCGGATACAAATAGTAAATATCTTTCTCATCACCACCCAGAATCGATCTAGGCCCCCTTTGACCAGAGAATATCGAAAGCGCATGGGAGGGAGAAACCTCCTCTCAAAAGTATACAAAGAAAAATACAACGACTGCATAACTTGGCAACATGGCAAATATGTATTGTAGACAACCCCTTACTCTTTACAATAATTACAATAAAAGAATAAAAAAAGGGAACAAACCCCTTACTATTTACAATAGTTGTTAAGTTAGGTTAGGTTAGGTTGATAACTGAATAATTCACGAAAATCACAATACTTGTAATTTATGAAAAAAATTCATTTCTTGCGGTGTTGCCAAATGGGGTTCATAAACTACTAACAATGGGGCGCTTTAGATGCATCTATCATGTGCTCTTCTGATTTACTCCATTGCAGATAGAGTCTGTCCACGATAGGTTTTTACCCGGATGACAGTTCAAAGATCATATGTTTAGGTTCCGGGTTGCCAACACTTGTAAGACACTGTTTTGTTATAAATGTTAAGTTTTTTAAATTACATGTTAGATTTTACATTTAAAATAACGTAAGCTTAAGTTTTCTTATACTGTTTCATAACTTTTTATCATTTCTTTTTACCCAACCCGAAACAATATCTTAAACATAATTAAAAGTACTTATTCTCCATTTTGGAATGTTATCTATTATGTGTAATATAGTGCATACTTTAATACCTTTTAATACAGGCATCGTATTTACTTGGGGAAAAAATATTTGTCATTTTTTTAAATATAATCAATTATTTTATGATTATTTTATCGAAATGTTTAACTGAATAAAATATGGTTATCCACTGATGTATAGGACTTGTTTCCGTCACGTTCAATCACATGGATTAAATTAGTCGGTCGCCATTTTGGAGATATGTTATTTAGACCTTTTGTGAAAGTGATGTGAATAATACATTTTTTTAAAAGTGGAACTAAACAATAACCAGGCTTTGTGCCTGATTTTAAATTAATATATAAATAATATTGGTCTAAATTACTGTGGTTAAGTATCAAATTCATACATTATCTTACATTTTCATTAGTTATCCAAAGTGACACGTCAGCTGTTGGTGTAGGGATATATTAGGGATTATTTCTAGTAACTTTTTGAGCTGTCATCAAAGTAAACTAGAGTCGTGAATGTACTATACACAAATTCACCCTGTGCGCTTTCAGTACCTAACTCCCCC
>CABFVX010000743.1:169297-183585 GCA_902151425.1 Timema shepardi | reverse complement strand
AAGAAACAACCCTGAATTGGGGAAGGGGGGGGGGGGAGAGGGACCATGGCTTAGCTTAGCGTTCTGTGTGTATAGGCCTTAAGTGTGATAGCGTTTAGACTGCTTAGGTGCGTCAAGTTAAGATGCAGCCCGCTTCGCAAAATAGCTTATATATAACCAAATTAGAATCCTCGAATACTTAAAATGTACAATATCAGTGAAAGTGAAAATATTTGAAACATAATTTTTTTTATAAAAAGGTTGCTCAAGTTTTGGTGCTATTGACAAGTGCTATTTTCTTTTTCATATCTATTACTTCAAAAACAACAACAAAAACACTTTTTTTAGTACCTAGGTTAATTATTTTAATGATTTTTTCTATTTGTTGATGATTTTTTACTTTCCCAACTAAACCACTCAATATAATTCCTTTGAACAATTGTTTTAAAATGTTATACTAAGTCAAGGTCTTCATAATAATAATAACAATAATAATAGTTGTTTAGAGGTACATTTTTTGAGATTCTTAAGATTCTCAAATTTCTAGAATAACAAGGGATTAGAATAATCGAGATTTCAAACGTCCCATCTAATATATACGATCCTTGTTGACTAACGGTCAGAGTTCCCGGCTTCAGATCCAGAGGTATCGGGTTCTATCCCCGGTGGGTCTTGAATGGGGTCAAACTCAGTCACGTGAGGACAAATGAGGAGATACTTGAATAAATAAGTAGTATCATTGGTCTAGAAAACTGAGATTAATGGTTGGAGGGCTTGATGTGCTGAACACATGACACCATCTATCTGAAAATGTTGGCACTATTATCGTTAACGATGGCGGCCGCTCGGTCAATATAACTTCCTTGTGGGTTCACACCATGGAGTTGTATATAAGTGCTCGCTTTGCTCGTTGGGAGCCCCACACCCAAACCCCCGATCGGTTTCCTTTGTAAGTGGATGTAAACTAATGTAGTTCCAGAGCTGTTTTTGGATAGGTCTTACAGTTTAGCCACAAGAGACCTCCAAAGAAAGGTCCACACGGCCTTTAAAGTTGCTCCGATATTTTGAATTATTTCGGGAGTTGATTTTTTTACTTTTTGGAATCATCCCGTCGGTTACAGACTAGAAGCTATAATTTTGCCAAATTTCATGTTCTTAGCTCATCTGGAAGAGGGTAAACATTAATGTCTGTGAGTGAGTCAGCCGTGTGGCTTTATAGTATAATAATAATAATAGTAATAATACACACACACACACACACACACACACACACACACTGGTATATCGATTGGATTCATTCCATTTGAACCGTCGGTAAACTTCGTGGGAAAAAATAATGAAAGGAGATTGTTTCCATTGTAAGAATGTACCATCTTATATGTGTGTATACAAGTTAATGTTGCACCTATTCTAAGCAATGAGCCACACAGTCATTCGTAATTGGACGGTCAACATCGTGCTATACATGTGTCATTAAACGGATGCCACACTTAATTGTGAAACATGGCTTACAAGATCAATGTTGCACTCCGGAAATAAATACTTGGTCACGTTTCTGACTTTCTCTCTCCATGGCGTCGATAGATTTTAGTTTTTATCGCCGTAACTGACTACTCGTTCGGGTTACGACTGTATATGATAAATCGCTTTGCTCGTTGACCCCCGGTGAGTTATTTTTGCAAGTGGATATAAACCAATGTAATGCGTTGTTTCAAACTAACAACTTAAAGTTGCCGATATTGTATTGTATACCACACCTACATTAAAGTTTCTTCACTATTTTGAATTTTTTTGTGGGGTTAAAATTAAAAATTTTAACTTTTTGGAATTTTACCGTCAGTTTCAGGCTAGAAGCTATAATTTTGCCAAATTTCAAGTTTCTATCTCATCTGGAAGTGGGTAAACATTAATGTCAGTGAGTGAATCAGCCATGTGGCTTTATAGTAGTATAATTACACTAATGGGGTGTGTATGAAGAAGGTATCTACCAGTATTTGCGTGGGAAGAGAGTGTGGAAACCATTTAAAAAAACCACCCTCAGTAGACCCAACCGTGTTTCCAACATAGATCTCCCCGTAATCAGCACGCCAGTCTGACACTATAGTGACGCCTTAGACCATTTTGTCACCGAAATGGATCGCATATGTATTAATTACTCTAGTGTGTTAGGCATAAGGATGGTTGAATCGAGAGGAAATGCACCCGCAGTCGCGTGGAAAGTAGAAAACCACCCTCAGTACATTTTACCAGGATTCGAACACCAATCTCACCGTCACCGGTAGTCCAGTCTATTGGTAGTGTGACGCCCTTATACCATGTGACCACCGAAGCAGGCTTCGATAGATTTGGAATCGTTTTGTGAGAGATTAAATGAAATGAATTGTCATCAAGTTGGGAATTTAGGAAACGCGAGAAAAGGGCAGTGTTTTTTGCAGTTTTTATATGAAAACTTTTATTTTCGACAAAATAAGTAAAATATTTTTCAAGTAGAAACATAAGAGTTTAATTTTTTTTCACACGGTGATATCAACAGTTGTTGAATATCTTTCAAAGGTGTCCTGGAATTTAATGACAACTTTTTCTCTTCATTCAAAAGAATGGTCATCTAATGCCGATATGGTAATGGCAGATATTCAACAACTGTTGATATCATCACGTTAAGAAAATTAAACTCCTTGTTTCTACTAGAGAAGAATTGTTTTATTTATTTAAGAAAAAAACAAGTTTAGTAATAAACACTGAATAACACTGCACTTTTCTCGCGTTCCCTACATCCACCACACCTTAAGAAAACTTCTTCTATAGTCCAAGTTTCATTTGGAAAAACCTTTTACATAGAAAAAAATACAAACATATTATCAAGGCCGAAGCCGGGGGGGCGAGGGGTTCAACGCCC
Organism: Timema shepardi; assembly: GCA_902151425.1. Taxonomy (NCBI): domain Eukaryota; kingdom Metazoa; phylum Arthropoda; class Insecta; order Phasmatodea; family Timematidae; genus Timema; species Timema shepardi. Next base: position 180,710 of record CABFVX010000743.1, on the reverse strand, counting down.
CTCCCTCCCCCCGAAATTTTATGAACACATATATATGGCTTTATTTATGGTTCAAACAATATCAAAATTAAGATACAAATACAAATTAGGGGGTTGTGTTACCATAAAAAGCACTTCAGAGAGCTTCAGAGGTGTTTAGGCAGTTAGGGGGTTATATTGCAATAAAAAAAAACTTCATATAACTTCTAGAGGGGTTTAAAATTTAGAATTTTTCCTATCAGCACTGCATTATTCCTTAGCACGTATTACCTCGAGGTTTTGGAAGGTTCTATCATTCACACACTTGTTTTATAACATACATTTCACGCCAGACACAATGCCGACATCCATATCACAGCTAAGGGAACTGAAGGTCGGAAGCTTAATTAATTCACACTTTTGCTGAAAAAAGAAATCAGAATTGGCTCTTAGTGTCTCAGAAACTCACACGTTGTATGTTGACTCATAATGCATTGGAACACTAACTTAAAACAGCTGATTACCAACATATTCTATTTTCTAGTTGATAAACATATATTCTAGAAAATTCTCCCGATGAATGTTTTCAAATTATAACGCTGTGTCGTGGCACAATCCAATACATCGATACACACGCTTTATACTAACGGGTTATTTCAAATCTCCTCACAACGGCCAGAGAAGTTGTCTGCTCGCTTCTAGCTCTACAGCGCATGCGCACTGATTTGAGATGGGCGGCTCTGAGATTTGATTCGTTTTCCTGTGCCGAACATCTTATTCAGAGCGGATGAAGTAGAGATGAGATTAACTTTAGCGGAACAGCTCGTTCCGATGAGGCGGAAATCTTGTGGTTGGCTTAGAGCTCGTCACGTGACTACATTTCTGTTCCGCGCTAGTTTTTCGGTGAACATGTGAATACCACAGTCAAGTAGAAAATATTTATGTCCCTCACTTAACTGTTGCCAAATCTCCTCGTTCGCGGTTATGTCAACAGTCTGTGCGCTGGTGTAAGAATAAGCTACCGGCAACATCGACGAATCAGAGTTGCAAAGTTTGTCTTATGTTTAAGGGAAGTATGACCACACGAAAACAAGAAAATGACAACGCTGTTTCCCAGTAGTAATCGTGCGGTTCTCTCAGAGATGATATCCAGTGTAGCATTCCAAGGTCACTTGCGTTAATTTCAGCGCTTGAGAAACCTACCGAAATGTGTTAAATAACCAAACACACGTCTTTAAGCGAGACATATACAAGCACTTTTTTATTCTATCAATGATGCTAAAATTTACTATATTACTATTTTAATGTTGTAGGTGTTGATAACATCTATCAAAAGTGACAGCTGCAGATCACATTACTTGACGTATGACCACATGAAAGTAATTATTATTATCACGTCTTACTACCCATTCGGGCTATACGCACTTACGCTAATGTGTAATGGTAGGGTGATTGTGAGACGGAATGGAGGACCTACAGTTTAACGTGGGATCCGAACCACGGTGGAGGCCTGGCATTTCACACATTCGCAAGTTGTGATTAATACACGTCTTGTCAGAGGTGAAGGAAGGGTTTGGTAATCAGATAAATCTGTGCCGGGACCGAGGGTTGAACCCCGGACCCCTCAACACAGAAGTCTGACACCTTACCCCTAGACTGCCAGGTCACCCCTCTAGAAAGTAATAGCTAGTAACTTTTCTGTCAGATAAGACTCTTCCTATGAAAACTGGACTCTACAATATGTAATTATATAAACATTTATTTCTTCTTTCTATTAATCTTAGTTGACATTCTATACACATGTAATGTTAACATGGTTGGGTAGTACTGTAGAATAGCACGTTAGCTATAGGACATCTACGATAGGACTGTAGCTGACAGACAGCGGAAGGTTCTTTATGGCAAACATTGGCTGAACGTGACTAATATCAACCTATTAGGAAATAATAATAATAATTATGTGCTTGTTAATACTATATTATCAATAAAAAATGTTATTCGACTATTCTAATAATACTTTCCTAATGATTACTGTGAAATTGTCTTTTACGTAACTTATTGAAAGAGCAAAAAAAAATACTAATAAAATTATTATGTTGCTTTTTTTTCGCGAGTGTAACGACAAAAGAAATAATTTAAAAATATTATATTAACACTTGTATCTCGTAACTGGCCAATAAAATAATAAATACATGTTGTTGTTTTTTAACTTTGAGTGTGAGAGAGAGACGTAAAAAATATTAGTTTCAAAATGAAAGGTTTTTTTAAATTTTGTAAACAGCGTAAGAAAATAACCGTCTTGATGGTTTGCATGACGTCACCAAACGACCTTGTTTCAGCTGGTTCACCATCTTAATTTACGTAGAGAACGCAGCCTTTTAGAAGCTCTTGTTTGTAAAGCATTTTTAAGCGAATCATAGCAGAAAAGAAACATACAAACGGTTATTTCCATAAATTTGTGTTTCCATAATATAAAAACAGGTATAATAAAAAATGTTTTATTTATTAAAATCAAATTGCCTGTTGTGAGAGTATTGACTGCCAAAATTTGGACACATGGTGAGTTTTCCTAGCTGTCACGCGCTTTCCTGCCGTGCACACCCTGTAGATAGAATGGATCATGGTGTAAACGCGAGATTAGTTGGTAAACAATTAAAAACGTGTCAATAAACGTCTTGAGCAAGGTGAAGACGTAACTCTTAAAGTAAACATGCCATTGAACCAAACCACTGCCAGTAACATCTCGACTCTTTTTAGCATTAAACACACACAGCTTATATCAGCACACGTCTTACAAACTAACTAAACACAGGATCGTACGACTTAGTACGATTGCGATAACCTGGTCGATCGTGGCCGCCTGTTTGATCGATCGCCATAACAATCGATTAAAAAGTATTGAGAAAGAGAAAATGAAATATACGGTTTTGCAACTTTTTTCCTTGAATGAAGAATATAAAATCTAAATATAGAAGTTGTTTTGAGTGAGGAAAACCTACAATAATGGCTTCATTTGGGCCTGAGTAATTATGAAGCCTCATTCAACAAACTATCCTGAGATTATTCATTGTCATGAATCAAGAGTTTAATAAGAACATTTTTTTTTTCGGCGAGATTCTATAATGTAGTAATGTATTTTAATGACAAACTCAGTTTAAATCAGTGAAAGGATTATAATTTTTCATAAGTAATAATTTAATTTTTACTATTAAAATACAACATGGGTAAAAACAAATTCAGCAAGCCTATTGTTTCGTAGTAGATCGCAAATGATTTTTCTGTTTTAGAGTAGATCAGTAGATCCAAAAGTCTGGCCACTCCTGCTACACACCCAGCCCACAAATAATGCACACACATCACTCACACACACTCAGCCTTACGGGAGTTTCGCTTTGCTCTTTGAAGTTTGAAACAGGTTGAGTCTTTGGACACCGGAGAGTGTTGGTTGCGATTCTCAGTGATAACAGACCACTTCCAAGGGGAAACAAATCACTTTCAAAATGTCCGTTGTAAAGGAGTGGCTGTCCTCCCCTTAGTCAACAACCCCTTACCCCGTATTAATGAACAAACTTTTTCAGAAAAGTAAAACTAGTCGATGGTATTTGAATATTGTTTACAACTAGACAATTTGCAAACATTCACTTAAACAAACAAAAAGGGGGGGTCAATTTATTCTATGTAATTTATTGTCTGATTTAGCTCATTTTGGGGGTTAGTTTATGGGAAGGGGTGGGGCCGCTACCTGATCCTAGCTTTGTAGAAACCGGTTTATTGAAAATTTAAGGCAATTTATGTGTGTTATCTATTAAAACCATCTTGAAAGTGAACTGTTTTTAAAAATGCCTTTTTGATAGTAAGGTTGTCACTTGGGACTGTATGTTTAGCGATCCCCGTGCTGGAGGACTCAAACTCTCGCAATGATCGTAGCCATTTTAACCTGGAGGATGTGGGTCTGTTATATACCTTATCTGTGACCTCACCCTAGTGCTTGGATATTCACCCTTTTGGATATTAAATATCTTCAATTTGTGAATCGAGGATAGGCTATCTAAGACCTAAAGGCGTTATATATCACCGGCACCGGTGGGAACGCGGACTGAGCTGTCAGTCTCGTCTGATCCTATTTGTCGGTGACAGACGGTCATAATTCGAATCCCGACTGGCTGTACAATGGCTGTATTGTTGTTTTTTCTAGACAGTTTCTTATTTTTTCCCTCGCGTAAATTAAGACATATTTCATGTAAATTTTACCTTCCTCATCCCAAACCCATCAGTCATGTAAAAGAAAGTAAAGTGCCCCAAAATGGTGTAATAATTTTTTTTAAAAGGTGTGTATACTTATGTACGCGCGTGAGAAGTTATACTTCTTTGGCATCATTTTTCGCACTTGTGTGAAACTAAAACACGTGTTGTGAATGTAGAAACTAGAAACATGTGGATAAATATTATATATATGAAAACAGTGATCAGAGGCGACAAGCGTACCAACATGCGCGACTAACAGAGGTTCTATTTCTATTTTGTTGGTAGCTTTTTTTTCGAGACTTAATGAGCGGTTTAGCTTCAACCTGTTACTTTTGTGTTACAGTGATGCGCGCGCATCTTAAAATTTCTCTCTCATCATTTTTTCATAACGCGCCTAAAGAAGTATAACTTCAAAAAACTTTAAAATAATCGTTACTCTTTCTTGATTTTTCTCACGGCCTTTTAGAAAATACAAATATATTTTTTCAATGCTAATATTTATAATATTTAACAATATTATTGTTGTTATTTTATAGGTATTGATAATATCTATCAAAGGTGACAGCTGTAGATCAGATGGCTTGACGTATGAACACACGAGAGTAGACCTAGTACAGCAACAGTACCAAGACTTGGATAGTTCGCGTCCTCTGCCACGGCGTGCAGCACTAGTCGTATCTTACCGCGAGCTTCGGGAAGTGAATCTAAAACTCGTAGTTCCAAGGCACGAACTAATATGACGAGGTGTTGTTACAACTACTTAACCAAACTAAGGACTATCAGGCTAAGGTCACACTGGCCCAGGACTAGGTGGTTACATTGCTTTCAGTTTAGCCAAGATTTTGAGTATATTTTCAGGAAAACACAACCTCATCGTTCAAAAATGGACATTGACTTGCGTAGTATGTATTTATTAGACACCAAGCCTCTATTAAAAATCTTATTATTTTATTATTATTATTATTATTATTATTATTATCGCGTCTTACTACCCGTTCGTGTTGTACGTACTTACGCTAATGTGTAATGGTAGGGTGATTGTGAGATGAAATGGAGGACCTACAGTTTCACGTGGGATCCGAACCACGGTGGAGGCCTGGCATTCCTCACATTCACAAGATGTCTTGTCAAAGGTGAAGGAAGGGTTTGGTAATCAGATAAATCTGTGCCGGGACCGAGGATTGAACCCCGGACGCCAGCACAGAAGTCTGACACCTTACCCCTAGACCACCAGGTCACCTCTATTATTTTAAAACTAAAACTGTGTTGATAAACAAAATGTATGTAAAAAGAGAGAAAAGTGTCCCATAAAGGTCTCCTTTCCGACACTCATCCTCCTCATAGCTCGCTTCAGTGGCCTCATGGTCTAACGCGCTACTCTCGCAGTAGACTAGGCTGCCGACGACGGAGAGATCGGGGTTCGGAATCCGGTCGGGTATTTTTTTTCAAAATTGTTTTCCACTCTCCCTCCACGTAAATGCGGATACACTTCCTCTAAATATGATCTCCCTAATCCCTAAAATCATTATCGTAATTAGTAGATAAACGCATAACCCGAATGGGTAGTAAGATACGGTGGTGATAAAAAATAAATTTTGAAAGTAGTGTACTACCAAAGTTTGTTGAACGGATATTTTAGAGGGCTCTGATCCACAGAGTCTGGCTTCAAACCCGACAGGTTACTGATTTTGTTGTTGTGGTTTCCTTTTCTATACCTAAAGAGGTTATATTTTCCAGAAAAAAATTCCTTCTATTTTTTTTTCAGAAAATTTTACGACAATTATAATAGAACAAATGCACTTGCAATATAGACTACCAATATTTAATTTCACTTTAATTTAATTTAGCCCAAGGATGTTAATACCAGAAACATTATATTAGTGACATTAAAGCAATATATCAGCGATTACCTTTCTCTTTCCACACTAACGTCTCGACTACAGCGCTTGCTGGTTGAATGTAGCACTAACGTCGGGGCTGTTAAATACCAAAATATGTTAGTGCTTTACTATTATAATTCAAATCTGACCGAATACATCCCCTCCCTATGAAACTCAACCGATAATTTTTTTCCCCCTGATAATTGAGCGGGTTATTAAGATATTTACGTATTGAAAGGAAATTTTATACACAATTCATGAAAGAGAAACACACTTCATCCATGGCTTTTGAAATATATTATAGGGGTCCAAAACAGTATAATTACAGGGTCTGTGTAAAAGCACAATAACCCTCCTTTTATGGAGAGAAAAAGTCTTATCGCTGATTTCTGGTATTTTAAGTCTTGAATTAAAAGTTTTTTTATGGTCATTCTAGCCCTTGATGATAGCTAATATCGACGAATATTTTATTTATTTTTTATAGCTATATTTACAGGTTGTATTGACCTTTAAATAGTGAAAATATATCATCTATATCTGTAAGGGCTTTCACGTTTTTGTCCCGACCCCTTGAATTTTCATCTCTATCCACACCAAGGCGGATGCTGCTGCATTTAGTTAAAATTCACCCTTGTTGTTCAGAATAGAACCTAGAACAGTTTACGAAGTTACCAGCCTGTAGACCTACTGAGGCTGGTGTTTACTGATAACAAATAGATTACTCTTTGTTAACGATGGAAATCTAGCTTGATTGCGAAGTGTACTTAGAGATAATGGTTGCTCTTCACGATTCCTGGATTAACACACGGACCCTAATGCACCTATAGCTCCTCTACGATGGGAGGATAGGTGACATCTAGCAGGGGTTTTTATAACCACGTCTTACTACCCGTTCGGGTTATACGCTTATATACTAACTACGCTAGTGGTGTTAGTGGTTAGGAAGGTTATATTCAAAGGAAGTGTACCTACATTTGCATGGAGGGAGAGTGGGTAAACACGTGTTGTAAAAAACCACCCGACCGAGGTTCGAACCTCGTGATCGGCTGTATAGTCAACTGCTAAGAGTTGCGTATTAGACCATGAGGCCACAAAGCGGAATAGCATTAGGTTCTTTATTGCAAACGTTGGCTGGAGGTATTATTAAAATAGTTTGATAACTTTTTTTTTATTGTTAATATAGAATTGCTAATCAAATAATTATTTCCTAACTCACTTTCACCCAATGTTCTCAATAGAGTACCTTCTACTAGCTGTCACTATATATCCTAATATAGAAGACAACTTCATTGTTGGTATGAAAACGCTAGTATTAGTAAGTCTACATTTAATACAGCAGAACTTTATTAATTCGAAGCCATAGGGATAAGGTAAAAAAAAAAATATCGAAATATCCAAAATTCAAACAAAACTTTTTGTGTATCTTCGCAGCTGGTGCACAATAAATTAATAATCTCAAAATATACTACATGAGCACAAACATTTTATAATATATGCTATATAAAACACATCTATGCAATAAATACCTATATACAAAAGATAAATAAATTTAAACACAAAATATAAAAACCCTAAATAATTAACATACACAATTGCAGAGTTCAAACCGTTGAGGGCCCGCAACACGCTGGACGGTATATAGGGTGATTTAATAAAACATAGTTAAAGCTAGTTTTGAAATTAGTACTAACTAGAACATTAACATAGTACATAGGATTCGAATTATCCATGTATTTCCTTATAATATTCGAATTAAAAGCTATTTTCTACCATTGATTCGAATATTAATTTCACGGGGAATCGTGGTTGGTTCGAATTTACCCGATCTTTCGAATTTGCCTAACCAATGTCGAATAATCCAGATTTTACTGTGAAGACATACTACATTACTGATACCCGCCTCGGGGGCGTAGTCGGCTAACGCGTTAGTCGTGTTGAGCCGCTCGACTGTTGAGGACGGGGAGATCGAGGTTCGGATCTCGGTCGGGTGAACTGGGGGTGGTTTTTCCTAAAATGATTTTCCACTCTTCCTCCACGCAAATGCGGGTTCACTTCCTCTAATTCAACCTTCCCAATTCCTAATCCATTAGCGTAATTTGTAATTAGTACTTAAAGCGTATAATCCGAACGGGTAGTAAGACGCGGTGCTAAATATTATTATTATTATTATTATTATTATTATTACATTACTGATGAGCAAGAAACACTTAATCACAAACTGACGTCATCAGGTTGTTTGTCTTTCAAATATTTGCCGGATTTTAGTTCGATTACCAGATATAGCTGGGTATTTATAATCTTTCCTTCACAGTCGCGAAAATATTTTATATTTACCATCAAGGTTGGCTTCACGGATGATGAGCAAGACTTTGAATCTCGAAGCTACGGGTTTGATTCGATTATAAGCTACATTGAACTTAAGGTGACTGAAGAGAGTTTGTATTTGTTTGTTTTAATCCTTACAACAATTCTTTCTCGTCCTATTATTTTAAAATAAGTCGCTAAGGGTGTTTGGGACACTTATTTTCATTCGATACAAGATGAAAGCGTGAGTTTTTCATTGTAGTTAAATGCCTACCTCTGACAGATCAAAGTTGGATTTCCCGTGTTAATGAATTTACTGTTTTATTTAGGGAATTTTAAAGATATAACGTTGAAATAAAAACCATAAATTTTTAATAATTCTAAAAATAGTCCTACAGTGTCAGAAAATTATTATTTTTATCTTGAAGTAGTTTTCTTTTGAACGTTTTTTTTATAAATCATCTACAATTTAGGCTATTTGGCTTGGTTACAAAAATTGCTTTTAGGAGTATTCCTGCCAGGATATAGATTTAAAAATTCCGTGGGCGCATGTGTATATCTATAATAGGAAGCATGTCCATTTTTTTTCAAAGAGCAATTAGTATGTTGAGTGTATAAACTCGCCAGAAGAAGAGGGGAAGGGTTATCAGCACTTAGACAAGAAACCTCGCAGGGTGGACTGCTTATTTTCTTCCCTCGTTTTCTATTTCGCACATTGGCGTTTAAGTATGATAGCGCTTAGACTGCTTAGGTGCGTGCATCAAGCTAAGATGCAACCCGCTTCGCAAAATAGTTTCGAAATCTCTTAGTAAAAACGTCGTTAATATTTAGTGATTTTAACTTTTTTCATGCGTTGTTTTATATTTATACATGATATACTTATTAGATTAAATTCTGTTTCCTGATAGCTTGTTTTAGAACTATACCAAACTCGATCTCTCTTGAAGTAAAATACAATCTCACAGATTAAACATTTGAAAGAATGAAATATGAAAGAAGAATTTATTTTGTCAAAGAGAATCTATATTTATAAAATCAATAAACTAGCTCGTATGGTTTAATTTAACTAGTAAGGAATTGTTCTGACAGTTATAAATTAAAACAATTTTAATATATTAATACGTCAAGTCGTTTGATCTGCAGCTTTCACTTTTGATATAACTACCTATGAAATTATACCAAAAATATAGTAAATTGATATTAAAGTTAACGGAAAAAAAGTTTGTAGTTTTTTTTATAGAGTTTCTTCCAACAGTGGAATTACTATAGTCTTAAGACTATTATAAAGTTGTCCAATTTCATTGTTACTTTAAATGAATTGTTTGCGTATAATCTGAACAGGTAATAAGACGCGGTATTAATTTTTTTTAATTGTTACTAACAATAATAGTAAAAACTTGTAGACACAACAGTCTATTTTAGATTGTTACCAAAATAAAATATTATGAAAAGAAAAGAAAATAATTTCATTTTTAAAAAAAACACAAGAAGATTCTAGTTTTTTAAGAAAATATTTAATCTCGATACTACATTATTTTTTTACTAAAGACAGAAAATAATATTTCTTCGTTTTAAAAACAGAATTTTTCCGCTAGAATGCGACACCAGTTTTTAAAATCTATCTCAAATTAACTTTTAATGCAACGTTTAGTTTGAATTTGAATGGAATATAATTTAGATTTTAAAAAATATCCTTAGGAAACCCTGGTGAGATTCGATCCTTGACTGCCCACCGGATACTCATACATTATGAATCTGAAGCCTCCGTCTGCGTGCCCATTGTTACGGGTATGAATTAAATTAGATTTTAATATTCAGGTTTAAATATGAGATAATGCATTCAACTGAGACGCCAGTGGTTTGAGTTCTGCAACAATATTACTGATTCAAATAACAATGGCGTGATAACAATATATATTACCTTTGAGGAAGTATTTTTATGTCATGTACTTCATTCATATGAAAAAAACTTTTAAGGTAGCTCGGCATGGGAAATAGTCTTAGGTCTAAAGACATTTGGCCTAAAATTTGAAACTAAACGTCATTTGGCCTAAAAATTAACTTCGCGGGAAATCAGTTGACCTAAAGTAATTTAGCCTAAAATAATTTGCCCTAAAAATAAATTTCAGTTAGCCTAAAGTATTTGGCATAAAAATTAACCTCACAGAAAGTCAGTAAGCCTAAAGTCGTTTAGCCTGAAATTTATTTCTAATAAAATAAATTGAGGTTTAAAGTTCACAAAAAGTCGGTTGTCCTAAAATCATTTAACCTAAAACTTAACTCCACAGAAAAATAATGTGGCCTACACCTTAGACCAACTGACCTGTAATCCTCACCATTATCTTCCATGGAAAATCCATCCTTGAAAGTTAATCATAATCTGACAACCAGGAAATGTCCTTTAAATAAATATAATAGAATGTCTGGACAACTCATGTGGAAACTCCAAGTATTTCTTGGAAATATACCTTATGACCTACCTGCTAATTTATCTCACAGGTTTCGTGTTCCGCTGTGGTTTAACCAATCAGCTGTACGTGACATACCAAAGCGAGTAAAAAACCAACCTCACGACGTTAGTAATTGCCTTCCTACAAGACACTCAAATATATTATAGCTGTTACACTTCTCTCTATCTGTCCTTTCACTTTGTGCCAGTACGTTCCTAACATAACAAAGCCCGTTTTTATCTCGCAACAATGAAGGAAGTCTTAACTCCCGCGCGAATCAAGTTCGAAATTCGAATATTTAAACAAACCCCACCTAGTTGCTTGAATGCGGCTGGGGAACTGATCTCTTCTCCTCGTTTGCTGCTTCATTAGTTCGTGATTTTCTACTAATAGTCATGGATAATGGATACAGAAGATGTGATACCTCCAAGTTACAACAATAATTTCAAGAGGGAGCGCTTTGACTCGTTCCTCGTTTAAATTTCGTGGCTTAATTTTAGGCTACGTGATAATACCAATAACATTAATATAACTAATAATTTATCATTACGTATGTGTGTGTGTGTGTGTATGTAT
>CABFVX010000743.1:100693-156415 GCA_902151425.1 Timema shepardi | reverse complement strand
TATTTTTTTTTTTTCAATTCAAGACGAGAACATAAAAAAAAGTATCAAGAAAGAGACGAGAAAACGTCCTTTAAAAGTAAAAAAATGTAGTTTATGTTTATTAAAGTAAATAAATAGTTTATAAAGTTCCTTTTTGACACTTGAGCTGACGCTTGCTTTATATTGTTTTATATTTCATTCAAACACTATAGATATAACTCGTACACATTTTAAATGCAATTAATAAAATGGCGATAAATAGTTATAATTAACATCATTTATGATATTATTATTAGCACCGCGTCTTACTACCCGTTCGGGTTATACGCACTTACGCTAATATGTAATGGTAGGGTGATTGCGAGATGAAATGGAAGACCTAAAGTTTAACGTGGGATCCGAACCACGGTGGAGACCTGGTATTCCACACATTCACAATCTGTGATTAATACACGTCTTGTCAGAGGTGAAGGAAGGGTTTGGCAATCAGATAAATCTGTGCCGGGACCGAGGATTGAACCCCGGACCTCCAGCACAGAAGCCTGACACCTTACTTCTAGACCACCAGGTCACCCTAAGATTATTTATAATATAGTTTTGTTGTGTAACAGCTTATATTGTCAAAGTTTAATATTGAAAAACAATACTTATAACTAAAGAATTTCTTATTAAAGACGTTTTTTTTTGTTATTACGGTATTATTGGGAATAATACATTCCTGGTTTGTTTTTTTAGTTTCTTAGGGCCATTATTAGCTGTTTTTTATTTCTCGAATTTTCTAGATTCATTTTTTAACTTTTGAGAAGAGATCTAGATTTTTTTTTCCTGAATTTTCGAGATATTTTCGAGTATCTTACGTCCCTACTAATTTCATTCTGTCCCTCCTTCCCACAAAAACTAAGAATTAGCGAAGCCTATGATTGCGTCCATAACAATATAATTAAAAGTGATCACAAATTAATTAAAAGCAACGTACTCTAAAGATCCAATGATAATGGACGCAAGCTACAGTTCGATTCTGTTTGGAAGGAACATTTTGGCCCTTTTAAAATTCATTAAAGCGATCTTTATGAAGTCATACTAGAAACTACTGTGTTGCATGTAGTCTCACCAGGGGCTGGAAGGTGTAGGTACTTCCGCGGACCACCCTTCTGTCGAACATGATATTGCAAGCCCTCAAGGTAGGGACCTCTATCCCGGGAGGCGTTCTATACTTTCTCCTTCTGGTGTTCAACGGCGCTGGCGGCTCAGTGTAGACGACAGGGCTCAACGGCACCGCGTATGAAGACCTCGCTGGCATCTTTAAACAATAAAACCAGGTATTGGAGGCTTCAGTCAAACGGGATGGTAGAGGCGTTAGTCAAACGGAGTAGTAGAGGTTTCAGTCAAACGAGGTACTGGAGGCGTCATTCAAGTGGGGTAGTGGAGGCATTAGTCAAACGGGGTTGAGGAGGCGTCATACAAACGGGGTACTGGAGGTGTCATACAAACGGGATAATGGAGGCGTCATACAAACGGGGTACTTGAGGCGTCATACAAACGGGATAGTGGAGGCTTCAGTCAAACGGGGTAGTGGAGGCGTCATACAAACGGGGTACTGGAGGCTTCATACAAACGGGGTAGTGGAGGCTTCATACAAACGGGGTAGTGGAGGCTTCATACAAACGGGGTAGTGGAGGCTTCATACAAACGGGGTAGTGGAGGCTTCATACAAACGGGGTAGTGGAGGCGTCATACAAACGGGGTAGTGGAGGCTTCATACAAGCGGGGTAGTGGAGGCGTCATACAAACGGGCTAGTGGAGGCTTCATACAAACGGGGTAGTGGAGGCGTCATACAAACGGGGTAGTGGAGGCTTCATACAAACGGGGTACTGGAGGCGTCATACAAACGGGGTACTGGAGGCGTCATACAAATGGGGTACTTGGAGGCGTCATACAAACGGGGTATTGGAGGCTTCAGTCAAACGGGTTACTGGAGGCGTCATATAAACGGGGTAGTGGAGGCGTCATTCAAACGGGGTACTGGAGGCGTCATACAAATGGGGTACTTGGAGGCGTCATACAAACGGAGTAGTGAAGGCGTTAGTCAAACGAGGTACAGGAGGTGTCATTCAAACGGGGTAGTGGAGGCGTCATATAAACGGGGTAGTGGAGGCGTCATTCAAACGGGGTAGTGGAGGCTTCAGTCAAACGGGGTACTGGAGGCGTCATAAAACGGGGTAGTGGAGGCGTCATACAAATGGGGTACTTGGAGGCGTCATACAAACGGGGTATTGGAGGCTTCAGTCAAACGGGTTACTGGAGGCGTCATATAAACGGGGTAGTGGAGGCGTCATTCAAACGGGGTACTGGAGGCGTCATACAAATGGGGTACTTGGAGGCGTCATACAAACGGAGTAGTGAAGGCGTTAGTCAAACTAGGTACAGGAGGTGTCATTCAAACGGGGTAGTGGAGGCGTCATTCAAACGGGGTAGTGGAGGCGTCATATAAACGGGGTAGTGGAGGCGTCATTCAAACGGGTTAGTGGAGGCTTCAGTCAAACGGGGTACTGGAGGCTTCATACAAACGGGGTAGCGGAGGCGTTAGTCAAACGAGGTACAGGAAGTGTAATTCAAATGGGGCAGTGGAGGCGTTAGTCAAACAGGGTATTGGTGGTGTCAGTCAAACGGGGTGGTGATGGCGTCAGTTAAAAGTGGTAGAAATGTATGGGGACATTTACTTAAAATACACCCCTCTTACGTACTACTCGTATCTTCACCTTAGGTATATTAGTAAGAATTCACTTATGACATGGTTGTCACTAGAGGGTGCTTAAGACAGGTGAGATACCATCTAGGTGCCATGCTAAAACTAGCGGCTATGATCCTTGACACTGTCAGGTTTTTACAAAGTGACTTTCCCTTAACTCTATCAGGGTGAAAACTTGCGCATTTCCATGAAAATGAAGCCTCCTCATCAAGTCGATATAGATAATATGCTGTTAAACAGTCACTACTCAAATTATCTATAGATATAATAAATTAAACTAAATATACTAGTATAAGACTCTTTTTTCTGTCATTTTCTTTGGAAACGATTTTTTTAAAGTTAATGTTTTTCCAAACAAATGTTCTTACTGTGTAGAATACTAAAATTTTGGATCTTTAAATTCTTGTTCTGTTATGTTTAGGATCCCCTAATGTAGGCCTATATGTGTAAATTTTGACATTACCGTTTAGGCACTATAGTTGAAAGATCGTGTAGAATTAGTTGAAGCAGCCAAGTAGGCCTATAGCTCGGCTGGAAGCTATTTTTAACAGATGCTCGCTCTATCAGCCTATAGTCTTTTCAAAGTTTTTATCTCAGTACATTACGGACCAACATAAAATCAAAAATGCGTTTCCGTGTGAAGGAATTAAAAAAAGATACTCTTTTATGAAAAGTAAAAAAAAAGTCAACCATTTTAATTGTCATGTTATAGATTGTTATGTTACATAGAGAAAGAGTTTTGAAAAAAAAAAAAGTAATGGTATTTATAGGGTTTATGTTAAGGTGGATTGAAAAGTTTTCATTTTAACACATTTATTTTATCATTTAGCTATTTCCATATAGAAGCTAATGAAAAACTCGTCCAGTTTATGGAATGAGGATTTTTTATTATTATTATCAGTGTCACTAACGACACAAAATTCGCCTACAGCATTGCAGCTATTTAAAAAGGTTGTAATAAAGTGGTGCTGTCATCGTAGCATATATTTAATTTAATAATTACTGCATTTATATATTATTACAGTTTAAGTCTAATTTGAATTCAAACTTGAGTTATGATTTCTGTTTAAAGTCCATTGTGTATATTTTTCAAAATTATTGTTCATAAAAATAAAGATGTGCAAGAAAATTACTGTTGAATTTTCTCACGTCCTATGGAATTAAAATAATATATAAACACATATAATAATTATGTATAATTAATAATGACAAGAGGTAACATAAAACAACTACTACTACTACTACACTTACTGTTGTTTTTAATTCCATAGTAACAAAACATTTGAAAATAAATTAAACAACTTTGATAATACATTAATTTTATTGCAATCTAACAACAAAATAGTATCAAGTATATCATAAAGTCTGACAGTGAATATTATAGCTATATCATAAATTTTCGCAGTTTGGTAAACTCTTCATGAATCAATAAACCCTACCAAAATTTTATTCACGGATTTGTTTTAAGAAACCTTCACATTAAACCATGTGGTAACCTCTATTAGTGTGACGTCACTAGGAGTACTTCGGTAAAGGTAGGGAGAACATGGCTGTCCTCACCACGTCATAATTCAATTGGTGCCAGTCGAGAATATTGTCTGGTTTGCAATGTTCGACCCAGGTTTCAGCGAGGAGAGGACTTAAAGAGCCGCTCCACGACTTCTCGATATGTTCGGACCACATCATATCCACCATGTTGCCCTGCTTTTCCGCTAACTCCCTCGACTCGCGTAGTAGCTTGATGTAACTGTGGTCGCGGTAACGAATCTGCCCGTAGTAGGCCTTCAGTATCATATATCTGGGGACTCCCACCTTGGCAGTGCTCACCATTCTTTTCAGCACCTTAAACATCAACCTGATCTTCCCGTGGCAGTAGGTAATCATTTGGATGTCCCGAATGTCGATCTTGTAGACGAGCTTCACCAGGAGACCTTCCAGTAAATACAGCGTGGTGAAGATGTTGGCCAGATGATACTCGAGCGTCATCTGTGACTTCAAATCGACGCGGGTCTCCCATGCCAAGGCGGTTTGTATATCGGTGTTTCTGATCCACCAGAGCCACATAGTCGTGAAAAGTCTCATCTTAGCTTCTGGATCCCTGATCTCAATCATGACCTCTTCTTCCTTAAGGAAAAACTGCTCGCATTGGGAGAACGGTTCGACCGTGTAGCCCGTATTAAGCTGAAAGTCCAGGCACAGGGCGTAATACCACGTCATCCCAGACCTGTCCGTGTCTTCCTTTGCCACGTGGGCCAGCTCGTGTAGGAGCACGACTGCCTTCTCCAGGTGCTTGTGGTATATCATTGCTTGCACCAGGTGAGGCAACAGGTTGAGCTTCAAGCTGGTGGCATGTGTGGTCGTGCATATTCGTAACGTCTTGTAGCCTAGGCTGCACGCCCTCTCCACCTCCCCGCGGATTAATCTAGACATGAATATAGAGACGTAGAGATATGCGACGGACTTTAGCTCCTGGCTGTCGACAGTTAACCTTTTGAGGTGACAAAGTTTGAGAGCTGTATTCTCCAGACACCAACTAACATACTGATTTCCATCATGGAAGGCGACATCAATCATACTGCTGTAAGCCGTACAGAGACCGAAGAAATTACTATAGGATTCAAGTGACTTGTTGAGACTCCAGGCCGCTGCGAGTCGGGCTGAGTCCCATTGCTGAGACTTCTTAAAGAGTTTAGACATGAGAGAGAGACATTCGGACTGCTGGTCGGCGAACACCGCAGTGTGTCCTCGTGCTTTCCCGATCAAGGTGTTCGGGAATTTTTCCAGCTTCAGGATCAGCTTGCACATCTCGTAACGCGCTTTTATGCGGATTAAGAAGCGGCTAGTAGGAAAGGGATTTCCGTACTGCCGCATGGCGAGACCTAGCATCTCACCGGCCACCTCAAACTGCCCCAACTCCAGCCTGACGTGGCCACTCAAGGCATACATTTTTCCGCGAATGTACGGAATCTTCCATGTTGCAATTTGATTGGGTTCCTCCTCAAGTGAATCACCTATATTCTTTTGATGTGCATCTAGAATCATTTGGGCTTCTTCAATCAGCTCCATCGCTTGGGGCAAGTTGTGAACTGTGATACATATTTGCGTATATTCGAGTAAAGTGTCCATAGCCTTATCTTCGTATCCAGCACCTTTACAGTGTTCTGCCATTTGAGAGTACATGTTTAGGAGAATGTACGAGCACATGCAGTTTTTGAAGTTCACGGAAGAAAAGGACTTTGATATAGAGATTACAGATTTCGTAGTGGACGTTCCAGGAATAGGAATTAATCCACATATGATACGACGGTTGGGAATAAACTCCAAGCTAGTAATAATAGAAGAGCTATTAATGATTATAGCTGGGGGATTCATTTGCACAGGATCCGCCCCAGACAAATCCATGTTGACTGGAACATTTTCGCTTACATCCTTTATCTCTTCCTTACTGACTTCCATTGCGTTGGTCTCAGGTGAATCACCGGAGTGAATCACTCGTGCGATTTCTTCGTGGCCATACTTGTGAAATGTCTCCTCAGCTTGTAAATCTTCTTCGCGATAACCCAACAAACGAGAGAATAGACTCGCTCCGCATGACCTACATCTCTTTGTTTCGTTCTCCAGAAACTTTACTGCTCTTCCATGAAAGTGTTTCTTTTGAGTTTCTGTCAATAGTTCGTACACCGTGTTTTTGTGCATCCTTACTCGGAAGCTCATGTAGCCACAAGAAGCGTATGGTGGAAGATCTTCACAGGAGCTATCTATTTCATTACCGATACATTGGCAGTTTGCAGTTCCATCTATGGTTGGGTTGGTCACCCGACTCTGAAGTAGCATAATGTTATTGCTGAAAGTAAAGTCAGCATGAGAACATGTTAAGATTCTGACTTCAAACAATTTTTTTACTGCAATTGCTGTTTCACGTATTAAGGGCTCTGCCATGATCCCAATAAGCAAGCTACGAGTAAATGGTTCACTTAGGACAGAACTTATTTTTAAAACAAGTTGTTCAAAAGACGTTAACGAATCAAAAGTCTTCATGAAAATAGCATAGATAGTTCCATTTTCCCTGATTACATCTACTGAAAAGGTGGGAGAAAGCAAGCAAACCGGGAACATTTTCCTGTCTTCTGTTTTACTCTTTTCTTTAAATCTCACTAAAGGCAAACTAGTATTGTCCCCTACTTTAAAAGTGCCACTGCCAATCTGGTCTGTCGTTCCTTTGTGTGCTTTCCTTTTGTAATTGTCTTTGTCTGTTTTGTCCAGTCTTTGAATCAAGTCTGGTGAAGGCATAATGAAATTTCCACTTTCTAACCCTTGTTTAGAAATGTTGCTAATAATCAAATTATTCTTTTGAATTTGGCTCATCAAAAAACTTTCTATCCAACCTGGGTTTCCTAAACTACTATCCTGGATCACCTTAAGAAGTTGTTGAGGTATAGCGTAGACATTCAGTATCTGACAGGCTAAGGCTCCATGGTACAATTGTTCTATCTCAGAAAGGTGGATTATTTCAACTTTGTCGTTCTTAATAAATGTTTTGGCAACATCGGAAATGGGAGCGTGCTCGCATATTGTCATAACAATTAGAGCGAGATTTGTCTTACTCAATAGATATATCAAAATCTTCCACGATTCTTCGTCGATAAATTCTGAGTTATCAATTCCAATTACCCATATATTTGCCAAGCACCTTTTGAAAAGTCTACTTAACATACATCTGCGAATTTCATTCCTATCTTCCTCGGTGTTTTTCAAATACTCTGAAGTAAGTTTGTAGTTAATGTTAAATATTTCGTTTAAGCTACACAAGTATTCCGGAGTACTCAACCTTTTCATAGTTGAAATAATTAATTCCTCCTTTTCTTTTGAAGGTGATGTTATTAACATATTCATTGGGCGTTCAAATATTTTTTGAATTGTGTAGTATGGTATTTTACTATCTTTCGTGCTAAGTTCAAACATATATGTTTGAGCCTGGGAGCTAGCCAATTTCATCATTTCATCTAAAATTCGGCTCTTACCCTGTCGTAAAATTCCCATCACAACAATGGTGCTCTTCCGCTGAGTGTGATAATTCGCATCTCGCTTTGATATTATTATATCGTTCAAGATATCCTGGAATATCTTCAACTCCCTCTCTCTACCAAGAAGAGGGTACTGGCACAGTGCCTGATGAATATCTTTATCATCTAACACTTGCTCTCTGAACTCGTATACAGGACCTATTGTTGTAATACCTTTCAATGGCCTGGCTTTCTGTTCAATGAAGTTCGTTTCTTCTAACTTGGAGTGTATTGAAGTTTCTCTGTCGCAGGTGATCTGCGAGGGATAAGCCATCATTAGACGTGCCGCCTTGTTTACAGGCATGCCTATCACTGTGTACTCTCGCCTCAGATTATGCCCTACAACCCCACAGTACGTCATACCCGTGGTCACCCCAATAGATACTACTTCTACTCCTTTAATTTCAATCAAGGCGGAGTAGATTTTAGTACTGCATCTCAACGCAGCTTGACTCTCCAGATCTTGTTTGAAACCGCGCAAGCCGAAAACAACAAGAAACATGGTATCTTTGTCGAATAAGTTTGCCTTGTTAACTATACCACTGTATTCTTCCACACGTGTACAGATAATCTGGAAACTTTGGTCGACAATAGGGGCAAGTTCCTCCACAGGTAGTCGATTAGTCACCAGGTTGACGAACATAATAACAACTTGACGCATTTCAATCAAGTACTCCAAAGGCTCCCCTAATTCGACACACTTCACAACTGGCTTTAGTACATAAGGCCGAAGTTCGTTGATCATGTTTTTATCGGCTGCTTCTTTTACTGTTCGTCGAATAGTATAATCGGAAGGGATCACTCTAAAACTTGTTCTGTCGTAGGATGTAATGCTTTCATAGTCAATTAATGATATCCCTCGAAGTTTGGAAATCGACTCAAACGTAATGTTCTTTCTTATAGAATCCTCATTGTCAACTAACTTCGTGCTATAATTGTGTAAATCATTGGTAATGTCTGAATTTGAGTCCTCGTCGTCTCTTCCATAAATGTTTAGCTTGTGAATGTTATTCCAATTCGTGCCAATCCCCTTTATTTTTGTGTGTTTGCTGTCCTTCATGGCTTCGTGCAGGTAGTCTTCTGGGTTGACGTACTCCCAGCTAGATTGAGATGCTATTATTTCTCCCGACTCACACTTGTTCTGCGAGTTCTTAACATCCCAAACAGCCTGACCGATGATTATGTAATGTTTCTTACTCTCGGTTCCGATGGAGGTAAAGTACGCTCTGCCCGCCGCCACGGAGAGTTTCACTTGCAACGTCACACCCACGTCAGTTTGGAACGCCCCAAACTTCTCCTGTATGTCAATTGTGGTGTCTATAGACTCGTGCACGATGTCCTGCATGGATATATTATCTGTACATTTCCACATGGCAAGCAACGCGTCGCCGGAAAACTTGAGAATGTCCCCTTTGTGGTTGAGAATCTCTTGCACCATATTGCCGATGTAACTATTAAGGACTAAAGTTATACGAGAGGGTCCGCCTGCACCGGTTTTGCTATATCTCTCGCTTAGTTCTGTGAACCCAGAAATATCAGCCAGGATGAGAGCCACGTCAAGCTTCCTTAGACTGTTGTCGTACACGTTGTAGATTATTTCGTCTGGGATCATGGATGCGTAAATCTTTGCTTGATAATATTCTGACAAAACTGATTTCTCTTCAATCTGAACTCTTTGAAGCCATTTTGCAAGTTTTGTTTCTTTTCGGTGTTCATCCATTACTGCTATAGACAGAGTGGTTATTAATATTTATGTGATACACTTTGTCGGACAAATAAATAATACATACTTGCTATTACTCACTATTTTTAATTAGTTCGTTATAACAACAAGGATTATTATATTGCTATCAAAATATGTTATTGATATATTTGACAACTTTATACAATAAAAATAAACCCAAGTCAATTTTGTAAATTTAATTACTAGACAGCCATCCAACAATGATGGCTTGTACCAACAACAACAAAATTGTAGGCCTACCTAAGAGTAGATAAGTTACTTCTTGGTTGTTTTTTTTATATAAAATATGCAAAACCATACATAGTTTATATTATACTTTACTACAATATGAAAAATTATAACTCTACCATTTTATCTAATGGACATATTTAAGGTTATGGTATTTGCAAAGAGCTTGTAAATAAACCGATTGATGTTTTGTCAGCGCTAGTGTAGTATTTTTAAATTCATGGCAGTAAAGGATCTAACGTGGTTTTGTGTATCTAGTTTTGATGTAATTTACTAACTAACATTATTTTGGTTGATTTTTTTTAAACTGGAAAGTTATTTAGTTATTTATTCAGAAGTTGTTTACAAAAAGAGTCAAGATCGGCTCGTATACATATAAACATCCTAATGTAGGCGTGGTTCATTCACTAACTTGTTACATACATTTAGGAAAGTGAGGTCTATTACAGGGTATAAATTATTTGTCCTTATACATACACATTCTACTCCAATTATAATATCAGTTTTACGAAATTACAGATAACATTTCACCCACATATCACCTGGTCAAAATTATTTTCCAGAATGTTTCTTTTAACGTCCTTTTTAAAAAGATTAAGTTTTTTCATCTTTATTTCTTGTGGTATTATATTGAAAAAAATTAGTTCCTTAATGCTTATTGAGTAGAGTCCAAAAGTAGTTGTGTTTACGCTGTTCTGGAAATAATTATTTCTACTTCTTGTAGAGTAATTCACCTTTTTGTGTTCCCCAATTTTTAGGTTACTAATAGCTAGGCTGTTTTCAAGTTTATATACCATTACAACCGTATCAAAAAAAAATAGCTTCAGTTAATTTCAAAATAGCCAACCTTTTAAGCTTAATGTCGTGGTCCTCACCACTGGGTAACAGAAAAATATTTTTGAGTGCTATGTATTGTAGTCTTATTAGTGGTATTAAATGACTGCATCAAAACAATCGCTAGATTGATGGCCAAATGGTGCTGATGATGATTACAACCTAACATAATTTTAGTTGATTTGTTATAAATATAAACAACCAACGTTAATGTATGTTTATTTATAATTTGTATAAACTCTTTCTATGTACTAACTTAATGTGAAATTTGTAATTATTTTAACTATATCCCACCGCGTGTAGAATATTGTTGATGGTTTCTATTAACGGGCTATAAATCTCATAGAAACAATGCTTTCAATGAATAAAAAAAAGAGCACGCTTTCTCTAATATTGGTTACACATTACAATTACCCGATATTATAGAGATACATCAACTTTTTTCTATTATATTATTATCCATGACTGTTATTATCTTCTAATGGTTGAAAACTTTATTACAAAATAATTTAATGGCAATTTCAACTATAGCGTCAAAAATCTGACAGTAATACGTATAATTGTGTATATCTTAACAATGCGCATTTAATTAAATACTGGCACAACATCGGGACCGCTTAATAACGTAAGTAAAAATTACTTTGGTTTTATTATACGTTGCCAAAATGACAAAAGGGGCCTGACCTATTTTGTAAACGTATTTTCATTCAATATTATTGGTTTGGTTTTATTAAAACATATGTAATTGACTTTAAAAAGAAAGTATATTCAGTGTTAAAATCAAGCAAATGTAACAGCTAACTAGAAAATGCCAGAAGAAGCACTCGTGAAGTCTACAAAAAAAATAGATATTGATTGTACAAAAAACTCTGGGAAAAAGAAAGTATTTACTGAAACTTTTCCTGCGATAACAGATTTATCTATGTTTTTGGACAAGGCTAAAGACGAGTTTGAATTGATGTACAAGAAAAAGGTTCCATCAAGCGGGAGCATGAATGATTACGAGCGCGTGAAAACGCTAGGCACAGGTTCTTTTGGACACGTTATCCTTGTCAAAAAGAAGGACACAAACGTTTATTATGCAGTGAAAATTCTTCACAAACAAAAAGTGGTAAAACTAAAGCAGGTTGAGCATTCACTAAACGAAATGAAAATTTTGAGATCCATAAATTTTCCATTCGTAATTAATATGGAAAACTTTCATAAGGACAATAGCTATCTTTATTTTGTCATGCCTTTCATTCAAGGAGGCGAACTGTTTACCCATTTACATCGGCTAGGAAAATTTGATGAAAGCCTTGCCAAATTCTATGCCGCTCAAGTAATCTTGGCTTTAGAGTATTTACACCACTTGAATTTGGTATATCGGGATTTGAAACCTGAAAATATTGTGATAGATAGGTGTGGTTACTTGAAGATTACAGATTTTGGTTTCTGTAAACTCATAAATGGAAGGACATGGACTTTATGTGGAACCCCAGAATATCTCGCTCCAGAAATTATTCTGAGTAAAGGTTATGGTAAGTCAGCGGATTGGTGGGCAGTGGGTGTCCTGATTTTTGAAATCAACGCGGGCTACCCACCGTTTTGTTCTCAGGATCCAATGAAAATTTATGAGAAAATCGTGGCTGGAAAGTACCGCAATGCCCCCCATTTCAGCAATGAACTAAGAGACCTCATTCGCAACATTTTGCAGGTAGATCTGTCAAGGAGATACGGTATCTTGAAAAACGGCGTGAATGACTTCAAGAATCACAAATGGTTTAAGCACATTAACTGGATGGCCATTTTGAACAGGAGACTTGAACCTCCATACATTCCTAAGCTCAAAGGTGGCGATGATACAAGTAATTTTGAACATTACAAAGAGGAGCTTTTTCAAATAACCTCCTTCGAGGAATATGTAAAGGAATTCGCAAACTTTTAAATTACTGGACAAGTTTCTGACTGTTTAAAAACAATGTAACTTAATACTACTATGCATTGACACTAGCAATGTATTTAAGTTCAAAAGAATACTAACATATTGTGACGATGAATATTTGATTTTTTATTTAATTTTTAGAGGTAATTGTGCATTTTGTGATCACTATAGTATTTCTAATTTAGCCGGGCTTCATTTATAAAAGAAAAGTTAAAAATTAGCATTTACTTAAATTATTTTAACTATTAAGCTCTACATTTTATTAATAACTACCAGTACTCAATAGCATTGCCATACTTCAAAAACGAACACAAATATAAATAATAACTAATTATATTAATTTATTGTAATGGTTGTACTATTAGATCTTAAAAACCTAGCACCAAATCTAAAAATGTAAAGTCATAGTTAAAAATATAACTATGTAATAGTTAAATTTAAAGAAATAAAATTATCATTTTTTACATATTTTTTAAAATTTCTTATAGATAGTAAAATATAGTCCAAATAATAAAGTTCAATTTTCTAGATCTGCTGGAAACAATCAATAAGAAAGTAAAATTTTAAACATTTTCATTAAATAGTGCAAATACCTAGTAATATTTGTATGGCTAAGGGTTGATGTTGACGAATGAAAACAAAACATATATATAATATATCTGATGTTCTATTAGGCTTAAAAATTTAACTTTTTACTATAGATTACCAATAGCTGTAATAAACAATTCATCAAAATATATAAATCAATCACTTTATGCAAAAAGAGTATGAATAAAAAATATACTTAATCAATATTGCTGGGATCGAGAAGGGGCTAGGAGGCATTGCCCCCGACTTTAAATAATTTTCTCACCCCTCCTTTAGCAATCTAAATAGCTTCTAGGAGCATTCAAATTTCAAAAGTTTGCTGGGTATATTCATTTCAAATCAGGCGCATATAATCTTATTTGAAAAATCTCAATAAGAAATACTTCAAATAGCTTCTAAGGACATTCATTTATTTATTTTTAAAATTCCAAACGAACCCACTTTAAATAGCTTCTAGGGGCATCCCATTGTCTTGCATTCTCCGGGAAAGGACCTTGACCCTCCTTTGGCTTTGTGGATAAAACCCCTCAAGTTTGTTTTTTGTTTATTACCCTTCTCCCAACACAAATAAGTTTTCACTACTACTGTAATTAATACTGCACAGACCACGCATGCTATATACAACTCTTGATGCATACCTCTAGTACATTCACGACCTTAGTTTACTTGCGTGACAGCTCTAAAAGTTACTAGAAATAGTCCCTAATGTATCTCTACGCCAACAGCTGACATCTGTCACTTTGGTTAACTGTAATGAAAACATATGGTAGTGTATGAATGTTATAGCTAACCATAGTAATTTCGGTCAATATTATTTATATTTATTTAAGGTCGGGCACAAAGATTATTTATCGTTTTATTCCATTTAAAAAGTCTATTCACAGCACTCTCACAAAAGGTCTATCTTCAAAATGGTGGCCAGATAATTTAAACCATGGGATTGAACATGACGGAATCAAGTTATTTACAATGCTGCATCCACGCAGTGGATTAACATATTTTATTCAGTTGAATATTTCGAAATACGATAACATAATCTTAAATTAATTTATTATAACTAAATACAAGTATTTTCTCTTTTTCAAGTATATACGATTCCTGCATTAAAAAGTATTAATGTATGCACTTTATTACCCATGATAGATAAAATTCCAGAACTAAGAATAAGTACTTTTAATTATATTTAGACTATTGTTTCGAATAATTGGGTAAAAGAAATTATTAAACTTAATGAAATAGTTTGAAAAAACTTAAGTTTACTTTATTTTTAATGTAACATAGAAGTGTAATTAAATATGTCTCTAGCCATTGACCCGACAAAATATAGGATACTCCAATCCATGGCATTTCACTGGCAGAGACTGAAGAGACGTCACGAATGCTCGTTTAATATCATATTGACATAATATTACGCCATTAATGGAAAATTATTTTGTACGGATCGCATAAAATGATGGTCATGCCCAAAATACTTGAATCTAAACTCTCTTTTTTTCAAACATACCTTACTAAGAAAATGTTACGTTTCTAACAATTATGTATCTGGATCTAGTGTTAAAAATCATTAATATTTGTTAATAAATCTCAATTTCTTAGAGGCTATGTTAACAAATGCATTAGGGTGGTTCCTGGTGCTATGTATATAACTAATAACAAAACCACATTACCCACTAAGCTGACTAGGCACGTGCCTAGGCCGCGAGATTTTTAGGGGCGCAACATTAAAAAGAAAATTGTTTACAACAGCAGCCTTTACGAGGTACGACGTCACGGGATGTGAAACCGATACATGAATGAACATAATTTTTACTGAAACAACTCACACAGACTCAGCTGTAGCTGAAGCTTGCTTGTTATGAACCACCAGTGTATTGTTAGAGTTCTATTGTGTCTATTATGGCCAAATGCCTGCTTATAATTGAATCACTCATATGCGAATTGCAAAGCTGTGCCAGGAATAGACGATCACAATCGTTTTTCAAATTGGTCATAAAATTATAGGGTATATACTGTAAATAGTAGCAATAGATAGGCCAAAAACATTATTATTAATCGTGTTCATTAACAAATAACAGTATGATGTTTTGGTTGGAGCGGGTTGTGTGAGGATAGGAGTGGGTGGAGAGTGACTCTTGCAGCTCATGAGCCTAGGGACGCCATATTTCTAAATGCGACCCTGAATAATAGACAGACTACGCCTAGAAAATTAGGCCTATTCATAAATACAACACCCATTCTGCCTTTAGTAGGAACCATAAAAAAAAAAGAAGAGAAAGGACATGCTTCCAAAACACGCACTGTCGTGTGTGAGAGCCAACTATATTACTGCTCTCTCCACAGTGCAACTAAGCTAAACTAGAGGTGGGTTTTATGTGCGTGCGTCAGGTTGAAACATATGCACTTTACGATGCGTGATAGTTTGAAAGAAAAATAAGAATCTAGGGGAGTAGAGTGAGGCAACTTTAAGCAGACTGAAGAATAAAGCATGCCGGAGCCACCCCACTGAGTAAGAGCAAGAAAAAACACTCGTCATGAATTAGATTAAAAACCTGTGATAGTATCGTGCAGGATGCATGCTCTGTTACCAGAGATATGTTTACGGTACCGTAGGTAGTCTATGAGAAATGATAGAGATCTAATTACGAGACAACTGTCGCTTGGATTTTTTAAAAAAACTATTATGCTGTATGTTTAAAAATGATCCTATTGAAGAACGTTAAGCTACTGTTGAAACAGCACCAATAATAGGCCCTTTTTAGGACTGCGGCACTTGCCTGACACATCCACTCAGAACCGGTCTCAGCGCTGTTCAACCTTGTGCTGTGTGTGCGTGTGTGTGTGAACGAGGGTTGTTGGCGCATGTTTGTGTGGGATTTGTTGACCACCTCCAGCCCCTAAAAAGGTCAATATATGGGTACATGAGATTTGTATTGCTCAGCTTATAGCCCAGTGACTAGGACTCAACCCACTGGGCCAACCTTAGTGAACTTCCCCAGCCCAAGTTCGCGCTATCCGTATGCAAGATGCTCTAAGAACAGTCGCATCAGAGTTTACTCACATACGAGACGCTCCCTTGAATCGTGTCAGAACATTATAGTTGGACCAGTGAGAAGAGTATCGTGGATCGTGCTTACAATCCACCTGCGCTCAGATTTACCCGTAAGTACAGTGGTAAACCCCCAAACACCGAGAACACTAATAATGGCTCAGAATTGTGCCACTGTCCCGATCCAGCTTCATTATACTTTAGTTGCCTTGATCAGAAAAGGATGTATCTGAGTCTCCCCACGATGCCCTAATTTACGGTGAGTACTTACACCGCTGAGCAGCTAACAGGGACTGAGTCCAAAAATACACAACCTACCCTCCAATAGGCTACCAGCCACCGAGAAAGAAATCGCACTATCCTCGGGATATTCCACCAATAGCGTAATTTATTATTCACCAGGCTAGCCCACCTCTCTTTGGTGTGTTCGCACCCACTCCCGGGATATTCTCCCAGACTAGCCGTCAACTAAGTAGTGTTAGCTTGCACATTATCCACTTTAGCTATAATAGTTGTGAAAATACACGTACTGTAACTTTTCTTTCTTTTCTAGATATTTGCTCACTTATGATTTTGGTTGTGATTAATAGGGAAATATTAAAATTGCATTAGGTGAAGAGTGATAGAAAAAAATCACTATTTAAAAAAGGAATAGACACCATTAAACATATGATATACAATACAAGTATATTAGAATAATCCTCTTTTTTTTATCTTGATAAAACTTCATATTTCCTTTTCTATTAAAACTTTAATTTGTAAAACAAGACTTAAAATAATAGGAATTTACTTCTCATGTTTCATTTTGTAGATGAAGTTATAAATGTGGAGTTAAAATTTAATATGGTATTATTTTTTATTGGATTATATTATAGTCTAAGCACCTCAAAATAATGAAATGAACTAATTGTCAAATCTAAATTTAAAGTATACGGTACTTTGTCTTGAATAGAAAATATGTTTATCTAAAGAAATTTATTTTTCAAGTGTTGATATTTCAATCTGCTGCTTCTTCTGTCGTCTGTTTGTTATTAAAATCTTATCTCAAATAGTTCAACACGGCTCAAATACCTAGTTCAACGTTGTAGGTCCACGTGTCATAATATGTTTTGAATTTTAAAGTGTCGCTGTGACATATATATTTGGTTTCTTATAAGCGTAATGTACTGGAGTATTGTTGGTATTATTTCCTGCGTCAAAGTATTGCTTATTCCTTCCTAGTAAGCAAGAGTTTTTATACCATTAGTTTTCTAATATGTTTGCAAATTCAAAAATAAAATGTTTGTTGGATATTTATCGTTGTATTGACACTTTCATGACAAGGCATATCAGCCATTAACCAACAGTAAAGTTTCCGTAAAAAGTAGAAGTATAGTCCTGCAGATCTGGACCCTCACCCTTCGCGCCCCTTCCAAAAATTTTGGCAATAAAGCCCCTGAATGCTATAAATATGTTTTCTTTGTAGCAACACTACAATATCAAAATGCTTTATTATTCACAATCAACTCACCAATATTTTTTAGTGGGGCTGCAACACTAGAACCATACCTTTTAGATGGATCTTTTTCTTCCTCTAAAAAAAACCCAACAGAATTGCCACATTTATACGAGTATAACACTAAATAAATGCGGGTAGCCCAATGATACTAAATTCAAGATTATCAGGCCTAAAAGAACTTCACTATCATATTATGAACAATTCATAACCAAACTCACTTAAGTGATGTAGGAAAAAATATTCTTGAAACATTTGTAAAATTGCACCATCGAAGCATTATGTATAGGTTATTATAGGGCCAATTAATGTGCACTCATCTTCTGTAGGGGCCATAAATTGTTATATTTTGAAAAACATATTTTTTTGAAAATGGTTAACTAATCTTTTCTATCTAAACAAAAACATTTGAATGCACATCCACCAATGACTTTTCATCCAGCAAACTCACACAAGGCTACATTAGAACTGAACTTAAAACATAATAGAGAATAAACACCCCACCACAATTCATTCATCAGAAGTCTTATATTAAAGTAATAATACACATTAGACTAGACTGCCGATGATAGGGAGATTGAGGTTCCAATTTTGGTTGAGTGTACTGTGGGTGGTTTTCCAAAATGGTTTTCTCCCCCACACAAATGGGGGTACACTTTCTATAAACAATCTTTCTAATCCCTAAAACCATTAGTGTAATTATTAAGTTACATAAGTGTATAACCCAAATGGGTAGTAAGACACGGTGCTTAAAAAAACTATTTTAAGGGTAAATAATGTACCTATAGGCCCGAATACATTATTAATTTTCCTTTAGGCTACACCCTGGTTTAACCTAAACTTACACTGACATTGCTATCATTCCATTCACTAATAAATTAGAATCCCAATTAATATTCACAAAATAAACTATTTGACTTTTGTAGTAAAGACTACATCATATTGTAAGGTAATGATCGGTGACCTGGCAGTCTAAGGGTAAATTGTCAGACTTATGTGCTGAGGGTCTGGAGTTCAATCCTCGGTCCCGGCACAGAATTATCTGATTACCAAACCCTTTCTTCACCTCTGACAAGACATCTTGTGAATGTGGGGAGTGCCAGGCCTCCACCGTGGTTCGGATTCCACGTTAAACTGTAGGTCCTCTATTTGATCTCACAATCACCCTACCATTAAACATTAGCGTAAGCGTGTATAGCCCGAACGGGTAGTAAGACGCGGTGCTAATAATAATAATAATAATAATAATGGAAGGGACCATGGGTCAAACAACATGTTGGTCTAGTATGTTTACATTTGAGTTGTCTAAATATCTTGTGAAAATAAACTAATTTCAATTAAATATAATTATAGTAGTCTATAATTTGACTTTCCATTTCCTTAAGAGTATGACATTGTTAAATTTTTAATGATCTGATATCTTAATTGAAATACAGTGTATTAGGTATATGGCAAGGTGCTTGCTTACGCATCTTTCCCTGTTCAGTAATTAATTAACTATAATGTGCACTAAATGACCTTAGTCTGTTCTCAACCTCTATTAGTCTTATTCAATTCCTAATCCCTTTAAATCCCATTGAAAAATAGGGTTAACCAAAGAAAACACCAACTCCTGTATTAATTAAACTACAGTTAAATCTCCCTTAACGGACATCTCTGAACAACATATTCTTCTTTATAAAGGAAATATCACATGAGCTCTTACAGTGAAACAACATTCCAATAACAGACTTTCTCATTAACGAACATAGACACTGCTAGAAACATATATTTATCCATAAAAATATCTAAATAGCAGACAAAAATTACCCCCCCCCCTCCCAATCCATATGTACAGTATTTTATTGTAAAATGTCAGGAATGCCATTGTTTCGCTTAAAGTGTTAATAGTCCTGCCTCCCCCTTTAAAACTTACTTTTATGTTATTCAAAGATTTATATTGAAATTTTATACCTCAATTTTTTTTTCTTTTTCCAGTCGCTCAACCGATTTCGAAGTTCATCGTAATTGGCTAGCTATTACTCATAGCCTCCCACTATCCAAGTGGTACTATGACTCGACATCAGAATGGACTCTTGATTATCCACCATTTTTTGCATGGTTCGAGTTCTTCCTTTCTCAATTTGCATATTACTTTGATCCAAAGATGCTCATAGTGGACAACTTAAACTATGCATCATCGGAAACAATTCATTTTCAGAGAATATCTGTGATTATTGCTGACTTGGTGTTTGCATATGGTATCAAAGAGTGAGTGAGAATTACATTAAGAGTTAATTTAAATTAATTGCTTTGATACCACATACTTTAGAATTATTGCTTTAGTAGAGCTTAAACCCACCTCGGTGGCGTAGTTGGCTAACATGCTAGTTTCGTATTGAGCCAGACTGCCGAGGATGGGAAGATCGAGTTTCGAATCTCGGTCAGGTGAACTGGGAGTGGTTTTTTCTTAATGTTTTTCCACTTTCCCTCCACGCAAATGTTGGTTCACTTCCTTTAAATTCAACCGTCCCAATTCTTAATCCATTGGCGTAATTGGTACTCAAGGGTATAACGCGAACGGGTAGTAAGACGCAGTGCTAAATAAATAAAAATAAAGTTTAAGATAAAATAACCATTTACAAATATAATTTTTTGAAAATAATTTTAAAATAGTTTTTCCAGTTTCCTCTCGAGAGCACATAACTCACTTGGTGATGGTAGGTTACTAGGATTAGTTGGACTAACGCTATTCATTCAGGAGCACTTTGAAACTTCTCATTGATATTTAAGTTATAACATATCATGTCCGGGTCCGACTCCTTTGCTCACCCAGTAGCTTGTCTTGGCTACTGAGCTAACAGTCAACGATTCCAATTTTTGGCTTAACCGAAAAATGTAGTGAAATTAAAGCTTCCTCTATCAGTATCAATAGTACAGTAATTGATGTATGAATTGTTTCGTGTTTTGCCCCAGATGCTGTAGCTATCTGAGTGTATGTGGGGTGCGTAAGAGCAGTAAATGGGATCTGAAGTGGGAATCTCCAACAACTACCCTACAACTCCTCTTGCTTGGGAATGCGGGTCTTTTCATGGTCGACCATATTCACTTCCAGTACAACGGCTATCTGTTTGGACTACAGCTTATTTCCATCGCGCGAATACTTAAGGTAGACCATCGGCTTTATTGATTGTTTTATCTAGCGCGTGAATTAATTTCAGACAGGGCTCATGGGACCTACTTGGAAATCTTTATTTGGGTAGACATTTACTAACATTATGACCTGCTTTAATGGCCAGATGGTCTAAGGCATCACACTTACAATAGACTAGACTATCGATGACGAGGAGATCGGGGTTTGAATCTTGCTTGGATGTATAAAGGTGTTTTTTTATGGTTTTACACGTTCCCTACCCAACAATATGATAATACTTCCTCTAAAATGTGACCTTCCTCAGCCCTAACACGTGTGTACAACCCAAATGAGTAGTAAGATGTGGTGCCAAAATCCAATGGTAATTTAATTTTAACCTTTGTGCTAAAAACGCTTCACAATTTAATTAAGTTGCCGTTATTTAGGATGAATTTGAATTGCTACTAATTACTGTTGATTCATTTGACTAATTTTCATAACAATTATAGTAAAAGGTTGGTGACCTGGCGGTCTAGGGGTAAGGTGTCAGACTTCTGTGCTGGCGGCCGGGGTTCAATCCTCGGTCCCGGCAAAGATTTATCTGATTACCTAACCCTTCCTTCACCTCTGACAAGACATCTTGTGAATGTGGGGAATGCCAGGCCTCCACCGTGGTTCGGATTCCATGTTAAACTGTAAGTACTCCATTTCATCTCACAATCACCCTACCATTACACATTAGCGTGAGTGCGTATAACCCGAACGGGTAGTAAGACGCGGTGCTAATAATAATAATAATAATAATAATAATAATAATAACCATAACTATATATATATATATATATATATAGTAAAAGTGGGGTGTTTCAAGCATTAGATATTATTTTACTCGTCAATAATATACAGTAAACTCTGGTTTTAGTGAACTCGGTTGTAGTGAACATTCGGCTACAGTGAACTTAATTCATTGGTCTCAAATATGTGTTAAAAAATTTTGTTTACAATGAATCCTCAACTTCAATTTTAGTGAACAGAAAAATGTAAACTTTTTGTTAAGAAATATCATTCTAACATCATAATTATTTTTTTTAAACATAACTTTTTGGTTGTTCAAACTTAAAGAAAGCAATTTTCCACCGGAGTTTCTTGTTTAGGTAATGCAAAACTTGACCGAAAGTACGAAATGTGGTAAAGGAATGCAGGGGGAAGGGTTGAGCTTAAACAGTCACTGTACTTATTTACTCGGCTTAAGTTTTAAAACCTTTGTCTGCGGCAAGTAAAGGAAGACAGTCTTCTGAGCTGTATTAACACGACAGGAGTCACAGCACAGTGAGTGACAGTATGTGGCCATTTAGCAAGTGTTTTCACTAATCCCTTTCTTCGAGCGGGTACCTATATAGAACTAAATAAATTAAACTTCTTTACTCACTTTAGTGCTTTGAATGCATTTATTGTGGAATCAAGTGTGGGAAAAGCACAAACTTTTGAGAAAGATCTGGAAAAAAATATTAATAAAACCAGTACAGTATACAGCAGGATATAACCGATTTTTTTTTTTAAGATCAATTAATAGATTTCTATAAAGAGTGATTGCATTTTAACTCTTATTTTGTTTGTCACTAACCCACTACTTTCATATATTTTCTTTTAAATCGGTTTTATCGAGCTTCGGACATAGTGAACCAAATATCTGAGTTCGTAGAGGTTCATTATAACCAGAGTTGATTGTATAATAGAAATACTTCTAACCCACATCAAATTGGCAACCACACTTAAAGATTAGAAACAAAGCCGTAGTCGGGTTTGGGTGTTCAAATCCTCCAAAAAATTTTATGAACAAAATATATTATATGTTCAAACCATATCAAAAAAATTAAGGTACAAGTACAAATTAGGGGCCTGTGTTTACCATAAAAAAGCACTTCAAAAAAACTTCTAGAGGTGTTTAATATTTAGAAATTTTTTTTAGCCTTCGGAAATCAGGGAGCTATGTTTCCATAAAAACACTTCAGATAGCTTCTAGAACTGTTTATCATTTACGAATTTTTTCTAGCTTCCGGCATTTGAGATATGTGCCCACCAAATCCCCCCCGCCTTAAATTATTGGTTGGCTACGGCCTTGATTAGAAATCACGAAACACATAAGTTACTCACTACTATCCAAGGAAATCAATAAGTAACACACTATTCTTATTGTATTCATATAGGGCCAGTACTTAAAAGGAGCGTTCTGGTTCGCTGTCCTTCTAAACCACAAGCACATCTACATGTATGTTGCCCCAGCATACTTTGTGTACTTGTTGCGGAACTACTGTTTCACGAGCTCACAGACAGGTGGCTCTGTGCGGTGGCACTCTTTCTCCTTCTCTCGCCTCGCAGCGCTGGGTTCCGTCGTGGCCGCGGTGTTTGCGCTATCATTTGGACCCTTTGTGGTGCTCGGGCAGATTGGACAGGTATTTTAAACTTGCTGTGGCTAAGAATACATAAATAGTACTGCTGTTGTGTCGAGCTGTAAACATGTTGAAGATATAAGACCCGCCTCGGTGGCGTAGTTGGCTAACACGCTTGTCGTGTTGAGCTTGACTCCTGACGACGGGGAGATCGAGGTTCGAATCTCGGTCGGGTGAACTGGGGTTGGTTTTTCCTAAATGGTTTTCCACTCTCCCTCCACGCAAATGCGGGTTCACTTCCTCTAATTCAACCTTCCCAATTCCTAATCCATTAGCGTAATTAGTACTTAAAGCGTATAACCCGAATGGGTAGTAAGACGCGGTACTAAATAAATATATATATATGCTGAAATATAGAAAAGCTACTAGATCTCCTTGATCACATATTCATTTGTTAGATATTATTAAAAAATAATAGCAATATAGTAAAATACTATCAATTTTACCCACAAAAATGTTTTGCATTTTTTAAAAGGTCCTTTTTATGAAAATTTGACTATTTAAGAAGCATATTGTTTAATTTATTTGTTCGAATAGCCTAAATATAATAACTTATTTGGTGATAAAATTGTGATACAACTATTATGACACATGCTTCGGTGGCTGCATGGTCTAAGGCGTCACTCTCATGTTAGAATAAACTGCCAATGACAGGGAGATTGGGGTTTAAATCCCGGTCGAGTGTACTGTGAGTTTTTTCAAAATGGTTTTTCACTCTCCCACCACACAATTGCGGATAAATTTCCTCTAAATTCATCCTTCCTAATCTATTAAAATAATTATTACATATGCGTATAACAATACCAGGTGGTAAGACGCTAAAAAAACTAATATGACACTTACTTTTGCTCAGTGGCTCTTTTGCTCCGTGGTAACGATTAAAAGGCTTGATGAATTTGCACTTTGGGCAAGATTTATAATTCTTAATTATGTTGCACTGTGGTAAATATTGCTAAGGTTTGACGATGTTGACGACGACAAAGAAAATAAAACAAGATTTTACACTTTCCATCTGACAAGTTGCTATTTATTATATGACACTTGTTTGGATTATTTTGAGGTAGTTCTGTCATCTTGTTTCAGGTTTTCTCTAGGCTCTTTCCATTCAAAAGAGGTCTATGTCACGCGTATTGGGCTCCCAACTTTTGGGCGCTTTACAATACTGTTGATAAAGTCGCAACATTTGCAGGTAATTTCTTAAAATTCTATACAGTTCTAACTTTAGATAGAAGTCGTAGTAGTTGTAGATTTAAAATAAAATACACCATTTCAATACAAAATAATTGCTCTCTTTTTAAGGATAATCTATTTTATTTTGGGTGTATTTCTTCTCAATTCTCTTTTCTTCATAGCTACCCTATTAACTAGCGTAAAAGTATGTAAAGCCCATAATGGGTATCAAGGGGAAATGAACATGATAATCTAGTTATCTCATCGGTTAATATCAGTCATAGTGACAGATGGACTTCTGACTAGATCCATAATATATAAAACTTTTTTTGTATGTATCTTTATGTGTGTCAGACATTACTAAAGTTAACATGAATTGACTTTCTAAATTTATAACACCAATATAACTAATATTATTCTTTCAAACTAATTTATTTATATGTCTCTAGCTCTCCAAGTAAAACCTCTTTTCGCTTTTTTTTTTTTGTTGTATATGGAAACATATTACAGAAGAAAGATGAATAAGTTATTAGCAATATGTAAAAGATTAGGAACGAGATGAAAACCTATTTCTCTGAACTACTAAATGGCGGCAGGGTGAGCAGAGAGTAGGAAGAGAATCATGAACCAAACGCGAAAGAGACACCGATTACATAGGCAGAGGTGGAAAGAGCTAGGCAGAGAATGGAGAGTGGTAATTCAGTTGGGGTGAATGAACTCGCAGCACATGCGGTAAGAGCAACCAGAACACAACCGCTGTACCGGACACTAACGACAATTTGATGGAGCAATCGGGTAGCAGATGACTGGACTAACGAGTTGAGGGAACAGAAGGAAATGCAACAACTATAGAGGCATTACCTACACTACATTCTCGTGGCTTTAAAATCACGAAAAGAATTATTGAAGGAAAAACTGGAAGCCGTTTTTGAGCTTGTTTTAGAAGAGGAACATCATTGATTCAAGGCTAGCATAAACCTGATTTTTGCTTTAAGGATGCTAACTGAGAAGTATTGGGAGGA
The DNA here is from genome assembly GCA_902151425.1 of Timema shepardi. Classification (NCBI taxonomy): domain Eukaryota; kingdom Metazoa; phylum Arthropoda; class Insecta; order Phasmatodea; family Timematidae; genus Timema; species Timema shepardi. The sequence continues at coordinate 131,010 of CABFVX010000743.1, read as the reverse complement.
AGGGAAGGATCTAATAATAATGTTTTCGGACCTTGAAAAGGTGTACAACAGCGTCTTGACAACAGTACCCAGAAGGTGATGGGTTGACCAGATAAAGGAAGTTGTAGAGAAGATAGGGAAGAGCTGGAGAAGAGTGATGGGAGGATAAATTTACCTGGACAGACAATGTTGGCGAGAGTTTGTTTGCCATCACACTACCCGGCAAGCTGGAGGATTCCATGATGGTGGTGGTGGTGATGCTGGTGATGATAGGGAACAAACACAATATGGCTTTTACAATTAAAATCAGAACACAGTCCAAACTTTACATCGCTACCAGTAGACGGAGAAGTAATGGCTTTAGCCAATAATAGTGTTGTAAAGCGTGAACTGTGGTCTTCTTAACCGTCTATTAGTAAAAAAATTTTGAAAAAGAACTGGCGACACTTCTTTAATTCCAGGGCGTAAACTTGGCTTTAACTTGGAGCAAACGTCAGCTGTTATGACGGGTGGGTTAGTTCAACAATTCAGACACGTCATCTTACCTGAGGTTTCTCCCAAAGTCACTTTCATCCTTACAATATTATCAATATTGGTGAGTATATGATATTAATTTGGTTATTAATTTAGTTATTTTCGTGGTTGTTTTTGTATTTTTTTAGTTTTCCTCGTTTGCTACCTCCTACTTCACCTCCCCTCACCAAACAATCGCTTTACATTTATAAAATTATATATAATATAGGGTTTTTGCGTCTCCTGTAATTTTCACATGACCTTGATCTTCTTATAGCCGGCGCTGGTCAAGTTGTGGCAGTCCCCCGGTAACCCATTCCATTTTGTGCGCTGCGTGGTGCTGTGTGCATTTGGATCTTTCATGTTTGGTTGGCACGTGCACGAGAAGGCCATCCTTTTGGTCATCATTCCGCTCAGGTATCAAATATTTATGGGATTACAAAAGTTGTCATCTGTTACTTGGCCTGTAAAAGGCCAAGGAGTATTTTTCTTGTTCCTCCTCATTCGTGTCCATACACAATTTTGAGTTGTTGAACTTTTATTTGTCTGTTAAAAGAACGTCTTCTCTCTTCTATGCTTGCAGTCTAATGGCGGTGGTGTGGAGGAAAGAGGCGCAGATATTTGTGTTGCTCGTCACGGTTGGTCACTACTCCCTCTTCCCCCTCCTCTTCACGGGCTTTGAGATCCCCTTGAAGGTTCTTTTCCTGCTCCTCCACTCCTCGTATGCGTTCATCAGCTTGTCGAACCTCTTCGACACATCTCATGCGACACTATCCCTCCCCCTGCTCTCTGTCCCAGAGTCACTTTACCTCCTGGGTCTTGTTCCCTTGTTCGTTTATGAGTGTTTTGTCCACCCCTTGTTGGGGCTCGACGCGACGTTGCCGTTTCTGCCGCTCATGTTGACCTCGGTTTACTGTGCTGTTGGCATTTCGTACTGCTGGCTTAAATATTACTGGCACTTCCTGGTGGTCAGTAAAGCAACGCACAAGAGAAAAACCCATTGATGACGTTCAACTGTCTAGTTCAACGGTGAGTATAGTTATTTTAAAGAGAGGTTTTGCAAACCCTCTACCCACTTGGTTTGTTCTTTATGGCCCGCTTGAGAAGTAGAGACTTTATGGTGTGCAGGGAAATTTATCACAATTTGATTTATTGCATTTTATCTTGTGTTTTTCTCGGTTGTTTGCTAACAATTTGTTTAGAACTGAACGATCATTGACTTTAAAATATATATATATATATATATATATCACAAATCTGTACATTAATGTAAAGTATAGTAAAGGAAGCCAATCTGAAAGGATAGTTAGTTTAGGCCAAGACAAGAACAAACACACTTCTTGCTTAATTTCTTCTTAAACCTGCCACATTTATACATTATTTTAAAATTTTTGTAATTATTATCATCCCATATAGATAAACACATAAATAAATAAATAAATAACACATAAAACACAAATAAATATACATGGAACTATGCATGTATAAGATGTATGAGAACATTTAAAAACGATGTGTAACTGCTAAAGTGAGAAGAAGTTGCAAGTGTTAAAAGTGTAGGAAGAAATTATGAGAGAAGTGTGCTTATCCCTGTTGAGGTCTAACCTAACTATCCTTCAAGGTTGGCTTCCTTTACTAACACTTGGCCTTTCGCCTGTGGAGCTACTCAAATAAGACTAAAAAGTGACGTAAGTATAACCTATATTACCGTCCAGTAGCTTGAACATCACTGCTAATTTATTTGAATAGTGGTCAGCAGTTTGCTAACAGGTTTATGGCACACTATTATTATTGTTATTAATATTATTATTATTATTATTATTATTAGCACCGCATCTTACTACTCGTTCGGGTTATACGCACTTGCACTAATGTTTAATGGAGGGTGATTGTGAGATGGAATGGAGGACTTACAGTTTAACGTAGAATCCGAACCACGGTGGAGGCCTGGCATTCCCCACATTCACAAGATGTCTTGTCAGAGGCGAAGGAAGGGTTTGGAAATGCGGCACAGTAAAAACTCAACCTGATAGTTACCGAGCTACCTCATTTATGTTACAATCATCATGAATGAACAGATATTGAATATTTAACGTGTTAATCAAGGCAACTTTCTTTCGACATTCTGTACAACGCTATAAATTTTGCATTAGTTTGTCTCGGTCCCTTTGCCACAACAAATAGTCAGCAGTTTATATTCTTTTCAATGCATGGGTGAATCTAAAATCGTCTTTGGTTACGTCTCATATATCTTTAATAATAATAGAAAACCAAATCCTTTTCAGCTCTTGCTTCATTAGAGATTATACTAATAAATATTAAATATTCTATAAAGAATAGGTCTTTGTGAAAGAAGTGTGTTACACTAGTTCGGGCTTGTTGGAAGAATAAGTGTGGCTCAAGTGTTGAAGCAAATATATGAAGGTAGAGTGTGTGGATCAAAAGGAAGGGGTAGGACATTTAAGGCGTGACTAAATGTTGTAAGAATAAAAGAGCATGTATGACTCGGTGTATGGATGTTGTTGAAGGGAAGGAAGTATGCAAGAATAGGGAAGTGTGGAGAAAGTGAGTGAGGATGGATTAAGTACGGAGTTGTTGTCTTTTGAGTTAAATGGACAGTTTCTTGCCTACCCTGTAAGGGAATAGCGTGATTAGGTATGTATGTATGTAAATATTCTAGAAGACCAAAGAAATTGATTGCAAACTAGATATTATGAAACTGATTGAAATTACTCCACTGTTGTGTAGTATCATGAAACATAAGTTACTGACCATTTTGTGACAAATCACTAATTATGATCACGGATGAGTAGCTCCACGGACAAAAGGCCTTAAATCACATTACAGTACATCGTTTCTATGTTGTTTTCATAGGTTTCAAGCCATTAGGCAATTATTCATATTTTGATAAAGCTTTTGAAATTAAATTTTGTAAAACTTTTTTTTTTATTATTTAGCACCGCGTCTTACTACCCGTTTTGGGTTATACGCTTTAAGTACTAATTACTCTAATGGATTAGGAATTGGGAAGGTTGAATTAGAGGAAGTGAACCCGCATTTGCGTGGAGGGAGAGTGGAAAACCATTTAGTAAAAACCACCCACAGTTCACCCGACCGAGATTCGAACCTCGATCTCCCCGTCCTCAAGAGTCAAGCTCAACACGACAAGCACGTAAGCCAACTACGCCACCGAGGCGGGTTTGTAAAACTCAATTTTTTTTTTAAATGTTCTTATTTAAAGTTATTTTTTGAGTTTGTTTTAATTACTTTGATTAGGTATCTTTACAATTAACTTGCTATAAAGATTATGGATTTATTGTGCTTACCACATGACACCACATAAGTTGGCACTATAGTCGCCAACAGAAGGTGGCCACTCGGTCAGTATGGTTCATTTGCGAGATAACGTCATTAAGTTGTTGTTTTTAAACTTAAACTTGCCTACTATTCGAAAATAAACATGTCACATTTAGTTTCAAATGTACATATTTATTTTGTAAACTAATTTTTACCCATGTTACTATCACATTGTGAACCGTTCTGCAGCATTAATGGTGGAAGTTATCACAATCGCTTGTAAAATAAATTATCCCCTTACTGAATTATTTTAATTTTAACACAAGTTAATTGGTGTGAATAAATATAGAGAGAGGCATTTTTGCATATCATTCTTTGAGTCTAAGCAAAAGTATGTTTTAAAATGTACACTTTTGTTTATCCTAACAATATTTAACTGATCTAATTCAGTGAAATTTGAATATTTTTTTAAGGCTAGTACATCATTGTGTGACTATCTTATTTGTTAAAATGTTTTTGAGTTTGGATTTAATTGTGTGTGTTGAATGTAAACCTATTTGTTAGAGGAATTTAGTTTAAATAACTCTTATCATTAAACTTTGTCCAACCTATTATTGTCAAATTAAATTATATAAATAGGGTTATAAGGTTAGGATATCAAACTCGATTCCTCAATTTTTACTTGAATCAAATTAATTAATCTTAATTTAATACCTTGGATTCTTATCTCACATATCCCAGTAAATGTCAGTTTCACTTTGGTGTCGGTGAATTGAAAATACACTCAACAATACCTTTATATCCTATTGGTTTTGAGCAAATCAAACATGGTGGGGTCGGATGCATGGAAAATAATTGAAATTATAAATGTTGAGGAATCAAGAATCGAAAAATTGAGATTAAAATGTAAGAATCTAGTCAAGAATCAGAACAGTTACATTTCTGCTTGTATCTTTATCTCTTTATCTAAGATGGGGGAAAAAAACTTGGGACCAATCACTTCTTTCATTCCACATCTGTCGAAATGTTTTGAGACTCTTTGCCTGGGTGATTATTGTAAAATAGGTTTTAACTATTGTGTTATTTTGTCAAAAGAGTACCTCAAGAAAGAATTGTTTTATTAGTATAGTGATTATGTTTTAATCCATTCATGTATTTATTTTTATTATGATTTACAATAAATATTTTATATGCATTGATAATGTCATTGAATATTAATGATAGTGAAAATAATAATAAGTTACCTTCTCATGTTCTGGAGTTTTCTACAAAAAAATATAATTTTTTAGCATTATGTCATACAACCTATTTGGGCTATACACTAATGGGTTATTAATGAGTAAGGTAGAATTCAGGGGAAGTGTACCTACATTTGTTTGGAAAGAGTGGGAAACCATCTAGGAAAAGCCACCTCATTACACACAGCAGAGATCAAACTACTATCTCCCTGTCATCGGCAGTCTAGCAGCACCTTAGACCATGCATCCACCGAAGTGAGTGATTAAATGTTGAAATATGTAGAATTAAAGAGATATTACAAATCTGTTCATAATATATCGACATTTTCTTCGTCTTTCAAAATATTTTAAAGATTATTGTGGCTGTCAAAGTCAAAGCGAAGGAGATTTGACATTGCGAAGCTTTGTACACCTAAACTTTACATTTATCACAAATTTAGAAATAAACCCTTAATTCCATGTTTTCCTTAGCATGTAAAATTTAGTAACAGTACTGATTATCTTCGACTTAAAGTTAAACTGCCGAAACAACATTAGTAAGGTAGATTTTTAAATTGTGTGCACCAGCATTTTCTTTAAAAAAAAAGATGTAAAATCGCAATTGGGGAGAAAAACTCTTCGTATCTGGATTTGCATTGTAAATGAGACACTTTACACTTTGAACACAAATAAAAACACTAATTTAATGTTTAAACAATTTAATGTTTTACTATTATCTAATCATAATATCAACAATATTTGCACTCACAAATTTAATGAAAAGTTATACTAACATCTAGGAACATAAAAAATACTTCAACATTACTTGTCTTCTTATGATACAAGATTAATAGTGAATAAAATATATAATATATCAGTATGCAATATAATAATTACAATTGAAGGCGTTTTACATTTAAATGACACCAAACATTTTTCAGCGATAATAAACACACAACGTAAAGCTTTACAATAAAAAAGCAACCATAGGACATTTGGTATAATAGTAACTGGCTATAGAAATGAGAGAAGTAGACAAATACACTAGGTAGGGTTAACAGGTGTTTTCACAACAGTGCCAAACGTCCTACGACCAACTTGGAGTGTGTTTCAGCTAGGATAAGTCTTGATTGCGGAAAACACTCTACACCGTATTAAATTAAATAGATGTACCGATAAGAGAAACCTTTTTTCAACATTGAGAACATAATGTTGCATATATAAGGATAGGAACAACTGTGGGACAGAAAACATTGTCCAGCGACAGCGGTGTAAAGTGTGAACGGTTTCCCTTGTTTATATGTAGAAGACATAATTGAGATTGTCCTTTCATTTGTTTTTACGTTTTACTGTATCTCTTTTTCGATGTGAAAAATTAGTAATAATATTAATAATAATAATAATATTTAGCACCGCGTCTTACTACCCATTCGGGTTTTACGCTTTAAGTACTAATTACGCTAATGGATTAGGAATTGGGAAGGTTGAATTAGAGGAAGTGAACCCGCATTTGCGTGGAGGTAGAGTGGAAAACCGTTTAGGCAAAACCACCCCCAGTTCACCCGACCGAGATTCAAACCTCGTTCTCCCCGTCCTCGACAGTCGATCTCAACACGACTAGCGTGTTAGCCAACTACGCCACCGAGGCAAAAATTAGTACCTCAAAATTGGGGGGCGGGGGGGGGGAAATAAGTTTTCCTAAAAAAAAAATCTAAAAAATTTTAGATTAAGTAAAAAAATAAATTGAAAAATGGCAGCATATTAAAATATTATTTTGCTAAAATATTAATACATCATAAAAAAAAGTGGTATTTGTTGTAGAGACCATTTATTTCACTGCAGTTGCTGAACATATGGTAAAAAAAAAAATAGCTTAAATAGGAAAAAATTAAATTTATTATCGATTGATATAACTCAATAAGGAAAACCTCTTTTCGCTTGATATGATGGATCAATTGATTGCTGATGCAGCAATAACCAACCCCTTTTTTTTATGAATGTGCACTATTTTTTACTACCCATTCTGGCTATCTGCATATTTACATTAGTGGAGCAATGATGAGAATAGGATTTAAAGTAAATGCACTCACATTTGTTTGGGGGGAGAGAGAGAGAGAGTAAATCCAATGATTAATTTTGAAATATAATCTGTATCGATACACCTAGATAATAAATTGAGGGCTGGTTTTCGTCGCTATTACTAGTTTTGTTTTCCCTTCATGCCCATATTTCGAGCGCGGATAAGGACAAGTGGAATTGCTACTTTTTTATAAAGCTATAATTTAGAGATGGGTCGAATCCAATATTCTGCGAATTTGAATCTTCATTTTACCTCTGAATTCATAATATTGGAAAAAATGTTGAGCAAAAAGGGAAATAGAAGAAATATTGTAGAAAAAATAGGTAGTAATTATATGTACCTGTATAAGGAAAACCTCTTTTCGCTTTATGAGGCGATTGTACAAGAAAAGGTGGGTAGGAACATATAAAAAGGAACAAACACTTTTATATTGAAAAGAAGACATCCCTTTACACCGCTACCACTGTACAAAGAGGTAATGGCTGCCTCTTGAAGGAAATCAGTCGTTACCGTCCAATTCCCCGACCTAGGTTTCATTCTATCAGAACTCCTCAGGAGGGAGTGCAAAACGGGCAACGTTACTTCTTGATGAGTTCCGATAGAATGAAACCTAGGTCAGGGGATTGGGCGGTAGGTATGTACAATAATGATTGATTTTTTTTTAAAGAGGCAGCCATTAACTCTTTGTCCAATAGCAGCAATGTAAGGTGTGAACTATGTTCTTTGTTTCATTGTAAAATCCATTTTGTGTTAGTTGCCTTCGTTCCTATCCACCTTTCATCTACCTTCTTCCGAATATAATAGTTTAATTTTGTTATACCACGTTTATTGTACAGTTAAGTATTAACATGCAGAGCTCAGACCATTAGATATTTTAGTTTTTCCCTACAATTATGTTGGGGCTGAAGTATTAGCACTCTAAAAAAAATTCAAATTCAAAATTATGAAAGAAAAATAAAATTATCTCAAATCCGATATTTTCTCGAATATACCAAAGGATTTTATAGTCCCATCCCTATTATAAATATACACCCGGGTTACCTTTGAATCCTTAGGGATATTCAAGATTCAAGACACCAATCCTTAAAATATATATGGTTATTTTTTTTGTTTTTTTAAATTTCCCAAGTGGAATTTGTTTGAGAGCTCTAATACTATTTATTTTTGGTTCAAACCCAATTATAATTATAGGATCAACTTAACAACCGGACCCAAGAACAGTAATTTATCACTTGACTGAATGTATATTATATTTAATGGATTATAAGAAAGTAAGTTAACATTTAGTTAATATTTGTATTTGCTTACACATTTAAAAGAGGATAGAAGGGTAATGCTTACACACTTACCAGAAAACTATAGGCCTCAAAGTTCAATTAAAAACTTGTGGGCTACAGATTTCTGGTAAGTTTTCAGGCCTTGCCCTTCTATCCCCCCTTTCAATATTTAATCTAATACAGCCATTTGGCGTCATTTTTCCTTTATTTGTCATCAGCATTCAAAGTTTCCGCCTCTGCGGGTCATCTGTCACATCCTTCTCTATTCCTGTCTCCCTCTGTCTCTTGTCTTCAGTCCACTCCTTTAGACTCCACGTCCTTCTCCACTTGGTCCATCAATCTCGCCTGTGGTCTTCCATTAGGTCTTCTACCTTTCTCTTTGTTTTGTAAGGCTTTCTTAGGCACTCTGTCCTCCTCAAGTCTCATCACATGACCTAACTACGGCAACCATTTTTTCTTCAGTGTGTCTGCTAATGATATAACTTTTAAACCATCCCTAATTACTCCATTCCTTACCCTGTCTCTTCTTGTTACGTTCTCAATGCCTCTCAGGAATCTCATCTCTGCTGCCTGCAATCTACTCAAATCTCTCTTTGTTCATGTCCAGGTTTCAGAGCCATGTGTCAATAGTGGATGATAATGTGCCTTGTATAACAAAGTTTTGGCCCCTTGTCCCATATTCCATCACCAGATTATATCCTTAAACACATGGTAGAATTCTCCATTATTCCGCATCCTTCGTCCTATTTCCTCCTGGATCTTACCATTTGTGATAACCTTGTTTCCTAGATAGCAGAATTCTACCACCTTTTCGAGTTACTTTCCATTGATTGTTACTTTCTTTGCTGGGTTTGCGTTTCTAGCCAACTTTATCATCTTTCTCTTTCCCACGTTCATGTTCATTCCATATCGTTCCATCGCTCCCGCCCATTTAGCTAGTTCTCTCTCCAAGTCCTCTTCCGACTACTCCGAAGTCATGACATCGTCCGCGTATGCCATCTCCTTCGTTTCCCCTGAAGTTCTGTGACCCTGAACTTGGGCGATAATTTCATCCATTACAATATTAAATAGGGTTGGTAATAAAAGGCTTCCCTGTCTCACTCCCTTTTCTCTTTAGAACCAATCAGAGTATTTATCTTATATTCTTACATCATTTTCACACTTATCCTAAATGTTCCATATTTGTTCCACAATCTTTTCACCGACTCACCTTTTTCTTAAACCCAAGCATATATTTTCTTTTAGTACTTTGTCATAAACCATGGAGGTTATCATGGTATCTTTACCATATTTCCATCTTTTTTCAATGATCTGTCTCTCTACAAAGATTGAATCAACTGTAGATATTCGTTGCCAAAATCTGCACTGTTCTCCCCTTGCTATTTTTTCTATTAATTGTTTATATTTTCGTAAGAGTAATTTTTCATATAATTTCAGACAGTAGCACAGCAATGTCATCCCCCTGTCATTTTCACATTCTATTGTTATACTTATTTATCCTCTTCATAATTTTTTCCAAGATATGGACTCAAGATTTACGATTCGAAGGTAAATTGGAGCTATGGATTTGTAAAATAGTGAATTCGACAAACCTGTTTAAATAGAAGCCCTGCATGAACATATTAATTATTTGTATGTTACAATGATTGATTTTTATCTCCCTAAATCTTTCCTATAGATCCTTAAGAAGCTATTTGCTGTTAGCACCAGATCTATTTTTGAATTAACTTTTCTGTGTGCAATAAATAATTTCCGGTAGCTTCTAGGTACAACATATTTTTCTCAATTTACTTTGGAGAACAGAGTTTTTTTTTATTATTACTGTGCAAAACAATCATAAGTGCAAAGGCATTTTAATAGTTTTATCTTTAACTACTAAAACATTTCACAATTGGCCATTGATTTATGATCAAATATATTATGACTCGGAATGTGAATTATGAAAAAACAATATCTTAAAAGATTTACAAATGTATAAATTTTTATAGAACATATTCTTTAAAATTATGTTTTTTACAAAGCATATTTGTTTGTAAAATAATTTATTTGAATGTTCTCCATAAGTATAGAATAGCGTGATAACCAAAACTACAATTTTGTTCAAATATAAAACACAGCTTGTATTTATATAAAGTTGTATTATGCTACGTATTTTATATTTAGAAAAAAATATTTATTTCACACCTTTTATGAAATTTATAAAACAAGAAACAAGTTTTGAGTCAATATTTGAGTTGATATTAAAATAAATGTATTTTGAGATCAAGAACATGATTTTTTTTTAAATAATAATAATAATTAAATATTTATACATTTGCCAATTCTATCAAACAAATTCTTCAATTTTGATGATAAATTAGCAAAGAATTTATTTTTATCGGTTACAAATAACTCATTCATTTGGATGAAATCTAAACCTTTATTAATTATGTGTGATGCAACCATTCAAACAGTTTAAAAGTGATTTAACAGACTCTACTATTTATGAATTAATTAGCAGCTTTATTCAACTTTTGTGACATAAGCTATCCAAACATTTTCACAATAAGTTCTAACCTCGCCAAAAATAGTATTTAAAAGGCAAAATTTTCAGCACTTTCTCCGTTATAGTAAATAATATACAGTATACATATCTTATTTTCCTAAGCACTAAACATGTTTTGCTTGTAACTTTATAAATGTATTTATAATTACAGAATAAATGAATGATTCTTGTAGTTTTATGCAAAGTTCTAAATCTATCTAGCGAGGTAAGGCTATAAAGGCTACCAGAAATTATATAAAAAAACAGGTTAATTTTGTTATTTCAAATGTATGGTCACAGAAGAACCGGGGTATAATTTACTGTCCAGCCATCATCTTAAAGCACATTACACAAGTCAATATTAAAAAACAGGGAACGTTTAAATTTATAAAAAAATCATTATAGCCCCCACGTCTCCCCCTCTTCCTATAAATGTTCTCACTTAAAGGTAAAAATATACTTTTCACCTTTCTTAACGTATTGATGGCATTTACTAAACGGTGTTATTCTCTTTCCATTTCTAGTACGTATATCCTATTAAATTTTCCACGTCTGTACGAGTTGCATAACTTACTATGCAACAACAACAAATCATACTTCTTTAACTTTCTTTTTCTTGACACTGCTCTTAATCGCTTTCCTGCCTTCCTGGAATCAAAACAGCCAAAACATTATATGCACACTCTCATCAGACAGTCATTATTTTTCAAACACATGAGATTAGTTCCATCCACTCCAAACACTACTTGTATAAAAGCAACACCGATTCAAAACTCTATGTGACAGTTGGCATTAACACATTGTAATTTAAAATAGTTATATGTTGTACAAAATATCCTACACTATGTCTAACACACTTTCTTTTCTTCGTTGAATACAGTACGATAATGGTTTTATCATTTGAATTTTCTTTCCATGTCTTTAAGTAACGTTCATTAGTTATTTGGAAACATATCTAATAATAACATAAAATATTGGTTAAGTTTGAAAATAAAAATAAAAATATATATATACATTTTTACATTTAGCAAAATTATAAATCAATTACATACTAGTTAAATATTTAAGTTTGTCTTGATTCAATGACAAAATACATTTCAGTCTAATTTACAATTATCGATTAATTATTAGATCTGTTTAACATAGAGAGGTGATAAGTGGCAAAACGATGATTACATCTACAGCAGCCCATGGACCGCTTTCATTCTATTGCGGGTAGCAGTACAAATATAAACACACTTTTAATAATGAGATATCGGTAGAGAATTAATGAAAGACTAGATACATCTTGAAAATAAAAGATAAAGGTGATATTGAATGGAAGGTGAGTTAAGGTGAGTATTTATGCATATATTTTTATAACAAAAAAAACTTTATTGGCCAAAATCAATCAATATTGCTTCAGTAGATTTGTACAGTGAGTGATTGAGGTGAAGGGTGGAAGTAGAGAGAATCTAATAATAAGAGGGCAGCAGGGGGAGTTGTTCTTTAGGTGTGTAAGAGAACTATGGAGATGAGAAGTGCCTTTGAAGCGTAAGAAAGTGCTGTAGAGGGTGTTCTTCATACCGATTGTCACATCTACAGCAGAAACATGGGCAATGAATGTAAGAGGGACTAGGAAAGTGAAGGTCACGGGAATTAAGTTTGTGAGGAACATGACACAAGGAGAAACAAGATTAAGAATGAAGTTATCTGGAAAAGAGAGGAGGTACAGGGAGCACATGGGATAGCAGAGGAAGCAATACTGAGATGGTATGGTCATGTAATGAGGATGTTGGAGTACATGAGATAGTAGAGGAAGCAAGACTGAGATGGTATGGACATGTAATGAGGATGTTGGAGTACATGAGATAGTAGAGGAAGCAAGACTGAGATGGTATGGACATGTAATGAGGATGTTGGAGTACATGAGATAGTAGAGGAAGCAAGACTGAGATGGTATGGACATGTAATGAGGATGTTGGAGTACATGAGATAGTAGAGGAAGCAAGACTGAGATGGTATGGACATGTAATGAGGATGTTGGAGTACATGAGATAGTAGAGGAAGCAAGACTGAGATGGTATGGACATGTAATGAGGATGTTGGAGTACATGAGATAGTAGAGGAAGCAAGACTGAGATGGTATGGACATGTAATGAGGATGTTGGAGTACATGAGATAGTAGAGGAAGCAAGACTGAGATGGTATGGACATGTAATGAGGATGTTGGAGTACATGAGATAGTAGAGGAAGCAAGACTGAGATGGTATGGACATGTAATGAGGATGTTGGAGTACATGAGATAGTAGAGGAAGCAAGACTGAGATGGTATGGACATGTAATGAGGATGTTGGAGTACATGAGATAGTAGAGGAAGCAAGACTGAGATGGTATGGACATGTAATGAGGATGTTGGAGTACATGAGATAGTAGAGGAAGCAAGACTGAGATGGTATGGACATGTAATGAGGATGTTGGAGTACATGAGATAGTAGAGGAAACAAGACTGAGATGGTATGGTCATGTAATGAGGATGTTGGAGTACAGGAGATATAGAGGAAGCAAGACTGAGATGGTATGGGCATGTAATGAGGATGTTGGAGTACAGGAGATATAGAGGAAACAAGACTGAGATGGTATTTTCATGTAATTAGGATGGAAAAAAAACAGCAAAAGAAAGAAAGAATAAGATGGGAGGATCAGATAACAGAAGTGTGCAAGGGAGAAGAATAGATGAGAGTAAGGGGGTTAGAACGATGGAAGGATAGTTAGAGGAGGCATTTTTACTAAAGTGAACCAGCCTCGGGCTGTAAACAGTTCATTATGATAGTGATGGTGATTGTCCTGGTGATGGCAATGGACAATTTGTGGATGAGCAAGCGTTTATATAAATTGTTTGAGATCTTATTTTATGTAATTTCTTAGCACATGCACATGCATATTTAATTATTAAATACTTTAGAAAACTAGCCTTAAGAATTTCTTCTTTTGTTGCTTGACAGTGCAATGGAAAAGTTATAGCTTCAACAATGTTAGCACAACTTTTATCAATAGAAAATATTATCTAGTAATATTCATGATATTTCATCCATTTTCTTAAACCGAAATAAAATATTTTGAGAGTAGTGAAGCCCACATTACTTGAAAAAATTTACAGAAAAAATAAAAAGGGGGATTAGATAAAATGTAAAGACCAAAACAAAACAAAAAAAGTCTTGGATAATGAATATAGGAAGAGAGTTCACAGTTTACGATGTACATTTCGAACTACCCCCTGAAGAGTTTCGATAAAACAAAACCCAAATAGAGAGTTTGGGCAGTTAGAGTAAGAAGAGGTAACCGTTATCTCTCTGTACATTTGCAGCAGTGTAAAGTGTAAACTGAGTTAATGGTGAAAGCCATTTTGTGTTTGTTCAACTATTTGCTCCTATCACCATTTCCTGTAACTCATTCCAAATATACAATTTTGTAGAAAACTGCAACCCAGAGGCTGATTTCAATTTTAAAAATTGCCAAATTTGGATCAAGAAAGATTGAATGCATTTTTTTTTAAATTATAGATAAAAAAAAGTACTATTATAGTTAGGATCTTTATAATCAAATAATTAAAACCCATAAAATCCTATTTTTAATACATGCAAGGGTATGCAATACCCAAACACAACACAACAAAGTTATAATTTTATTCATTTGAAACTTTGTCAGTTTTTGTAAGAATGTGATCCAGGGACATTTTTATTATTTTTTGTTTGTGAGGGTTTTAACTAACCCTCCACTCCAATCCTTGGTACCGGGCTGTGGAGTCGGTCGGAGTGAGTAAAACTGTACCGACTCCAACTCTGGCTTTAAATAAAAACTTATAATAATATATAGTAAATATTTTCTTCTAATTTTATACTTTTTTTTTATTCTCTAGGAGAAATATTTGTAATTTGGATTGACAAATTTATTTAGTATAAAATCACAATGCCAAAGAAGCTTCCCATGAAGTAATCCGTTTTGGAGCATTTTACTGCAGTAAATTTGTTATTAGTAATTAATATACATTAGCCATTTATGAAGGAGTTGGAGTCAGGGTCAGACAGTAAATATATATAGAGAAGTCGAAATCGAAGGCTTGGCATACCAACTCCACAGCCCTGCTGGGTACGACCCTGAAGTACACTATCCATACCACAATGGATATTTCAAGACTAAATAGATCGATTAAAAGTTATTTCTTATTTTAACTTTGGTATCAATGTGGCCGCCAATGTTGACGGCTACCTTTAGTAGGTGTGCAGTTACTAAACAACATCCTATAGTCCACTAATAAAAATTAAAGTCGCAAACATGTTGTGGTGATTCAATCTCCCATCAGCTGTGACGTGTTTTAATCGGGTGTTCAAATGAACCAGTGAGAGCGTGCAGGTGGGTGAACGAGAGCGACTAGCGTCCTACGTGGTCGGCGGGGGGTGGACTGCGGTATTTAGCCTGAATGTGCAGGTAAGGGGACGAGCTCTTGTCTCTGGATACGACCTTGACCTGGCAGGGGTCGTGGCGCAGCAGGAAGTGTTCTAGTGTGTCCCAGCCTCCGCCCACTCGCACCATCATGTGTCGGCCTTTCAGCAGCTGTGGGAACGTAAACATTTCATTGAAAGGTATGACATACAGATTAAGGACGCGACCCTTGAATCCCTCAAATCCTTAAGGATATTCGAAATTCTATAAATTTCAGATTCGAGATTCAAACCATTAAAAAAAAACTCATATGACATTTGTTTTAGAGCTTTAATACTGTCTAGCGCCGTTTCTTGCCTACCCTGTAAAGGAACGGCGTGATTATGTATGTATGTATATATGAACTTAATCAGTCCCCAGACCAGTAACTTAACACTTAACTGAATGGATTATAAGAAAGAAAGGTAAACATTTAGTTACTATTGGTATTTTCTACTATCATTATATTTCCTTTTGGTTAATAAGTTTTTCCAAGATTCAGATTCAAGATTCAAAGGTAAATTGGATATTCGGATTTATAAAATAATGTATTCAAGCCAACTTTAATCAAAATATATGTATTTAAGACAAAGTATATCATATATTTTGTATAAAAACATGTATTTAATTAATCCGAGTCTCACACCTTAGCTCAGTTGGTAGTGTGTCTGCCTAGTAAGTATTAGGCCCCAGGTTTGGTAAACCTGCAGGACTTAAAAATGTATCATTGGTGAAATGTACATTTCCCCTCTCACAGTGATGAATTATTATTATTATTATTACTGATCGTTGGCTGGGTGTCGCTTCTGTTCTAGATTCAAGTTAGTTAATAAGTCGTGTGACTTATATAATCTATCAGTTTAGAAAATGCACATTAAATACATCAATTTAAAAAACAACTAATATGAGTGAAGAGTCAAAAACGTTGACTTGCATTTTCTTTATAGATTTAATTATAAATATAAGGAAGTAAATCTCATATGTATCATGTTTTATAAGATTCGATGAGACACTGATTCAGATTTGTAGGTAATATTATTTGAATTCATAAAATAGTAGATTTAACTCATCTCAAATTATTTACTTTGCTTTTTATTAAGTTGTTATGTAGGTTTATTTAGAATACCAAATGAAGTCTTGGAACAAGTGTGTGAAACCCGCTTTTGGTGGCCATACAGTTTAAGGCGCTACTCTCGCAATAGACTAGACTGCTGATGATGGGAATATCAGAGCTCAATTTTGGTCAGGTCTACTTAGAGGGATGTTTCCTAACTGGTTTTCCACTCTCTCTGCATAAGAATGTGGTTACACTTCCTCAAAATTCAACCTTCCTCACCCCTCACCCATTAGAATAATTAGTACTTACCCGTATAAAGACGTTTCTGCCAGCGATGTTGTACTTGCCCTCCCCGACCTTCTTGACTTTAAGTTTACTACATCTGGCGCTGGGGCACTGACACTGGCGCTGGGCTGCTCGTGTCGCTTGCTGTACCTGGAACACAAAACACCCTCTTCGGTTATATCTGACGCTAGGAGTCTGCGAACTTGAGCGGGCTTCTTAGAAATCTGCTGCATATTTGGTTGAATCTATACATTCTAAAACGATCATGTAAATAAACATTAATCAGCTATTAAAATTATCTGCTTCAGTGGCTGAATGGTCTAAGGCGTCACTCTTGTGTTAGATTGCCCTGCTGATGATAAGATCAGGGTTTGAATCCCAGTCAGGTCTAATGATGGTTTTTCTTAAATGGCTTCTCGCTCTCATTCCACGTGAAAGCTGGTAGATTACCTCTAAAATGCTTCTTTCCTCATATCTCTTTCATTAGAGTAATTATTATATATGCCTATAACCTGAACAGGTAGTATAAAAACAAAATTTAAACTATAAGAAAAAATAAAATTAAGATGGTAACAGCATTAATATTTATACAGTGAGATTAACATGGTTTATATATTAAAAATAAGATTGATTTTAAAATAAGCATGCGATGGTAAGCACAAAACTAAAAAGATAATTATAATGATTCAGTTGATATTATTTTAGTACAACTCTCCAATTCCATTCTAATTTGAAGTGCAGCTATTTATAAAGTGCTGATATCGACACTTTCCCAAAAACAGAGAAACATATTTTGACTTGTGTTGCCAAGTATTATTTTTTTAACTGTGGTTCTTTCAGGCTGTTTATAACCCTAGGACCATCTAATTATATTGGATTCCCCCCACTTTATGTCTCAAGCAGAATTTGAACGTAAAACTGAACAAGACACACACACACTTGAGATTGACACCTTAGTGCTCTCGACCATTATTCCCCGAGATGTGAGTGAAAATCTCACCCTGCGATCGAGCTCGCTCGGCTCCTGGTCGCCTTGCCCTTTCATCCCGGTGAAGTCGTGCTCCACGTCAAGATCCTGATCCTCACTGCTCCCTCGAGACCAGTCGTCCTCCATGGTGTCACTGGGGGCCCCGTCACTCGTGCCCCCACTGGTCGCGCCAGGAACAGTGTTGCCTGCAATCACATCACAATAGACACCATCACGTTTCACTACCCGTTCGAGTTATACGCAGAAGTATTATTATGTAAAAATAATTTTATTAATTTTTTGCAACTTTCAAAACATGTTCTTTCTATAAAAAATAGGACTGTAGATGGGAATATGTTAAAGGAATAAAACATAAAAAGGACAAACACAGGAATGGACAGATGATGTGAATATTTCTCTTTAAGGAAAACTACTCTTCACTTTTTAAGACAAATTTTGTTAAAAATATGGAAGAAGGTAAAGGAAAGAGGAATAGAATAAATTTATTGTGTTTAGTCTTTTGCTTTTTCGGGATCAAAAACCATAGGAAATATAAAATTTAGAATTTCCAAGAAGATCCAATTTTTTTTTTTTAAAGAAGTGAGATTGGATGTGTGTTTTGTTTGATGTGTAAATAGTTGTAAGCCATCCTAAGAAATTAACTCATTAATTTTGAAAAACTATCACACTACATTACCTTCACTAGCAGTCCTACGGAGATCTCGTACTGGCGAGTCCCCGCCATTTTGTGTCGAGTCGATGAGCATGAGACTGCGCCTGTCAGTGCTACGAGGCCGGGCAACCGGAGTGCGACCCCACCGGCTCATACTAGCGATAGCAGATGACGAGCTAAAACCCCCAAAAATAGTTCAATAAAACATATTGTCTATATCGGTTACAGTTTTACAGCCAGGGTCAAACTAAAATAGGGGTTGGCTGGACTGATACTTTATTATTGACTGATTATGTTGGTATCAGCATCATAATTTGGGGAGAAACCGACCTCGTGGTATAGTGTTCAGAACTCCTGGCTGCTGACCTAGAGGACCTGGGTTCAATTCCCCGCTGGTACCGAGGGAAATTTACTTGAAAGGAGAATTATTCCCATGGTCACCATGGTTTGGTTAGCTGAGTCCAGGTTAGGTTAAGATCTTCATTGGATCTACCCTGTTATATTCGCTATCATCCTCTAACCTAATTGGGACATAGAAAGAGCCTTCGGGCGTAACCTGGGCAACGGTACATTAGTACGGGCTAATAGTTCTGCAAACTGAACTACACATGAATGTAGCCCAGGCACGCCATTATTTATTATCTTTGGAAGAAAAGTACTGTAGACCCCTATAGCGTTCAGGTCCAAAAACACTTAGTGTTGTAAGGGGACCCGCCACCCGGTCCCCCCAACTAGGTAAGCTTATGAATCAAGGTATTGTTTTGCCCCCTTGCATTTTTTTTTTTACATTTCAATGCCTTGAGAGAAACTATTTTGAGGTTACCTTCATTTTCTTTTGTTTTTTTATCACCGTATACAAATACTCGTTCTGGCTATACGCATATGAACTAATTATGTTAATGTGTTAGGGATGAGGATTTATAGCTTTAGATACAGATTAATTCCAGTGATATAATGTTGAAAAGAGAAAATTAGTTAGTCAATTTAGTGAAGTGACCCGGAATCTGATTGCAAAGAATTGGTATTGAAAGCATCGGCAATAATTCGTATCGGCCCAGTCCTACTTTTAAAATATTAAAAAAATAGAGTAGCAGTCTTTGTAAACTAATATTCTAGATCTACAGACATTCAAAGGAGTTAGTAAAAAAAAAACATAATAATTCAGTAATAATATTTACGGTGGTACCCGCTTTTGAACTCCAGCAGGCAAGTGGCTTGTAAACAAAAGATATCAACAAAGTTACATCGAAAACTGTGTCCAGAATACACAAATACGTGAACAAAGAAATTTAGTACTTTAAGGGTTTTTTTCCCTTGGTTTTTTTTAATACAAGCAAAATATACTTGATGCATTGGAAACAAATTCTTATGATTTTGAAATAATATATGCTATAAATACACCTGTACACAATAGACAATGTATATAAACTACTTAGCCACTTTCATTTAACTCATTTTATCAATCAACTATACTTATGTAATTTAGAATAATGACACCTTATCTATTAAACAATGCCCTGAGTTCCAGACTGCTTGAATATTAAAATCTTATCCTCAAAATAAATAGTTGGTAAATAATTTACTGAATAAGTTGTTAAACACTGAGTTTTTTTAATAGTTATTTCACTTTGATTAAACCTTAAGTAGTAGTAGATTAGTTAAGTTATTGAAACACTTTTATATATATATTCCCACTAAATATGAATTTCAAGCTTTTTTTTCAAAAACGCTTCAGTCCCAATTAATTTGAATTAAAACTATATATATATATATATATATATATATACTTACTAAATATGAATTTTAGGCTCTTTTTCAAAAACGCTTCAGCCCCAATTAATTTGAATTAAAAACATTATTTTTAGCACCTTGTCTTATTACTCGTTCAGGCTGTACGTCTATGTACTAATTGCGCTAATGTGTTAGGGCTGAGGAAGGTTGAATTTAGAGAAAGTGTACTCACATTTGCACAAAGGGAGAGTGAATAAAGAGTGGGAAAACCACCTTCAGTACACCTGACCGAGATCGAGCGCCAATCTACCCGTCATCAGTAGTCTAGTCTACTGTTAGAGTGACACCTTAGACCATACAGCCACACAAGAAGGTGTTATTGGATTTAAAAATAGTAAAACAAAGCAGAAAAAAATTGATTAAATAAAACACATATTTGATGAGAGAGAAAAGTAGTGACTTCTGAATTAATATTCTTCCAATTGATTTTTATTAAAACGGGTGCCAACCGGTTTTATTTCGATAAATATGTAAGTTAACAGTGTAAACAAAATAACTTTTACAAACTACCCAAAATTTAGTTTTGATTGAAGGGGATTGGGCGCACCATGACACTCACTTGCTATGACGTATCTTGTCATGACGAGGTGTGACGGAGGGTGACGGCTGGAACTGCCATGACATGAGCGAGCTGTGTGAGAGACCAGAGTCGGAATGGCAATGCGAGTGAGAGTGAGACTCCTCCTCTGCAATCTCCTTCTCGAGCTGTACAATCCCGGGGGGCTCCACATGGTACCGGTGCGACGCCAGACGGGCCACCTCCAGTAGGCATAACACGACACTACGGGGACGATTCTGGAGAACTGAGTGACAAATATATTTTAACTATGAGTGATTACAGAAATGTTTAGTTAAGTTTTCTTTACCGTGGTTTACCAAACATTGGGACTATTTAAATTTCTGTTTCTTTTAGAAAATTATGTCTCGTCTCACATTATAGTGAACAATCTCAATATTTTGAGTTTATCTTCATCCATCAAACACTCGAATTACACAAAATAGCCAGAGTTGTTTTTAATTACTTACATGAGTTTAAGTGTAAAAAGAATACGATATATATGATAAATTACATTTTAAGAAAATGTTAGTAAATGGTATAAAAGTATGTATGTATGTATGTATGTATGTATGTATATATACACATAATGAGGAGGATGGAATACATGAGGGAGTAGATTAAGCAAGGATGAGACGATATGAACACACAATGAGTTTTGAAAAGGAAAGGATCAAAAAGAAAACCATGGCGTTGAAGTTTGGAACGGAAATACCACAAGGGATACCAAGAAAGAGATGGGAGGAGCAGATAACAAGTGTGCAAGTGAGAGGAGAAGAATAGTGGAAGGACAAGGAAGGATGGAGGGATTTTACCAAACTGACCCATCCACGGGTTTGAAACAGTAAGTTGATGATGATGAAATGTATGTATTATTAAAATTTGAAAAAGAAAATCTATAATATTTCTTGATTTTTTTTACTTGTGATTGTTGTTTAGCCGCATAATCACACACTGCTCAACCTATGTAAAAGGGGGTGTACATATGTGCAACTCGAGTTATACAGAGCCTTGAAATAAAAGGACTTTAATTATTGTGACTCTACTGTGTTTGAGCTATTAATTAATGAGACAGAGCAAAAAACATAACCATGCAATCACTTTTTTACTTTTTTCAAAATTAAGGGCAAAATGGCAACCTTTGGAAGTGATATCACTTCACAAATTACTCTTAGCAAATATTTCTTTAAATGAGGTATATGAAACCATTTTAGAAAGTTTAACTTTCATCTTATTTCTACCCATCATTTACTCGTTGTGTCAGAGATGTGCACATCAGTCAAAATATGGGCCCTGAGATAATCCTGATATTATAAAAACATCCTCACAGAAGGAGTAAATCAAAAGATTTCTGAAAAAAACAAAACAATTATTTACAAACATATGATGAAATGGCTTACCCAAGTCATCGCTTTCAAAAAGCAGGTTCTGATGGACACCCAACTTCTGACAGAATTGGATGAAGTTCTCCATGTTGTCTCGAGCAAAGAAACTACGCCGACTAGCTGTGCTCCACAATCGACCAGTGATCGAAGGTGCCGGCTAGACAAATATATTTTATTCTTCTGATTAAAAGTTATATATAAAGCACTATAACGTTTGGACACATATTGACTTTTATAAATATGTATTTGTGATTGTGTGTTAGTAGTTTTATTTTTGCTTTTAGTTGTCGAATATTTTCTACAATTCTATCACAACATTAAAATAAAAAAAGGAAATGCAATTTTATGACTACATTTGTATAGGTAAATCTTGGTTACCTACTAAAAACAAAATAAACATATTAGGCCTCCTTATTGAGATATTTTTTTATCTGTAAGTTTTTAAACAATTTAAAGATCTCATCTCCTGAACTAACAATTCCGTTGATATTTGTCATTAAAGCTCAGAAAATAATAATTGGATGTAGTTCCATAAACATGTGTAAACTGACTCAAGAGGTATTTAGCCCAGCTCGTATTTATTTGTTGATGACCTAAGTGATTTTTTGAATACCACTTGAAAATTTTATTAAATTGATGAAGTGTTTTATTTTAGTTCTGTATGTTACTTCTTCTAGTACAGTAATTACTTTACAATATTTTCAAATGTTATACTCTCTATATGACCTACCCTTGGTGCTGTGCCCATCTGGATGGCCTGTTGCGCCCTCTCTTGAATCACTCTTGCCAGTTGGCATACCAGCACCCCATTGTCTAACATGTCGAGGAAGTTTTCCCCTGTGAGGTAGTCCACGCCTGGAACAAGCACAAATTCAAACTGTAACCATTTAGTGAACCAAGATATGTTGCTGTTGGTAAAATAATCACATTATGTTTATGATACCTCTGAGAAACTAAGCATCTTAATGGTTCCCAAATATTTTAAGGGTATTCCATATCTCCAGTACGAAACCCTGATTAGTTAAAAAATTTATTTGAGAAAAACAAACTGGTAGGGGTGTAAATTAATTATTTTTTTAAAAAAAGGGTACATCCGTTTTTATTTTTCCTGAATCGGAATGTTGGTAACCAAACTCAAAATTAAAATAAATTTTTCAGTAAGAACATGTTTTTTTTTCTGCCTAAGTACCCATCTTGGCTGTATAGATTTTAAATACTTTAATGATTAGGTACAAATAAATTAGAAACTTGAGGAAATTTAACAGCAATTATATGGAGGGAGAGCAAGAAACCACCCGGGCAAAGATCATATATAGGTAGGCCTGCACCCGGCAAGGATTTGTGGTTTAAACCCCAATTCCCTGTCACCAGCAAACACAAAGATGAGCCAAACATTTAAGGTTGTTTGAAAATAAAAATGATATTGCACAAGTTTAACCATTTGTATAATTATATGCTATAAATAGTGATGCAATGATTTCAAATCATTACAGTACACGAGCTATGAGGGATCAAATTTGCCATTTTATGCTTTTCATGTGGCATTGTAAGGTGGGGGCTGAAATTTAGTAAAACTAGACATTCATGAGGAGTACAGAAGGAAATATTTAGAATTATTAATATTATTATTTATAATAATAATAATCCACCAAGTGGTTTTAAAACCTTAATTATATTTATTTTCCTGAAATTTTATACTCTGAACATTTTAAAGTAGAATTTTATCTTGTAGTCAGTTCAAAATTAGTCAATTTTGTTGAATCAATTCGAAATGTTATGATAAGCCAAATTCAAAAATGGTGCGCTTTTTATTATGTTTCAATTCCAAACCTGCCACACTCCCAGTCTGGAGATGAAACAGAAGGAGTAGGGTACAGATATAACTGTTTGTAACAGGCGACCCGAACACAACTAGAGTATACTAGAGTAACCTCGATGCATTTCTGCGTTCCTAGAAGAGTACTCGCTAGCCGTTCCGTCTTATGGTGGTGGTAATATCCAAACCAGCAAGAAAAAAAAAAGTTTGACCGCTATTTTGAAGGTGTACTGGCTTTTGTTTTGTTTACTTCATAGCTTAACATTATGATAATATTGGTCTGCAGCTTAATTATATTTATTTATTTATTCATGTGTTAATTTATATTTATCTTTTAATTTTTTTATGAGCTATTTTTCTTTGATGCTTCATCAAATTCTAACTGGTTATCAAAATATTTTGCAACAAAATAAATAAACTTGTTCNATTTATTTAACCATAAAGTGCAAAAGCTTTTTGAATCAACCCACTCGCGCTATTTTTTCAAAGCTTTTAATAATATTATTATTATTATTAGCACCGCGTCTTACTACCCGTTCGGGTTATACGCACTTACGCTAATGTGTAATGGTAGGGTGACTGTGAGATGAAATGAAGGAACTACAGTTTAACGTGGAATCCGAACCACGGTGGAGGCCTGGCATTCCCCACATTCACAAGATGTCTTGTCAGAGGTGAAGGAAGGGTTTGGAAGTCAGATAAATCTGTGCCGGGACCTGGGATTGAACCCCGGCCGCCAGCACAGAACTTTGACACCTTACCCCTAGACCACCAGGTCAAAATTTAGGTGCTATAAATATTATATCGATATGAATTTATATATATATTTAGCACCACATCTTGCCACCTGTTAAGGTTATGCACATATATACTAATTAGGGTAGTGAGTTAAGGACGAGTAAAAATGAAATGAGTAAGTGTACCCGCATTTGAGTGGAGAGAGAGAGAGTGAAAAACCACCCTCTATACACCAAACTGAGATTCTAACTCTACCCAAATCTTCCTGTCATCGACATTATAGTTTATAGCGAGAGTGATGCCTGAGACCATGCGGCCACCGAAGCAGATTTTTTTTCATAATGTTTCAAGTGTGCTTATTTTTAATAATTTTTGAATAAAAAACAAAAGCTATGAATGTTAGTAAAAATTATATAATAACTATATTATAATATATATAATTTTATCATAAAAATTATATAATATGATTACAATTATATCATAAAAATATTTATTATAAATATATATATTATATAGACAATATAGGTATATATATAATTTATATATTAATTAATTCACTAATAATATATTTAATAATAGCTAATGTTTAGGTAATATAAATTGTCACTTTATATTGCCTAAACGTTAGTTTTTAAGGTATCTTAAATTTGAATTCCCGCCAAAGCTTACGATTTTTTTTATTAGAAATTGCTAAGAGTTGTACAATTTTAGAAAACTTTCCTCTTAATTTTTGTGATGTTAAAGCTATTCTGATTTCATAAATGGTTGATTTATAATTTATTTAATACTACAAATGGACTTGATTAATTTTTTAAATTGCACTTTCTTCATAAGATTACATTGTAGACTCCGACATATCCCCACAATGGCATACCGCGAGTACTCATTATATCTAGGTTATTCTAGAGTATACATAGTAATAGCGCTCTATGTGGTTGTGCAGCTAACTAAATAAATAAACTTAAGTACTGGTACTTGAGAAATCTTAATTTTAAAATGTCATCAACGTAATACCTTGAGTGAACACTTAGGATAAACGCAGAGAATAACACTCAAATGTAATTTGATACCACTAAGAAGGTTCCAAAACACAGCGATAAGAAATATAAATTTATTTTGTCTCCACAGGTTTCAGTAAACATGCTGAGATTAAAATTGTTTACTTGAGTATACAAATAAATTAAGAGTAAATATAAGATAGTGCAAAGTAGGTATTTTGTGTGTGGGACTGTGGATATGTATATATTATAACATGGGGCATGTACCTATATTCCCACCTCTTCTCTTCTTTATATTTTTTTAATCACAACTTGTGAATGTGTGGAATGCCAAGCCTCCACCATGGTTCGGATTCCACGTTAAACTGTAGGTCCTCCATTTCATCTCGCAATCACCCTACCACTACACATTATCGTAAGTGCTTACAATCCGAACGTGTAGTAATACGTAAATAATAATAATAATATATTGTTCTTATGTATAAGATGGAATAATATTATTACCATAAATATATATATATATATTTTTTACCGTTCTAAGCAAATATTTGAAATAAGCACTAGAGCTATTACCGGATATTTGAGTAACTAAACTTTCCAACTTTTGTTCTCTCTATATATATATTATCTATGCTCAGACATTCGAAAAATTCTACCTATAGTATTTTCTATCTAGAGTGTGAAACTAAACTATACACTTTGTACGAGTTTGCTGTTAATCATTGGTATTTCTTATATTACAATTAAAACCGTAGTATCTTACATTTTATTAATCAATATTTCAACGGGACAAAATAATTATAAAATTTGAATTTGAACACTAAAAACACTAACATAATAAAGGGAAATCCCCTCAAAACCAGTGATCGGCAACCCACAAGTCATTGTTGTGAGTTATTTTGTAATTTTTAACATTGTTCATAAGTAGGCCTAACAGTTAACACAAAACTTTGGACTAAGATAATTCACAAAAGTCAATGTTGCAGAGTAAATATAAAATTATTAATAAATATTTTTTTTAACTGTGTGCATTTTGAAAATAATGCTACATTCACTATCTAACCTTAAATTTAGACAAAAAAAATGATAGTCTATCAGTGCTGGTGATGTACTAACGAAAATTAAGTGCAACTGGGTCATTCCATGTTAAATCAACAAATGGGCTTTGCCACACCATTTTTGATTTTGATGTAATTTGGTAGGTGATTTGTAACAATCTTTTAGACTCCAAAACAATTTTTTTTCTATTAAAAAAAAACTTTTTGAGATATAGGCTATTTTATACACATCGAACAAGCAAAAAATGCCATTTCGGGGTTATTTTCTAAAATCTGCATTAAGTTTATTTGAACTAGCAGGGATGGCAGCTAGGGCTCATTTGAAAGCTTAAAGAATGAACTTTTTTTTAGTTTAGGCGAAATCGTATTTGAGTTAAGGCTAAGAATAGTTTTTTAAGCTTAAATTTTCATTCTTTAAATCGATTTTCTCAGAATTTGAGCTTAAAAAATATAATGAAGGATTTATAGTAACAGGCCAATATTTTTTTTCCTGTTATACTTATGTATGAGTAGTATGTGCAGAAAAAAAATTGAACTGTTATTGATAGTCCTTCAACCTAAAATAATTGCTATAATCTGGAAAATTAAAAAAAAATGCTTTTTCAGAGTCAAAAAAAGTCATGTGACACATGTGTTAAAAATTTGAAATTGCCAGGATAGAAAGCACCTATAGTGTACTTTAAAACGAAAAATATTTCATCTTGCTACTTCAAGGGGTTCGGGTGCCACAATCCTTTGAAGTAACAACAAAACAACGCTCAATCACTATTGAAAACAGGGCTAAGCAGAAAGGATAATTAATTAATTTTATGTAATCTTAAGGAGCTTTACACATGTCTTTTAAAAATAGTACCCAAACATGAAAATAGGGTTTTCCAAGTTTTCAGAACTGAGACCCAAATTCTGCGTGTTAACTGGTGCATCAGGCACGCATTCCGTCTGTGTGTGTATCATACACCAGAATGTAAAATTGATGCTTGGAGCCATAAAAGTAGGAATGGACTACAAACATCTCCTTACCTATATGTTCTACAATATTGATAATGAGTTGTGCATGTTGTCAAAGTATAATGATTGTCCGGGAAGTTATGGGCTGCACGCAGTACTGGAAGAAGGGTGGGAAGATTTTGAAAAAGTTGAAACAGAACTTAAATTCAAACAGTGGGTTTCAACAGACTGTTGTGAGCGGTCTACTTGTGTTCTTCCATTTGACGAGTACTTGGATAGGCTAGTGTAAACGTTTGAGCAACTTAAGGTCCATTATTTTATTGCAAAAAAACAAGCAGAATTCCTCAACACAAACAAGACAAATCTGCAAGAGGAAGAATGCATACTAATGGGAGACTTTTCTGGAAAAAAATTATTTCGTAGTACAAGACGAGGTAGGCTACAATCCTACCATTGGTCGAGTAACTGGGCAACGTTACACCCCTTTGTGTTGTACTTCAAAGAAAATGGAGAGTTAAGAAACCGTTGTTTTTTTGTGTAATCAGCGATTCATTGGAACACAACAACACAGCTTTCTACACCTTTCTAAAAAATACTCATGGACAGTTTAAAATCATCCCTTCCTCAAGTGAAAAAAGTGCTCTACTTTTCTGATGGGTCAGCTGCCCAATATCTAACAAAAAAAAATTGTGTCGCCATGAACAAGATCTTGGAGCTCAAGCCGAGTGGCAAGGGACCATGTGATGGAATTGTAAGAAAGACAAGTCTTCAGAGGACAGTAAAAAGTCACATCATCACACAAATGTACAAATGTACAAATATTGTGTGGACAAAATAAAAAAAAATAGTTTTTCTTTAGTTCAAGACAAGACATTGAAGAGGTTGGACTGCAACTTCAGACAAGGTACCAACTTGCCATTCCCGTGCCACAAACTAGATCATATCATAGTTTTATTCCTGTTAGCCAAGGTGTTCTTCACGTCCGCATTACATCCCTGTCGGAAGAATTCAGAATTGTTGCAGTCGGTAAGGAAGTTCAGGTTAAACAACAGACTGACCTACTGGCAACATCTGTTGTGTGTATGATGAGGATTGGTGGTTGGGCGAGGTTCTTGAAATAAAAGTTCATAATACTGAAGAAAAATATCGAATACACTTTTTCCATCCTCATGGTCCTGGCACATCTTTCAAAAAATCAACCAGTGACTACAACACATGGGTCCAAACAAATAATATTCTGTGTATTCTCACATCCTGTAAGTTGTTCTTGGCAGCTACTGGAAGAGGTCATAATATCACACCACAGAAGAATGAACACCTGTTGACTCTTCTTAATGAAAAAAGACAGCAATGCGATAAACTTAAAACACTAAGTAAGCTTTGTTTTTAGATTGAATTATGTTTTTGTAATTCAGTAATTAGGTCAAATTTGAATTTTGCCAAAAAATTATAGGCCTACTGTAATTTTCAGAAAAAATATGTCTATGCCTGCTTAGCTCAGTTTTCAATAGTGATTGAGCGTTGTTTTATTGTTACTTCAAAGGATTGTGGCACCTGAACCCCTTTAAGTAACAAGATGTTCACCCGCCTCGGTGGCGTAGTTGGCTAACGCGCTTGTCGCGTGTTGAGCTCGACCGCTGAGGACGAGGAGATCGAGGTTTGAATCTCAGTCGGGTGAACTTAGGGTGGTTTTTCCTAAATGGTTTTCCACTCTCACTCCACGCAAATGCGGGTTTACTTCCTCTAATTCAACCTTCCCAATTCCTAATCCATTAGAGTAATTAGTACTTAAAGCGTATGACCCAAACGGGTAGTAAGACAATAATAATAAGTAACAAGATGAAATATTTTTTGTTTTAAAGTACTCTATAGGGGCTTTCTATCCTGGCAATTTAAAATTGTTAACACATGTGTCACATGACTTTTTTGGGCTCTGAAAGAGCAATTTTCTGAAAATTTTCCAAATTCTAACAATTTTTTTAGGTTGAAGGGCTATCAGTAACAGTTCAATTTTTCTTCTTTACATACTACTCATACATAAGTATAACAGGAAAAAATATTGGCCTGTTACTATAAATCTTTCATTATATTTTTTAAGCCCAAATTCCGAATAAATCTATTTAAAAAATGAAAATTTAGGCCTTAAAAACTATGCTTAGCTTTAACTCAAATCTAATTTCGTCTAAACTAGAAAAAGTTCATTCTTTAAGGTTTCAAATGAGCCCTAGCTGTCATCCCTGCTAGTTCAAATAAACTTAATGCAGATTTTAGAAAATAACGCTAAAATGACACTTTTTGCCTGTTCGTGATGTAAAAAATAACCTATATCTCAAGGAGTAATTTTTTTTTAAATATAACAAAAATTGTTTAGAAGTTTAAAAGATTGGTGCAGATCTACCAAATTTCATCAAAATCAAAAATGGCGTGGCAATTTTTTTTATTAAAATTCGTTGATTTAGCATGGAATGGCCCAACTGTAATAATATAGGCCTACTGCACTAAGTTCTCGGTTACCCATACGTTGGATACAATTTAAAACCAGGTCTGCAACTTTATAACTTATTCAAAAGATATACCTTTACACATTTAATTTTTGTAGTGAAACTTTGCTCCATCATTCCTGAATATATTGAGTTCCTAGATACATCATTCAATTTCTCTGGTATCATAGCGAGTCCAAGTTAAAATATGGGGGGG